>BSBK01001166.1:1200000-1801419 GCA_027943335.1 Chamaecyparis obtusa
ATGTAAATGCAGTGATACACATGATATGGTTTTGTAGGTTGATGAAGACAAGTACTCAGTCTTATGTCAAAAGGATGTTTAACCCAGGAGGGTTACTACTTGTGGTTCGATGAAGAGACCTTCGAGTGAGACTCAGCTCTCGTTAGATGTGAAGAATTGATATGAAGAATTGTTTAAGCGTTGAAGTGTTTCCAAACATTTGTGAGATGATGTAGACATGCAAAATGTAAAGAAACATGCAAAATGACATGCAACCTAAGACCTAGGACCTAGTCACTGATCATATGTCGATTTGTTATCATCATTGAACTTTTAGGTAATTGGATAAATCAATACAATGCCCACTAGCTATGAAACCATAGGCATATATGAATATCAATTTGTATGCATAGGAATCAATACAACACCCACTGATTAGGAAACCATGGATATATGAATATTGATTTTATTTTTAGAATGTCGGATTAGATATAAGCACCAAGGCATAAATGCCAAGATGACCTGAATATCATGTCCATTTTGATATAGCAATTTGTATAAGCATCAAAACATAAACGTCATGATGACTAGAATACACCTTGCATTGAAAACACATCAAACAGTCAAGAGATCATTCTAAATCCAATGTGAATTACCCGTAGTGACCCTTTATCGTTCACATCCTTAGGTAAGATTGCATTTCACAATAGGAGAAAGAACTCACTCAAAAAGATATAGTTAGATCAAACTTCCTTGAATTTTTTGGGTATCAATGGTTGAGGTACGCATGGCCATCCAATTTGAGATAGAGGCTCTTACAATCAGACACCATTTCAATCCAACATTTCCAAAGTTGTTAGATTTTCACATACAAGAAGAAAACAAAGAAAAGATTATGCCCCCTCATCACTCTCTAAATCCTGTAAAGGACATCATCAAAGAGCTCGAAGGGACACAATATGAAAAAATCTCAATGCGAATCAGTAAGCATACAAGGAGATAAAAACATGTAAAAAGCATAGATTGTTTTCAATTTGTGTTTGATTGTGTTGTTGTTGAGGCAAAATCCTTTTTGGAGACAAGACTGACTGACTGACTCACATGAAGCTTCAAGGGACTTTGACTAGATATGATACATCTAAGATACATTGGAGGCCATAGGATATGACTTTGATTGCCCCCAAGTTTGAACATTGATAGGATACAGACGCTTGAGCTGATTGGTGTACAAACTGACTTATTGAAAATAGGAATGCAGAAACAAACCGAGAGATATGTACAAACTAAAGCAAGACTGAAAGTTGGGAAAGACCAAGATTATGCTGATAGATGGAGCATGTTGAAACAAGTGGCACCCGTTTGCTGGGTTTTCACCATCTCGATAGAGATTCTATTTTTGCTACCAAAGGCGCTTGTTTCCAGGTTTTCACCAAGGCACTTTTTTCTTTTCTCATTTTTTTGTATTTTTCATTTTTTTGTATTTTTTGATATTTTTGATATTTTTCAATTTTTTTGATATTTTTGATATTTTTTTGTGAATCATCAAGGTGCCTATTGCTAGGTTTTCACCAATATGTTCATTTTTTCAAGACTTTTTCAGATTTTTAAAATTTTTTCAGGACCTTTTACCATAGATTGAATGCCTCAGGCATAGAATTTCTTCAGATGGAGAATGTTGATTGGTTCTCAGAGCTATTCTCCTTTAGTCATTGAGAGTTGATTGGCACCAGAGCCAAAAGTAGCAGTGATTACAAAGGGACCTAGCCAGTTGGGTTCAAACTTCCCCTTGCGTTCTCGATGTGATTGACTTTTAGGATTTTCTCTCAAGACTAGATCACCAACCTGGAATTCTCTGTGTGTGAATTTCTTGTTGTAGCCTCTGGACATTCTCTTCTGATATACTCTGAGATGATCATATGCTTCTTGTTTGTGCTCATCTAGTAGTTCAAGTTCTTGCAACCTAGACACTCTATAGTCATCATCAGTTACTAGACCATGCATTCTGATTCTTAGTGATGGGATTTCAACCTCAATAGGCAGTACCGCTTCAGACCCATAAACTAAAGTGAAAGGTGTAGCCCCAGTAGGTGTTCTGATAATTGTTCTGTAGGCCTAGAGAGCTGGATTGATCATGAGATGCCAGTCTCTTCCTATTTTATTAACTATTCAGTGCAAGATTTTCAATAGATTTTTGTTAGAGGCCTCAGCTTGGCCATTCCCTTGAGGATAGTAGATAGAAGACCAATGTTGTGTGATCTTGAATTTGGCACATAGATCATCTAGGTCTTTGTTCTTGAATTGTCCATCGTTATCTATGATTATGGAATGAGGTATCCCATATCTACATATGATATAGTTCAATATGAACATAGATATTTGCTTTCCAGTGGCTTGTGTCAAAGGGACTGCTTCTACCCATTTTGTAAAATAATCTATAGCTGTGATTATATGGGTATGTCCATTAGAAGAGTGAGGATGAGTCATCTCGATAAGATCAAATGCCCATTGATGGAAAGGCCATTGTGTTGTAAAGGGGATTAGATCCCTCCCTGGAGCATGAATTAGGTTGCCATGTACTTGACACTTTTGACAATTCTTAGCAAATTTGATAGCCTCTTTCTCCATTTCAGGCCAATAGTACCCAACCCTAATAAGTTTTTGAGCTAGTGTTAAACCATTCAAGTGTGACCCACAAATACCATCATGGACTTCCTCTAATGCACATTGAGACTCTTCCCATTCTAAAAATCTAAGTAGTGTACCATCTAGACCTTGTTTGTACAGATCATGACCAATGATGACATATCGAGAGGCATTTCAGATAAGGTATCTCTTTTCATGGTGGTTGAAGGTATCAAGAAAGATTTGGTCTTTGAGATAGGAAAATAGGTTTTTATATCTAGATGAATCATGACCAACAACAGTGTAGATCATGCAGGTTTCAGGGGAATCATATGCAGGATAAGATAGTGCTTCTACCAGGAACTCATAGCATAGCTCATGTTCAGGCTGCTGTAATAAAGTAGATAATGTTGCCATTGCATCGGCAACCTTGTTCTCCATTCTAGGAATTTGTTCAAATGTGATAGATATGAAATACTTCTTAAGATCATCTACCATTCTCTTGTAAGGAATGAGCTTTTCATCTTTAGTTTGGTACACATCATTGACTTGATGAACAACAAGTTGAGAGTCTCCATGAATGTGTAGCTCTATCACTCTCTACTCAATTGCTAGTTTCATGCCATTCAAAAGGGCTTCATATTCTGCAATATTGTTTGTGCAAGGAAACTTTAATCTAAATGCTTTGGGTATGGAGTATCCTTGAGGAGTTATGAACAATATGCCTACTCCAGATCCATTTTGTGTATAGGAGCCATCAAAGAATAATTGACATTCTCTAGAAGAAAGATGCATGATAGAGGAATCTGGGAATTCCATTTGTAGTGGTGTGTCATCAAACAATGGTGCTTCAGCCAATTGATCCACAATGACCTATCCTTTTATAGCTTTTCTCTCAACATATTCAATGTCATATTCACTCAATAGCATGACCCATTTAGCTAATCTACCTGTGAGGGTAGCTTTGCTTAGTAGGTACTTTAGTAGATCAATCCTGGCTACCAATTGAGTGGTATGAGCTAACATGTAGTGTCTTAGTTTCTATGATGTGAAGATCATAGATAGACAAGCTTTCTCAATCATTGAATAGTTCTTTTCATATTCCACCAATGTTCTACTGATGTAGTATATAGCTCTTTCCTTTTTATCTTCATCATGTTGTGCTAGCAATGCCCCCAGTGATGTATCTATTGCGGAGACATATAAGATCAATGGCTTTCCATGAATAGGAGGCATCAAGATAGGTGGATTTGATAGATACTTGTTGATATGGTTAAAGTTGTTCTCACATTCTTCATTCCATGCAAAGGTCACACCTTTATGTAATGTTTTTGTAAAAGGCTGTGATATGTCCGCTAGCTGTGATATGAATCTTATGATAGATTGAACTCTTCCTTGCAATGTCCTCATCTGACTGATATTCTTAGGGGGTTGCATCTCCATTATAGCCTTTAATTTAGCTAGATCAACTTCAATACCTTTCTTTGAAAGTATGTATCTTAAGAGTTTTCTAGAAGTGACACCAAAAGCACACTTCTTAGGATTTAGTCTAAGACTAAACTTTTCCATTCTGTCTAGGATCATGCTCAAGTCCTTTAGATGTTTAGTTCTAATCATAGATTTAGCTAAAGTATCATCAACATAATCTTCCATAGTTCGATGCATCATGTCATGGAAAATAGATGTCATTGCTCTTTGATATGTAGCACCAGCATTTTTAAGCCCAAATGGCATGACATTCCAACAGAAGGTACCCCATGCACATGTGAAAGTAGTTTTCTCTTGATCCTCTGGGGCAATTTTTATTTGGTTATATCCAAAGAAACCATCCATTAAGGAATACATCTCGAAACCCGCAGTCATGTCCACTATCATATCAATGTTATGTAGTGGAAAATCATCCTTAGGGCACGCTTTATTCACATCTCTAAAGTCTGTGCACACTCTGATTGAACCATCTGGTTTAGAAATAGGTACAATATTAGAGATCCACTCTACATAGTCAATAACTTGGATGAATCTAGCTTTTAGGAGCTTCTCTAATTCAGCTTTTACCAAGAGTGCAACATGAGGATGCATCTTTCACAATTTTTGCTTGACAAGTTTTACATTAGGAGCTATAGATAAATGGTGCATGATAAGATTAGGATCCAACCCTGACATATCTAAGTATTTCCATGCAAAGTTGATCTTTTTCTCTATTAGGAATGTAGTAAATTTTTTCTTCTCTTCTTCTGATAATGATTGTGCTACATGTACCAATTGTGGTTCCTCTATTGTACCCAAATTGATGGATTGAGTGGGCTCAATTAGAACTAGAGATCTATCCCATAAATGACTCAGAAGGACATCAAATATCTCATCCTTAGGTGCCTCAGAGAGGTTTTCACCTTTAGATACATCTTTTATTTTTACTTTTGTAGGTTCTGAGACTGCCACAAAGTCGTTTTCACCCTCAGAACTCCTTTTCTTTTTCTTTTTATTCTTATTTTTCTGACTAAGATATTTGATGTCCGACTTGGTCATGCTGACACTCGGTTCACTAATGGAAGTCCTCATAGGCTCAAATACATTTAGGTAGCAAGGAAGGGCATAGTCATTTGGGAAGGTATAAATACCATGGCTCGGATTTGTGGAGGTTTGATCAATAAGTTATAGATATTGGATAGTCAAAGTGGGGAAAGATTGGGAGATAGTGTTTACGGATATGGATCTATCATCATTGGTCCTAACCTGACACTCAAGTTCAAAGGTGATATTACAACTTAAGATATTCAATTCGTGAATAGGCTCAATGTCATTGTGGGAATCCAATTCAGCCATAGGTGGATCAGAATTGATAGGTTCATCATTTCGCTCTAGACTTACGTTGGGTTGAGGTGCATATTGGTGAATAACATCAACATGTTTCTTTGTGATAAGCTCATCTGGTTTTGGAATGACTCCCCATTCATAGTCATTAGATTCATCTTCTGATTTAGGATCTCTAGGAAATCTTAGAACATGAGTAAAGTTAGGGTGAATACCCCAAGAAGGGTTACCCTCAGATTTAGATTTGTATTCATACTCATGGGAATATGTCTTAGAATAACTACCACCTTCTTCTTCTTGATTGTTTTCAAGATTAGCTGGTTCTTGTGTTACAACTATCTATTGATTGATAGTAGGTTCTTGTGTTTCTACTACATTAATTCTTTTGATTAGATCATCTTTATCATCAAGAAGGTCTTTGATCTCCTTAGGCAATTTTTCATAGGGGATGAGTTCTGAGCTGTCTGAATCACTATCTGATGGTTTTGTTTCTTCTTTCTTAAGAAGAGATTCTCTTGGTGCGATTTTCTCTATGACATGAGAACAATTACCCTTGAGGTGATAGGGTTTCTTCTTAAAGCCTAGGCCAACAATATTCTTATTTTCTCTACCAGTATGTGGGAGAGGTGCCACAAGACCTTTTCCTCTGAATCCTAGAGGTCCTTTACCTGAATATCCCATTTTAGCTATCAACTTATTTCCTGGACCGTATGACTTAGAAGGGATCTATGGTGTTGTAGAGACACTAGTTTGAACATTGTGGGATTCATATTCATCTTTGTATAGCCATGATAGCACAGCTTCATCCTCTTCAAACTCTTGCTTGGATACTTTTTCTACTACAAAATTCTTTTTATATGCTTCAAGAGGTTCCCTAGGTTCAGGCTTGGACTATTTCAAAGATTGTCCATAAGACTTAGGTGAGATAGTGAGAGATGTCAAAGATAAGACTGGCTCTATAATATATTCTCCCATCCCATTTTCTTTGATATTGACCTCTTTAGCAATGTCTTCCATTTTGGATGTGGAAGCAACATTTAGTTGTTCAGTAGAAGATTCTCTGTTATTGGGAACAAGCTTATTAGCACCTTCCTTCAATGTATTGCAAATTGTATTTAGATCTGCAAGGCTAGTAACCTCTACTCCTTCATAAGGAAACTTCAAACATTGATGGTATGTAGAAGGAATAGCTTGCATTTCATGTATCCATGGTCTCCCTAGAAGAATGTTGTAGGCCAAAGGTAGATCAAGAACTTGACATATAGTATCTCTAATAACTAGACCTACTCTGATAGGTAAGACAATGGTTCCTTTAGAAGATCTTTCTTGTTCATCATAGGCTTTGATATTTATTTTCTTTCGAGGATCAATAACCAATTCTGAAAATCCCAATTGTGTGATCAAGCTATAAGAACAAATTTTTAGGCCAGTTCCCCCATCTATCAACACACATTTGACTCTACGGTTTTGGATTAAGACCTCTATATGCAAGGGATGGTTATGTGGGTGACTCAAGGAGTTGTCATCTTCCTCTGAAAAGGAGATATATTGTGGAGATGTAAGATGTCCAACCATGGTATGGAACTTGTCTAAATCAAGGTCATCAAGAACATTGGAATTGAGCAAAGCTTTGTCTAGTATGGCTCTGTGAGCTAGAGATATTCAAAGCAACTAAAACATGGAGATTTTGGCATTAGTGTGCTAGACTTGTTGAACAATGCTATAAGATGTAGGCCTCGTATCCTTTGTATTGGAAGATTTGGAAGTAGCCTTCTGTTTAGAAGTAGATGAAAGATTCAAGGGCACCTTAGGGACATTTGATGAATTTGTGATTTGTCCTTTCAGATGTGCTTGGGCTTGTGATTGAGTAACTACATTGGTGGATTGATTTTGTCTATCTCTTCTTACAATTGTGATGACATTGCAATGCTCTGAGAGATAGGGTTCAACCATATTGATGGTAGCATTATTTCCAGGGTAAGCATAATTGACTTTTGCCCCCATATTAGGTTGAGAAGTTGAAACTTCTTGACCATGTTGTGGAAATGGTTCTGTAAATTCCATATGATCATTATTGCTCTTAGGATTGTCAACTATGATGTCTCCACTATTGATCAGATCTTGAATGGTGTGTTTCAACTGTAAGCAGTTATTAGCTATGTGACCTTTACCTCGATGGAAATCATAGAATTCATTTTCTCTCCACCATTTTGGCTTAGGCTTAGAATTAGGTGGTCAGATTGCTGGCAAAGAGATGATGTAATCAGCCAGTAGAGTTTTCATAGCTGATTCTAAAGATTCTCCAAGAGGAGTGAACTTTCACTGTTTATCCCAAGATTTGTATTCTGGCTTCTTTTGAAATGGTTCAGATGACTTTTGTTCTGAAGCTTTAATGACTTGGGAACCAAGAGTTAGGTTGTAGGCTAGGGCCTTTGATGGGGCATAGATATTGTCAACAACACCATCTGTGATGATGCCTTTATTCCTGTTCTAGTTTTTGTTCTTGTCTTTAGAACTAGATCCTGATTCATACTTGTCTTTTTGAAGTGTGATTTATCCTTTCTTCACAAGCACTTTTTCAATTTTGATAGCATTATCCACCATCTTATCAAAAGATGTATGATCTTGCATTTGTAGAGGATAATTGATTTTTGTAAGAAGGTTATTGATGAAGATTTCCAATTTTTCTATTTTTGGAATAGGTCTGGCATACAGAGAGAACTTCTTCCTCCATCTCTTGAGAAATGTTAGGAATGGTTCCCCTGGATATTGCTTGAGATTAAAAATATCAATCATGGTGACTGAATGTTGAATATTGTAGGAGTATTGCTGATAAAACAATTTGATCAACTCCTCAAAAGTTTTGATAGTAGAAAGCAATCTAGAGAACCAGTGGATGGCTGCTCCCCCTAGAGATTGAGGGAAGAGATGCATCAGATAGGTTGGTTCATGCATGAATTCCATAGATTGCGTACAAAATTCTCTAACATGATCTTGAGGGTCAGAGTGTCCATCATACTTATCATATTGGGTATCTCCACTCATTTTGGAAATGGTGGCATATACAAGTCTTTGTCAAAAGGAAAAGGGCATAGAGCTTCCATGGAGAACGCCTTGGGTTCCTTTTCTTTCTCAAGGCTGTTAAGTTTGACTTGCATGGCATGCATCTATTTCATAATAGCTATGAGTGGACTTTCTTCCTCATGTGTAATGATATTTTCCACATTAAAGTTGGGAGGAAGTTTAGCTCCTTGATGAGCCAATTGTAAAAAGTATGCTTCTCTGTCTTCTTTCAAGAAATGCTTCATCATTCATTTGAAGTTATCATTGTTTTGATATTGAGCAATTTCTTCAGGTGTGGGTTCTTGATCTATACCATGTTGTGATTGAGCTCTTTGAGAGAAAATTTTTGTCCTTGCTTGAGACATGGTAGGAGTTTGTGGACTCCCTGGAATAGATTGATGTGGGGGTTGTTGAGTACCTCCGTGAGTTGATGAAGGAGGAATGTAACCAGTTTTTAATCAAAAGTTGCCAAGACCGTCATCCTCGTAAAGACCAAAATTGATGAGTTGCTCAAGAGTTGGACCCCTGATAGTGGTTATAGGTAAGGTATGGGATGCTTCTCTAGATTTCTTGTGTGAGGAAGCTCTAGTTTCCACCATTAACTTTGGGTGAAACAAAAGAATAAGATCCAGATGACTGAAGAATGAATTGAATCAAGATGATCAGATGATGAAACCTTGTCAAGGTTTGATTGATTTGAAGATTTGATTAGATGTGGGTGAAGGATACTATGCCCTAGATGTATGGGTATATTCCCAAAAGATAGCAGACAAGATATCACAACACTTAGTCATTTTGATGATTGATTGAAGATTGATAGTTATGACAAGGTTTTGACACAAGATGAAAAGGACTTAAATCGATTAAATAGAAGGATGAATCAGATTCAAAAGGCCACTTTAGGAAAATGATTGGATTCTCAATAGCTACTACTCCATTCCTGACACAGTGATTTGTTCGACAGATTCTGGAAATAGGCTGAAAAAGCTAAATATTTGGCAATTCTGACAAATTTCTGACAACTTTCAAAATTTTCCCAAATGACACTCTGCAGACTCATACAACAGTGGGTATGCTATGAAATGATAGTTGAAAAGCTCATATGAAAATTGAAAAACTCGTATAATAGTGGGTATGCTATGAAACGACAGTTGAAAAGCTCGTACAACAGTTGCAAAAACTCGCACGATAGTTGCTAGCAGGATTTGACTTTTTGAATATGACTGGCAGGAAGACTCATACGACACTAGGTTCTCTACCATACGACATATGGGTAGTAATGAAATGACACTTGATAGAAACTTGTATGACTTTCTGACCTCCTGAGATGACTTTTGACTCTAGAAAAGAATTTTACTTCAGATTTGCAAATTTTGAGTTTTTAGATTCGGATTGTTTGCAAATTTTAATGTCCAGATTTGAGGATTGTAATAGATTTTTCTATTTTCAATAACTAGATAGATAAACAAGCACACAAAATAGAAAGCAAGTGATTTCAAGCATGTTTGAAAATAATGAACAAGGGCAAAATCAACCTTGCGCATGAACAATCCAGTGATTTTATTCATTCTAATCCTCAAAAGCGCTAATTGTGTATGTTCCAAAATGTTTTGCAATGATGCACATATACCCTAGAAAAATGAAAATTTGGCCTCTCTAGGGTTTTTAGTAATGGTTTGACTCTGCAACTTTTATGATCCAAGAGGGTGAACTCCAATCTAGGCACATCAGGGTTTTGACACAGTCCAAGAACTTAATCTTCAGGATCTTCTAGGGAGATCTGATAGCCCAACAAGAGACCACACCTATGGAGATTTCTTCCAATAGGACATTTATATAGCGGTTGTCACTACCATGATGAAAATGGCTATTACCGCTTGAGGTTCTGTTAATGTGGTTGACCCAATTAAGAGAATGTCCACTATGGTTAACCCTCTCTAAAGGTGACTCACAAGATATACCACATGGAGAGTGGTTCCAGATTCAAGGATTTGGGTTTTTGGTACTATCCAAAAAGGAAGTAGAGCATAATCCCCTAGCCTTTTCACTTTTAACCCAAACAAAGCAGACAGATAAATCCGACATGCTAAGACCAAGATTATCTCACAAAGATCTATGATGTCAACCCCTTATGATCTATCAACCTCTCCAAAGAGAGAATGCCTAGATCAAAAGTTGAAAACACACAGATCTAGTGGAATGTGAGACTCCCTCAATATCCTCCCCACCTACAAGGGATCCTTCATTGAGAAGAGTTTCACTGGAAACCCACTCTCTCAAGATCCACAAATAGTGTTCATGGGGCCTAATTACTATGTGTAACAAAGATGTTGAAAGCAAACTATGTTCATTTTTATAACCCAAATGAAGTCTGTGATAGGAAAGTAATAAAAGTCACTCAAGCTAGACACATGAGATGTTCGTTTTAGATCCAAAATTGAAGTCTTATTAGCTGAGAAGATTACTTGAATTCCTCACAACACGCTTAGTAGATTTTTACCTATTTTTAGTAATTCTTGCACTTTTTCCAATCAAAACTAGTAGGAGTCAATAAAAAATAGAGAATTTCAATTATTAAGATTAACCATTAGTCAAAATCTGAAAACCAAATATGACAAAATTCCTTGAAAAATGAAATGACAGTTGAAATCTAATGTCGAAACTTGTACGACAGTGGGTCTATTACCAGGCGACAGTCTGAAACTCGTATGATAGTGGGTGTGCTCCCATACGACAGTCCAGAAACTTGTACAACACTGGGTGTGCTATGAAATGATAGTTGTAATTTCAAATGATAGTGTGTACAGTACGACATGATCCTTGATTCGATAAACTATTGTACGACAGTGGGTACAGTGTGAAATGACTTTTGTCAGAAACTCATACGAAGATTGTATGGACATAAATTAAAAAATGATAGTTTTGCATAGAAACCAAGGAGAAAAAGATAGAAATTGATAGAATTGAATTGGAAACCCATTTCAAGGCCCCACAGTAGGTGCCAAAAATGTGTGTGTGAATTCTGTACCTGATCTGTAGACACAACACTTCAGTAAAACATTAGAGGTTAGCAAAAATGAAATCATGAAATTAATTGAAAGCTAAACTAACCAGGTGATTTAATGCCTTCTAATAGGTGAGAATATGATGTTCTCATATTGTTATCAAGATCAGTGACCTTGACGACACCTAAATGAAGGATTTGAATGCAAAATTGATATGAAATATGAATGCAATTAATCTATTTTTTTGATTTTCTATGCAATGATATGAATCTATGATATGTAAAAACCAAATTGATCTCACAATAGCCTTGATTCTCAATAAGCTTTGATTCTCCAAATTCCAATTCTTCAAAATAGTTGTGCAATTCGCAGACGATTTTGGCAGAGTAAGCTCGCAAAATTATGAGATGATTTGTGAAGAGCTGAGCCTTGATTTTATAGAAATCTAGGGCTTTGGAGGTGCATGAAAGAAAGCCACAAATCACTCAAATAAACTCAACTTGATTTTTGAGTTATCTGAAAATAAAGAATAATTAACTCACAAAAACATGCAAAAGCAGAGTTCAACTCAAAATAGAGTTTAGCTTTAATTGATAATTGATAGTTGTCTATTTTTCTAATTGTGCATGATTTTATTTATGAATTAATTTAATAATAAAGTGATTTATTTCCAACTTAACTGATTTTGAAAAATAAAATAATTGATTTATGGGTTAATCAACTATTTTAATCAAACTTTTATTCAAAGACAATATTATTAAAAATTGACAACTTGATTTAATTAATTAAATAAGAATTTAATCAATTAATGATAGGATTTTGGATTTATTGTCAAAATTAAATAATACAATTTAGGAATAAATATAATTAAATTCAATTAAATAATTAAGTGGCAGTATTAAATCTAATTAATTAAATATTGAGAATATTCAATTAATCAAACTTTAGGATAAATTGGATTTATTGCCAAATAATCATTAAATCAAATATAATTAGGATAATTAGGAATATTTCTAGGAATATTCCCCAATGCAGAATTTATGATAATCAATTAGGATTCAATGATGTTTAGATGTGCCTTAGGTTAGGACTTTGATGTTGATTTCATTCGATGTGTCGATATAGGAGATTAATGAACCTATAGCCCATTTTTGGGGTATTACAGATATCTCTGACACTCGGTAATCCTTGCATATATGACTCGGCAAAACTAGACTTGGTATACTACAAAAATACACAGTGACCATAAGTTTACTCACCAGTACTACTGTTTGGTAAGTAAACATTACATAGCTCAGCCTTTACATAATTACTCGATTGTAGTGATGACCGACCATGATTGCCTAGATAAATGACTAAGTGTGGGTCACTAATAGTCAACAAAACTATAGAGATCTACAATTTGTGGCTGTCTCAATTATGCGATTCCATTTCATTTTTCTAGTCTTACACTTGGTGAACCCAACATGAACATGAAAAATCTGATTTGGTTTGGTATTTTTTGATGTGTTTTACAGGTAAAAGAACAAGACTTGTGCACTTGGGAGTCTAACTTGTGATACTTGTAGGATCTCTTGTTTTTGGCATACAAAAAATTAGTTTTTATTTATTTTGCATTTAAAATGAATAACAAATTTCACATAGCATAATTAGGAGGATAAATGAAAAACAAATTGCATCTATCCTAATTAGGAGGAAATGAACAACAAATTGTACATAGCCTAATTAGGAAGATAAATGAACAAAAAATTGCATATAGCCTAATTAGGAGGATAAATGAATAACAAATTGTATCTAGCCTAATTAGGAGGAAATGAACAAAAAATTTCACATAGCCTAATTAGTGGGTAAATGAACTAAAAATTTCACATACTCTAATTAGGTGGATCAAAGAACCAAACAATTTTCACATAATTTTAATTAGGAAGAGAAAGAACAACAAATTGTCATATTTTAATCATATTTCCTTTCTTAATGGGTTAATGAACAATAATTATCATGAATTTTAATTGGGAAGGAAGATAACCATAAATTGTGTTTTCTATCACATTTCCTTTCTATTTGGAAAATTAACTTTTTCCTTCAAGTGTTTGACATGCTTTCTTAAGTGTAATTCCCAAAGAATTGTATGGACATATCCTCTCTCCTCGCCTTCGCAGATCTTGGGTGAAGATAAATTCATGTAATTATTTTAGAGAGGCATGCCTTGGACCAAGGCATTCACTTTGAATGTGCCAAGGGATGACCTCAAGCAGTAACAGACCAAAGATAGGTCTCCATCCAAACTGCTATATAAATGTGTGATTGTGACTAATAATCCAATTGACATTGTGGTTGGGTGATAGTTCTCCTCCAGTACCCTTGTGGTGTGTAAAACCTTGGTTCTCAAGGCTAGAAGACCTCCTGAGGGAGTTTATCATACACCCGTTGAACTGGATGTCCTATACTAAACACCTTGTTCTAGTTTTCCAAAAACCTTCTATTCATTGACGCAAGGGGTCATCCATGCTCGTGAAGACATCCAAGACTTTTTGTGGCTCTTGGTAGAGACATCAGTTCCTTGGGAAGTGATGACCCTTGGAATTCAAAGCTTAGTGTGCCTGAGAAGTGAGTGCAATGTAAGGGGGAGGCCATGCCTCCAAGCTTCTAAGCTATCTACCTTGAGTAGGCACGGCTGAACTTTGTTCAAGTGGGAATTAAGTGGATATTGTCCTTCAAGCCTAGATTGTGGTATGTTTGTTTCAATCTTACAACAACTATTATTCTTGATGTGTCTTGTGTGAGTGTTCAAATACTTCAAACATTTTCAAAACACTCATAACACCTTGTAAAACATTTAAAACCTTGTCAAAAACATTCCAAGACATTCCAAAAATATTTTCAAAACCTTTCAAAACTTTCTTAAACATTCATTTGGTCACAAATATCTTGATTCAAAACCCTTGTGAACATGGATTTTCAAAACATTAACCTTGGAGCCTTGTGCCATGTGTAGGAGTCATCATTTGCATTCATTTCCATATCATAGTCCTTGCATACATTGCATTATCCCCCTTGCATTTGCAATTTTTGATTCCCATCATAGTCCTCATTTTGATCCTCATTTTATTCCTATTGCATTCTGCATTTATCCCCTTTAAAATATTTTGCAAAATCCCAGAAAAATCCAAATTTTAGAGTCTCTCCTTAAGTTGTTGAAAAAAACATCTTGAATTAGTCCCTATATCCACTTTTATCAAAATTGTCCTTTTGTCCTTTTGTTAAAATCCATCTTCATCATGTTGGATTTGACCTAGTCCATTTTATCAAATTGTCCTTGTCCTTTTGATTCCTTTTAAAGTCAAGATCCCTATTCAATTTCCTAAGGTTATACCCTTAGATTTGTATTTTCCAAAGGTTTTTTCAAAGTCCAAGAATCCCAAAAACATAGTTTTCATAACTTGCATTTTTCAAAATCCAAAGTCCAAATTCCAAATCATAAGTTGCATAACCCAAGCTTTCAAAACATTTAAAATCTGAGATCAAGTTGCAGTTTTCACATCCTAAGTTGCATTTTCATATAATTTTAAAAGTCTTTCAAAACCCTAGGGATATTTTCATTTGCACATCTTCCAAAGTTTCCAATCCTTTCAAAAGTCTTTGCATACCTTAGATTGCATTCTCATTTCCAAAGTCTCCTAAAAATGCAAAAACATAGTTGCATTTTTACCATAATTCAAAATCCTAAAAATCCAAAAAAGTTTTTCATTTTCATATCTCCTAAGTTAGATTTTGAATTTATTCATCATTCCAATTGTGACAAGGAAATAAGTTTCCTATCAACCCATGAACATTTCAAGTGGTAACACACAAATACCCTTTGACCAAAGACAAGGTATACCTTTTCAAACACAAGGTTGTGACCCAAAAATCATATACCCTCCAAGAAAAGGGACCCAAACACTTCCTAATTCAATAAAATGACATTAATACAATCCAATGATGAATCACATTAGTCTCATGCATACTTGATCCAAAAATTACAAGTAGAATTGACTAAAAAAAAAATGGAAGGAAAAGGTTAATAAGATGATGGATAATGAATTTTTTGGTGAAACAAACCTACTATCTCTCATTGAAAAATCAAAGATGCTTGAAATTCTTTCACATCTAGATGAAGCAAAATAAAAATTCAACCAAGTACAATCCAATTACATTCAAGACAAAAATTTGGTCAACCAAGTCCGAAGGCAATCATTTAAACAAGTTCAAAATCAAACCTTTAAACCAGAGCATGGAATAATCCAATTAGGGCCACCACCTAATTATGAACCAATATTTATTCCAACATGATCAAATGTCCCTCAAACAACTTCACAACATATTGTTCCAACAATTCAATCAATACCAAGATCACAAGAAAATTTTCCTCAAACAAGCACAAGTTCAACAATACCAAGCATAATAAATAGTCAATTTTTTTTGGGACATGTTTCATCAATAAATTATTCACAACATAATAACCTTAATGTGATATCACTAGTAAAATTACCTAAGAAACAAAAATTCAAATCTAAAACTTCAAAGAGTTTATTTCAAAAATTGGATTGTATATATGAAGAGGATGACATAAATAATTCACCCATGTCTAGTAATGGCTCATTCCAAAATAATCACATGGATGACATACCCATTTCCCATAAAACAATTGGCTTTCAAGAAACATCCATGTCACCTTCCATTCCATTATCCCTTAAACATTCACAAGAGAAATTCCCTCCATCACCTTCAAGTCACACTTCCAATAATGAAACCTTCCAAGGGCTATCCACAAAACAATTTCAAGCTAGTCTCATTCATGATGCAAATCCCTCTCATACTTCCCAAATGATAGATCCAATTCCATCATGCCCCCCATCTCCAATAAATCCTATTCCAAGGAGTCTGATGCAAAGTCCATCATCCCCATGTCAAAAATTGGATCCCATTCCAAAGTCTCCCATACATAACCAAATTCAAACCCCATGTCAAGAGGATAAACTAAAGCATGAAGAAACAAGGCCTAAAACAAATCAAGATCAATATCCCAAAAAAGACCAATCCTATCTAATTTTTGACCAAGATTCCATTTCCCTTGAAATTCACAATGATCCTATTATCCCTAAACTTCCTATCCAAGATGACCCCCTTCCATGTCAAGAACAAAATGTCCTTCCAAGTCCCATTGACCTTCCCCTTACTAAGAAAGATCATGATCCCCCTTCTAATTTTCCTAATGATTCCATTCAAAACCAAGAGCAAGACACCTTTAATATGGAGTTCCATGATCCCATTCCAAGTCAAGATCAATGTATCCCTTCACCTTCATGTCCTCCACAAGATCCCATCATCTCTTTGGATCCTCCATAAGATCCCATCATCCCTTTGGATCCTCCACAAGATCTCATCATCCCTTTGGATCATCTTCAAGATCTATCCATTCCTTCATGTGCCTTGCCTTATCTTCCATATCCTTTTCAAGATTCTATCCTTCTAGATGATCACGTTATTATTCCATCGCAGGATCCCCATATTCCTCCTAATCCCCCTAATGATGAAAACACATTTATACAAGATTTTCATGAACCCCTTACACTTCAAATAGGTTCCCCTATTTCTATCAAGTCTAGTCCATCTCATGTTCCTATTATTCCTTCTATACCACATACATCACAAAATGGACTTGCGTCTACTAGAAAGTATCCTATTGTTCAAAAGAAATATCAAGTCAAAGGGTTAAACAAACATGAAAAATATTGGAAATCTACTATGGGAAAGTGATATAATGAGAGGGGGGGGTGGTGAATTAGATATCTACTATTATAACCATTTTGACATAAATTCACTTTCATAGCATAAACATCAAATTCAATATTGAAATAGATCTAACAATCTAATCTTCATCCATGAAAATAAAACATAACACAAAGATTTTAGTTACCTATAAACCCTTGAAAGGTAAAAATGGGATGGGGATGACACCCACAAATCTTCACTACTACAGTATTAAAGTTTTCTTGTTAGGGCTACAAAATTTGATCATAAACTAATGATCTACCCTGTGAGGGGTCTATCCTGCTAAGAGATTTAAGACTTATACAATCTACCTTATAAAAGGATTTAAACTTACAACAAAGTAAGCACTCAGTTAAGAGATTTACTTAGGCCTATTAGGACCACTTTGTAAAGAGATTCTTCCTGATTCACTTGTTAGAATGACTCATTACCTGATCCTTTGGTTTGCACTATGATGTTGATAACAAATCTTCTCCTTCCAATATAGATTTGATCTCCTCTATCAAATATATCTCTAGTCTTTCCTTCACTTCTTTTCTCAGTCACCAATCTCTATCTCTGATAATCAAAACACTTCTTTGTTCTACATGTATGAGATCTCCTTCATACTCATACTTTTCATATTACATTTTAGGGTTTGGATCTCATCTTATATAGAAAACAAATTAACTCCATAAATCAAGATCAATGATCTAGATTGACTACTTATGCTTCTTAAGAATTCCCTAATTCTGATTGGTTACATAGATTTCATAGGGATCAATGATTACAAAACTAAAGCATAATCATCTCCATGATTTCCTTAATAAACAATAAATGTAGTGCAGATGTCGGCCAAAATGGTTTACCTAAGTGTTTATACCATTACAAAAACATATATCAAATCTGGCTTACTCGACATATAAATTCTCTGGCACTTAGAATTGACTATTCTTCATTTACTGGTGCTCAAAACTAACATATCTACACAACTCAACATAAAAATACTTGACAGTTACTAAAGTACTCGGTAACCTCTGACTTTCTCAGCAGTAACTACTACTTGGTAAATGTACAATATACAAGTCTACACATGACTCGGCCTATACATGATGACTCGGTTGCAGTGATGACCGATCAACATTGCCTAGAAAATGACTAAGTGTAAGACACTAATAGACAACAAAACTTAGGGATAAAAAATCTCCCCCTTTGATATTAGTGGAAAAAATACTTTGTCATGACATTTAATTTACATTACATGAGTACTGAGTAATATGAAAAAAATATCCTATATGAATACTTCTAAAAATTTGACTCAGTCTACAAAAGATTCTATACATATATGTGCATAAGAGTCTTTTGACATACAACTGAATATATACATTAGTATGTCATATCATTATAGTTCCATTGTTTCATTTCCCTATTTCTTCTTTGAACTCTAAACTATGTCATTCCACTTATCATTCCATGTCATGTCATTTCCCCCTTGTTTTTGTCACTTGAAGTTCCTTGGGTGTAGGGGTTTTGAAATACTTATCCAAAAAAAATTTGTGGAGCTTCATTATCATTCCTAATGCATTGTCCCATCCACACCTTACAAACGCCAAAACCTATGTCTTTATTTCTAGTTGAGTAGCTAGATCAACTAGGCTCTCGACAATAGAGAGATGAGGGTTTCTCTGCACTAATTCATTTTCTATGGCTAACTCCTTTTGCATAAGCTCAAGATGAGGTGTCATCATCATTTGTATTGATATTAGCCTTGCCCTTATTTTTCCATCATTAGCCATCAACTTGGATAATCTACCTTGTGCATGTAACAGTCTTGTGAAGTGGATGGAGCTCGAACTTGCATCCATGCTCAGTGAATTTCCTGTAGACTTTAAGTCTAAATGTAGTTTGTCAATCAAATCTTGATTGTCCTTGATGAACTCTTCAACATTGCATAATTTCTTGTACAGAGAATGAGCATTCTGCACAACTTCTTCTAGATTTGTCACTAAGGTAGAAAGTTCTACCTGTTTGACTACAATGTCAGTTGAAACCTTTTCTAGCACCTTGGTCTCAAATGTTCTCTTATACCATTGTAAAAGATTATCATTTTCCTCGCTATCATCACTGTTCACCTTCTAACTATTTGTACTAGTTGTTCTAGGATAGGTACAAACTCATTCACATCATCCATTTCCAAAGCTTCAATAAAAATACCTTTGATCTCATGCAATACTTGTTTCTACTGATGTTCTCTTCTCAACTCTTCTTGTTTTCTCTTCTTCTTCAAAAGATCTTGTAGTATCTACATTTTATCATATGTTAAGTTATTAGTGTCCCACTTAGGAATCACTATAACTTCATTGAGTGTCACTTGTGTTGCAGGAGATTTCTCCTTCTTCCGTGCTTTCTTCCTCAGTGTATTTCCACTCAACATCTGTCTAAGAGCTTTAATAGCCTCTTGTTCCTTAGGCTCTGGTTTATCTTTTTCTTTTTCAACCTTATCCTTTTCCTCAACATGAGGACTTATTACAACTAATGCAGACTTATCTACTTGCTCTTTAGGATTCTCCTTGTCTTGTTCTTTCTTTCCTTCCTTTGTAGGTGTAATCTTAGTTTTGATTTCTGACTTGTCTTGTTTCTTGACATTGGTACCTTGTGAGGCTTGATGTTCAAATGTGGCTTTTTGAGGGTTCACTGGTGTAGTGTCAACAATATTTGTACTCTCAATCCATGGATAATCTTGTACTTGGATTAGAACTAGATTGGTGCTTGGTAGAAACTTATCTGAGGCTACCTCGACAAGTATCTATTTCTATATTTCCTCCTTAGTTAATACATTTGTTTTCACTAGAATATCCTCAGTGATATCCACAATAGTGATCACATCCTTTGAATCACGTACTTCAGCCTTCTATCTGACTTCCTTCTCTACATTCCATGGTTCTTCAATATCCTCCTTGTTATCCAATTCCACTCCACTGGATGTACTTAGTATTGAACTCTTGTCAACTTTAAGTCAAAAAATAATTTTCCACAACCTTGTGCTCTGTTACACAATATCCTCAACCTTATGTTGTAGAATGGAGTATGCTAAGAGCTTGGGAACAAATCTACTTCTATACTGCTCCATGTATTATGGTATGTAAGTAGGGGATATATCACACATGACTTGGGCTAGAGTGCTCTCCCTTATTTTATTTTTAGTCATCATGGAATACTTCCATGTCTGATCTATTCTATTGTATAACTCTTCAAGGATTAGATTTACCATCTGTAGTGGTGTCATCTTAAATGTACACAACATCTCAAGCATAGCTTCCTCCACTTTATCTTTGTCCTCAATGCTCAATTTCTCAAATTTTATTTGTTTAAAGCCTGCTATCCCAACATTTCTCTTAATATTGTGGCATATCTCATCCATAGTCAAATTTTTCCTTTGAGATGATTCCTTCTTCTTTATGTTCTCATTTGTATTAGTTTCCTCATCATCATCATCTTTCTGCAAGATCAGCTTCCTTCTTGGTTTCTTCCTTAAATTTCTTGACACAGCCTTAGCTTGGTATGGCTTCCTCTTCCCTGATACTGGGGTATTTTTCTATGGCTCGATAATTGTAACAATAGAAGCTTCCCTATTTCTTGGTCTAGATACTATAGGAGGAGTGAGATTAAGTTTTTTATATTGTTTCTTACTAGGCTCGACAATTGATTCCTTCTTTCCTTTCATATTGATCTCTATCTCCTCTTCTTCACTCTCTTCAAACTCACTAGACTTGTCTTCTCCTAATCCTTATGTTAATAAAAGAGGTGCATTTTCCTCTTCTCCTCCTAGCATCTTCTCTAGGTTTTTGACTATCTTCTTCCTTTTTCTCTCTCCATGGTTGCATATTTCAATCCCATGGTTATCTTGGACTTTGACTCCTCATAAGTCCCAAAATATTTATCTTTTTTGTTAATTCCCTCAGCTAATAGGGCAATTATTGTTGCTATTGTTTCATCTATGTTAACTTCATAAGGTAATGAACTAAGCCATGATACCCTTGGTTCAACTGCTTGTGCATATGTGAAGTCAGTATCAACTAGGAAACATATGTCCTTATAGTATTTCTCCACTAGTGATACATGAATCCTACTCCTTTTCCTCATTTTCTTCGTAAACTCCAAAATATAACTATCCAATACACTCTCAAATTTTTATCCTATTTGGTCAATGAACTCACTTATCTGTAGGGTGACTGGTCAGTTCTTATCCCATACAACATCACCAATAGTAGGAAAACTATTCTGAATATAGAAGAATATACAAAAAAGTAGAGAACCAAACTTACACATTGAATTCTTTGCTTTCCTAATAGAAGTGAGGTTCTCAGCAAGTTGTGTCAATTTTATCTTGGCAATATCATAGGTATGATATTTCTTCACCATTTTCCATGCTTGGTCAACAACTACACACATAACACCATCTATCCTACTAGATTGGTAGAACTTGTGAGCTATCACTCTCACTGCAAAATAAATTTTTGGATTGGTGATAGTAAAAATAGTCATCCCTCTCTTGTTCCACACTACCTAAGTGTTTTCTTGAATAATTTACTTGCTCTGGCATCTCATAGTCTTTTTCCCTATAAGACTAGGGTAACCAGTTACTCAGTATATTATCTCCTTTTTAATCTTAACTGGTCCATCCTCCAGCCATAGCTTCATGTCATGAACTCGGCTCAATACAAATTTGATCCATTCGACCTTAAAATTCTATGGGAAGTAAAGGGCATGCACTAACCCTTGCTTGAAAACCTTCTGGTGTTTAGCCTTCAACACCCCGTTGCTGCATATTTTGTCATATGCTTCTCTAAGCTTGTAATCACCTATTTCTCCTATCTTGCACATGTAGCATGTGTGTACATCATTAATTATTACAACCTTTAGAGGAATAGATGATAGGGAACCTATGAGATCTCCCATTATTGCACTTTCAGGAATGGCTTGAAATTTTTGTGGTTTGCACGCATCATTCCTTACAAGTTTAACATTAAACACTTCCTTTCCTTGTTTCTTGGCTACAATAGATGATTTAGATGCCATGTCTTCAAATTCTAGGGTTCAATTTATGAATATCAGTTGCTCAATAAATACCTAGTTTAAACAGTTCTATGATGTTTGCTGACGACATACTGTGAAGATCTCTATAAATCACACTTAGCACAAATAGCTTTGGATAATCACTCTAGAATAGCTCTCCAAGTTCTTAAATCAATGGTGAAATGAGAATAAATTATAACATTCCACTTTATAGACTTCAAACAATCGGATTAGGGCTTCATTAATGATTCGTACACTTTCTAAATAAGATACGTCTATCTTGGCAATCTCATGTCAACTCAGTTAACATAAGCTCGGTCAATACTACCATTCAATTTTAGCTTAGCTACCATAGGAGCTCAATATCACTAGTGACTTGGTCTCTATGGGCTAAAATACTGATGCTCAACATCAAATATGCAATGTAGCTTATTTCTCAAATCTTTCCTAATGCATCTTTATTTATGCAGATATGGACTTTAACATATCAAATGTTAGGAAATGATGTAAAATAAAGCATTATATGATTTAGTTCTTCACATACCTTATTTTCTTAGTTTGAAGTAGAGTGGTCACCCGATCCATTGGATTGGGTGACTTTAGGTTCAATTGCTCCACTACTGCTTGCTTCTTCTTTCTTTTTCCATGTCTTGTTCCCCTATTTTCTCATTTGATCAAGTCTCTTCATTCTTGAATTTCTCATTGCTCGGTATATGTGATCTATAGTCTCTCTTTAAGTGACCAATCTTATTGCAATTGTAACAGACCAGACTTCCACTCTTCCAATTCTTGGATTTTCCTATAAAATGTGTCTTTAAACAGTTTTCTCTAATATGACCATATTTTCCACAATAATGACAACAATTCTAGGTATTGTAGTCCCAATTGTATGTGTTACCTTTCCTAGGTACTTTCGTCTATTTATTGGATGTCCGCTTAGCTTTGGATCTACACTCATGTTCTTTATGACCATATTTATGATAGTTAAAACAATTTCCTTGAAATCTAGGTGAGGTAGGTGGTTTATTGACCTTTGACCTACATTCATGTGCCTAATGTCCATGTTTCTTGCAATTAAGAAAATTTCCATTGAATTTTGGTTTGGGATTGGACTTACCATTTTTGCTTCTACAGATGTTAGCTGTGTGTCCTAGCTTTCCACAATGATGGCATGTAGGTTTGTTTTTATTTGGCTTTGCATTCCTTTGTTCTCCACTCTTTGATGATTCTCCTTCTTCAGTGGATGACAAGTGCTCATCATGTCCAAGTCCAAAAGTATCATTGGATCTTCTAGGTGACCTTAACAGTTCTTCAAAGTATCTCACAACTTCATTAGGATTGTTCATCCTCTCATTGAGTTTCTTTTCAGATCTTAGTTCATTCTTTAGTTGGCTATTTTCTAATCTCAGGTTTGTAATTTCTACATCTTTCTATTTGGTCTTCTAGACTAAATAGAATACAAGAACAACTGAGTCCAGGGTGGTTTCTTTCTTCTAGTGGGAGCTACAGGTTTGGTCGATCAGTCTCCAAGTGGGAGGATATTGTTGTGGAGTCTAATCAGTCTCCAAGTGGGAGATTGTTATGTATGCGGAGCCTAATCAAACTCAGGTTCTTTCAGCGTGGTTTCCCCCCTGACTTATCTATGGGGTCAGGGGGAAACTGCACCGAAAGAACCTGAGTCTGATTAGGCTCCACATACATAACAATCTCCCACTTGGAGACTGATCAGACTCGACAGCAATATCCTCCCACTTAGAGACTGATCGACCAAACAAAAGCCTAATCAGATTGTTATGTATGTGGAGCCTAACAATGACTTAATAGTATTGTAAAGGGTCAGCCATCAATTTTCTATTAGTCAGAGTATTTTTGCCCTAATTTTGTTATGTCAAAAATACTTGTAAAAAGGGCTTAGGGTTCGAGATTGATGTATGAGGGATTTTGTAACTTCCTATGGTGGTATTGATTTGCAGGCTTCAAATTATAATCACTGGATAATAATAAAGATATTGGACTCATTGTTGGTGGATGTAGCCCAAGGATTGGGTGAACCACATTAAATTCTATGTTATTGTGTTCTCTTCTATTTGTTAATATTTGTATTTTTTTGCTTATTATTCTAACACTTTCCTACCCAATTCTTGATTATTGAGTAACAATTGATTTACCATGTCCAATCAATTATTTTTCAACCTCTACATGTCACATGTCCTTTCATCAAGTCTTATAGATATTTGTCTTTTGTCTTCTTCAGCCAGTATCTTGTCCTCTTCAACTTTCTTTTTCTATTCAACAACTTCACAAAGTCTTATTGATTGTATTTCCTGTTCTCTCTTCATATTTCTGATGTCTTCATTTAGTATGTTATTTTTATCTAGCAGATCTGTTATAGCTTTGTCACTTTCAGTAGAATTACCATTGTCAAATAGTCCTCTTATGACTTCTTCTTGATATTGAGTCTCATTCTGTTGTATTACCAATTCTCTCCTACTTAAGGATTTCTTCAGTTCACCTTTGGATGCTTCAAGAGGATGTAGTGCAAGATAAATGTCAATCTTCTAATTCTCTATGATCTTTCCCAACTTGTAAACCTCCATCTCCAAGACCTTTGACTCACAAGTGTTTAAACTTCTTTAAGAGACTTAGCTTTGATACCAATTTTTGGAGATCTACTATGGGAAAGTGATATATTGAGAGGGGGGGGGGGGTGAATCGGATATCTACCATTATAACCATTTTGACATAAATTTAATTTCATAGCATAAACATCAAATTCAATATTGAAAGAGATCTAAAAATCTAATCTTCATCCATGAAAATAAAATATAACACAAAGATTTTGGTTACCTAGAAACCCTTGAAGGGTAAAACTGGGGTGGGGATGATGCCCACAAATCTTCACTACTGTAGGATTAAAGTTTTCTTGTTAGGGCTAAAAAATTTGATCATAAACTAATGATCTACCCTGTGAGGGGTCTACCCTACTAAGATCTTTAAGAATTATACAATCTATCTTGCAAAAGGATTTGAACCTACAACAAAGTAAGCACTCGGTTAAGAGATTTACTTAGGCTTGTTAGGACCACTCTGTAAAGATATTCTCCCTGATTCACCTGTTAGAATGACTCAATACTTGATCCTTTGGTTTTCACTATGATAATGATAACAGATCTTCTCCTTCCAATATATATTTGATCTCCTCTATCAAATTATCTCTGTTCTATCTTTCACTTCTTTTCTTTGTCATTGATCTTTGTCTCTGATAATCAAAACACTTCTCTATTCTGCATGTATGAGATCTCCTTCATACTCATACTTTTCATACTACATTTTAGGGTTCGGATCTCATCTTATATAGAAAACAAATTAACTCCATAAATCAAGATCAATGATCTAGATTGACTACTTATGCCACTTAAGCATTCCCTAATTCCGATTGGTTACATAGATTTCATAAGGATCAATGATTACAAAACTAAAGCATAATCATCTCCATGATTTCCTCAATAAATAATTAGTATAGTGTAGATGTTGGCCAAAATGGTTTACCTAAGTGTTTGTGCCATTATAAACACATATATCAAATCTGTCTTACTTGGCATATGAAGTATCTAGCACTTGACATTGACTGTTCTTCATTTACTGGTGCTCGACACTAACATATCTACACAACTCAATATAAAACTACTCAGTTGTTACTGAAGTACTCAATGACCTCTGAATTTCTCGACAGTAACTATTGCTCTGTAAATGTACAATATACAAGTCTACACATGACTTAACCTATACATGATGACTCGGTCGCAGTGATGACTGACCAAAATTGCCTAGAAAATGACTAAGTGTAAGAAACTAATAGACAACAAAACTTAGCGATCAACAAAACAAAGTATATCAACATCCTTTCATGTCAAAGAAAATTCTATAGTTCATGACCCTAGTCCTTAAGCTCACTATCAAGGCATTAATATCCCTTCAAAACATAAACCCAAATGTATACCTCCTCCTTCACCCCTTCCATCCATTTTAGGTCCATATATTCCTCCATCCACTAGTTCAAAATGCATTTATCCTTTCCCATATGCAAGTAATCAAAGTCACACATCTTCAAGAACCTTCCAACCATCCAAAAGACATCCATACAATTGCTACCCATCCATGAATCCCCTTCATTTTACAAGCAATTTGTATGCCAAACATAAATTCCATAAGTCAAGAAATTCACATGTATTCAAGGATCAGCATGTCAATCTAATCAACATGTGAAATCAAAGAAAAATATGATCCAAAAAGAAAAAGAAAAGAAGTATAAAAAAGGCCACAAAGGCCCATTAAGAAAAAAGAGAAGTCAAATCAATATGGGTTCCTAAGTCCATTGTACAAATAATGCAATCAAAGGACCCACAAAAGAATGAAAAATCAAAATGCATGTGGATTACCAAGAATATTCTTGAAGTACAGAGTCCTAAAGAAAAATCCAAGTTGGCATCCAAAGTTTTTATCCCTCCATCTAAAAGCCTTCCATCTTCCAAATCCATTTTGGGTCCTTTTATCCCAAAATCCATATCTATTGCTCCATCAAATCCAAAATCTCATTTTCCTTCATCACTCCATCATCCCTCAAGGTGTGTGCCAATTTTGTTCTTGCATCCATTTCCATCCACTGAAAATCAAGCCTTCTTCCACTCCCTCCATTTTCCAACACCTCCTTTCTAGCCTTTGATCAAACCCATCAAATCATTTACCTAATCCTTATCATTACCCTACCAATGTCTTTGAGCATAATATCATAGTCACAGTACATTATTGCATACCTTTTAAGAGAATTATCCAAAGAACAAGGTGCTTGATTCCTTCTACCATGTCATGCCATGCATCCGTCATCTTCCAAAAATGTCAAAAATACAAAAAAATGAAAAAAGTAAAAAATAAGAAGAAAAAAAAAGTTGCCTTAATGAAAACCCTGCAAACAAGCATCTTGGTAACACAAAAAAAAAGAATAAAGAGAAATAATTTCATCCAATAGTGAAAATATGGCAAACATGCGCTTTGGGAAAGTACCATGATGAAAACCTGGCAAACATGCATCATGTGTAATTTATGAACTTCTTGAATTCCATACTTAGGGGCAGATTTTGTTGATATTTTCATATCCTATTATACCCCTATCATTTCCTCAATTATCCCTATCATCTCCTCCTTTATCCTATTAGCTTCCATATTCCCTTTTTCCTAACTTTTATCTTGACAAGGTTACATATTCTCCTAAAATTATTAGATGCCATTTTACCTATCCTATCACATCACTTTGGATCATACTACTTATCCTATCACAACCTCCCGATCCTTCAATGCCCATCCCCATTTTGTCCACTAATGATCTTGCTTTCTCTCTCCATGTCCTATCACTTTCTTATCCAAATTCCCTATATTGGTCTTGATGAAAATAAGGACATTAAAATAAAAAACACATGTCAAAAACCTCTTGACATGTCTAATCCTATGCATCACTTTTCATCCAATGCACTATTCCATTGTCCTATCTTGTCATGTCTAATCCCTCTGCTTGGCAGAAACATGTCCTTCCATCCTATGGATAGTCCTTGGAAACCCAAATAAAGCTTCAATGACATAATCAACAACCCTTTTGTTTTCATCCATCAACTAGCCTATCCATCAATCCTTAATGTCCCTACCTTGCTAAACACTGGGGGCAATTCTTGCTTCTAAATATCTTAATGTCCTGAAAAAAAAATTAAAAATCATAAAATGTCATGAAAAAATCCTAAAAATTCAAATATGATCCTAAAAAAATCTTTAAAAAGAATATAATGTCCTAAAAAAATCACTAAAAATTATAAAAACTCTCAAACAAATCCTAAAAATTATAAAATCTCTTGAAATAATCCTAAAAATTACAAAAATGTCTTGAAAAAAAGTACAAAAAAATCAAATATTTTCAAAATCCTAAAAAATCAAATCCTTCAAAAATATGCAATAAATTTGTACATAATCATTCTCCTTACTTTCAATAAATTATCCTTTGTGGCAATACAAACATTTGAGTAGACGTAATTTGAAGACTTTTCAAACATTGCACTTAATGAAAGCACGCTTTAATAAACAAACTATCCAATCTAGTCAGCAATCAATCAGATCAAAATTTGTCCTATCAATCAACATCAATATCAATTGGTCCTTTATCAAACCTATCATTTTGTCTTATACATGGTGTTGTATACTTGAAACTAGATGGTATATGTCTTAGACATGGTACTTCATTCCTACAACCAGACACAATCATTCAAAACAAAAAAAACTATCAATTTTGACAACTAGATCGGAATGGTTGTTGGCTTGCTTGGTTTAGTGATTCTTATATTTTATTGATTTATATTTTGATCATGTTCCTAAGCTACTCCAAGATATCATTGAGTGATGAGAGTGGTTAGGATGGTTCATGGTCCTTTATTTTTATTTTGTCTTCTATTTGTGGGGTGTTTTTCATAAAGTTCTGGGGCATGTATAACGTATGCTTTAGGATGTATGGAAATATTAATTGTATGCAATGTGTTTTTTTCATGCAAATGGATCACATTATCATCCTATATTTCTATGCCATGGTGCAATGGATCTGATTTTTCCATATTAAATAAAGCTCTCATGACATAAAATGCACTTATGAAAGAAAGTTTCACCATTACTAACTTTTCTCCATCTAATTTTGTCCTTCTACTAACATTCCTCCCATCAATATTTTCCAATCATTCTCTTTTCAAAAAATTGTCCTTGAAACAATTTACACCCAATTTTTTGAGGGGCCATCCTACCTCCCTTCCATCGATCCATTGGTGCATGATTCTTTATTTTTCTTTGAACCAATGCTCATAATCACATTGTCTCAAAGAGGGGAAAAAAGTAGACACCTAAAAATGGTTCGCACCTATGTGTCCCCTTTTAACATTTCTTTATCTTGTGTCATTTCATAATTTGATTAGTTGCTAACATTTCCCTCATTTCACATCATAACCTTGATCTCTTTGGCCGAATCGATAAGACCAAATCATTCCTAAACTATTCCTAATCATCCCTAATCATTCCTAAACCATTCCAAATCATTCCTAAACCATTCCTAATCATTCCTAAACTGATCCTAAATGTTCCTAATCATTCCTAAACCAATCCTAAATGTTCCTAAATGTTCCTAAACTGATCCTAATCGATCCTAAACTATTTCAAACCTTCCTAAATCAGTTCAAATCAAATTGAATCAATCCTAATCAGTCCAAAATCTTTTCAAACATAACAGATCATTATCAAATCAATTCTAGGGCATTGTCCAATCGCATCGATGCCCGATATAATAAATTTACAATCAATGCAATCTTGTTGAATCCTTGTCAAACCTATTCTCATCAATCCAAATGAAATCAATTCAACCCTAAATCAATCAAAGGAATTGTCCAAGTTCATCGATGCCTAATCAAATCTCAATCCAATCCTGAGTGCATTGTCAAAGTTCATCGATGCCTCGTTATCCTAATCAAAGTCAATCCTAAATAGTGTTTTCCAAGATCATTGATGTGATTCCATCATCATCAGTCTAACCTAATGGAATTATCAAATTTCATCAATACTATCCTATCTTGTCATCACCAATCATGCACATTGTCAAATTTCATCGATGTTGCATTGATCCCTAATCAATTTTTAATTAGCAAGATCAGTTCAGACCCCAATCGAATAATTCAAGACTAATTCCCTTTTGATGTTGCATCATAAATCTATCCAATCACTTTACTTGTTGGAAATCCAATATGGGAAAGTGAGATACTGAGAGTGGGGGGGGGCGGGGGGGGGGGGGGGTGAATCAAATATCCACTACTAATTCCACTTTGACATAAATTCAACTTGTATACCATAAACATGAATTTCAATACTGAAATAGATCTAACAATCTAATCACAACCATAAAATGAAATATATAACACAAAGATTTTGGTTACCCAGAAACCCTTGAAAGGTAAAATTGGGGTGGGGATGACATCCACAAATTTTCACTACTGCAATATTAAAGTTTGTCATCTACCCTATGAGGGGTCTACCCTGTTAAGAGCTTATAGACTTATAAAATCTACCATGATTAAAGGATTTAAAACTTACAACTAAGTAAGCAATCAGTTAAGAGATTTGCATAGGCATGTGAGAACCACTTTGTTAAGAGATTTACCCTGATTCACCAGTTAAAATGTATCAGTACTCGATCCTTTAGTTTGCACTAAAAATGCTAATAAAAGATCTCTTCTTTCCAATACTTGTTTGATCTCAAAATCAAATGTATCTCTATTTTGTCCTTCACTGCTTTGCTCGGTCACTCTGACTGATCTTTGCATATATCAAAATACTTCTCTATTTTGCGTACATGAGATCTCCTTCATTACATCCATATATCCATAAATCATTTTAGGTTTTAGATCTCAACTTATATAAGCATCTAATCAACCTCCTAGATCGAGATCTATGATATAGATTCTCTACTTATGCCACTTAATCATTCCCTTTGCTTGATAGGTTACATGGATTACATAGGGATTAATGATTAGAAATACAAGGTGTAATCATCTCCTTGATTCCCTCAACAAACATTAAATATTCTATAGATGTCAGCGAAAATGGTTTACCTAAGTGTTTGTGCCATAACAAACACATATGTCAAAACTATCTTGCTTGGCATATGACATCTCTAATGCTTGATATTTACTATTCTTCATATACTGGTGCTTGGAACTGACTCTTCTATACAACTTGGCATAAACTTCTCAGCAACTACTGAAGTACTCGGTGACCTCTGACTTGGTCCGTAGTAACTTCTACTCGATAACTATATAAAATACAAGTCTAAAATATAACTCAGCCTTTACAAGATGGCTCGGTCATAGTGATGATTGACCAACATTTCCTAGAAAATGACTAAGTGTAAGACACTAATAGACAAAAAAACTTAGGGCTCAACATTTACTAATTCATCCTCTTGGGATAGACAACCCATAGTTTATCCCTTTCTATTAATCTATTTTATGGATTAATTACCCCTATCCTAAGTCTCCCACAATTAATTAATCTTGAATTAATTAATTATTCCCTTTTTTGAATTATGGGATTTTATAATTCATAAATTCTTAATTATCCTTTTAAGGGGATATTGATTTTAAATCATTTAAAAATGTGACTCTTACACATCCCTTAAATTTTGCTTCATGACCTATTAATTAGCCTTCACATTTCTTCCACTTTCCCTTTCTCCTTTCCACTAATTTGGCCTCCTAATTGACTACTAATTAGCTTATCCTTTCCCCTTTCATGTTTTCCCCAAATTGTGCATTAATTTTTGCATTCCCTTTGGTGCTTCCAATTTTTCATAATTATGACAAATTTCCATGTTGCACACTAACTTTCCCTCTTTTGCATTTTGGCTCTCAACTCTATAAATTGAGCGTTTTTTGCACTAATTTGGTTAACCACTTTGAATAACCACACTCCTAGTATTCTCATGATATCATTTCGATTTCAACATTTGTGTATATTTTGTCAAGATCAAGAGCTACATCAATAAAATTCAATGGAGAAGAAAGGAGTTAATAGGAGCTACACTTGAAATGGAGTTTTATTATTTAAATTCTTTTATATTTCAAGTGTCTTTTATGGTAGATTAGATTGGTTTTCATATTATATTGTATGAGATTTGTGGCTCTCTCATTCATACTTTTCCATGCCATTTTTCTAGTCTTGCACTAACCATAACTGATCTTTTCTTCACTAATGATAACACTTAATGAATTTAGGAGTAATATTCTCCCCCTTTGGCATTAGTGACAAAAACTTTCATAACTTAGCCAAAACTTGATATCTCCAATATGTGATAACTTCCCCTCAACATATACTTCTCTAATCACCCTTATTTCTCCCATATATATACATAGTTAACTTTATCTATCTACTATCTTCACTATCTTCATGATGCAGGAGCATCCTGGGTGTAAGAGCAATCTTGCATCACCCAAAAATATTTTTGTTTGCTTTTCAATAAGGGCTATCTTGTGTAGAGCTGCTATTTATGGAAACTTACTATTTTTAGTAAGTTGGTCATATGATCTCATAATGTTCTGATTTCACAGTTGGAGGTTCATCTTAGTCATATTATCCTACCAGTTGAGTTTCATTGCCACATCATATGTATTGGTGAAGTTATTGAGGTTTTTGGGTACAAAATCTTTCAGGTCAATTTTGAAGGCCTTAGAGGCTCCGGATCGTGATTGACCCTTGGCTGATTGGAGCTTGCGCAAGTCAACCATTGTAGATCTCATCCTGGCATTTCCAAAAAGTGGTCATAATAGATAAACAAAGCTACGGTTAGAAAGTTATGGCCTTCGGAAGTTGGGCTACCTAAAAGCATATTTTGTATTTCTTTTGAGCCGACCCTATTGTAAAAATTTTGAAAATAAAATAATTCTATGTATAGTTGGCCTTAAGGGCTAAATTTAGGGAACCTTCTCGGATGGTGGAAATTGCCTATATAAAGAAGGTCCGTAGTGTTGTCTAGAAATTTTTTGGATAGATTTGGGTAATGATGCGAGGCTTTGTCCTATAAAATATTGTAAAGGGAATGCCTATGTGGCTTTGCATATTGTAATTCTAAAATTTGTAATTCCACATTTGTGGAGATAATAAGAAGCCCATTTTCTGTTCATGAAAATTGTTGTTGTTTCTCTGTTGCTGTTATGCGTTTGTGGTATTAAGGGGAGCACCCTTCATCACTTCACTATCCCCCTTTTTTGACAATAATGCCAAAAACAAAAATGTAAAGTACACTGTATACTCATAGTTTATCAAACAATACTTTATAAGAAGACTTAGAATTGTCATAGGTAGTCTTCCATGTGGCTTTTAGTCCCTCAAGTTCTGAAAGTTGGGCTTGGAGTTGTGATGAAAGATCTTCCATATCATCCATTACTGACATTTCAGGTGTAGTAATGAGTTCCTTGGCTTTCTTGATATTCACCTGAATTACCTCTAAATGAGGAATGATTTGTGATTTACATTCAAGTATTTATTCTCTAATATTTTCCTCTTATTGCCTCAAATACAGTTGTAAACTCATAAAATGCTTAATTTTTTAATAATGAGCTTGAAATGTCCAAGGTTCATCTGTCAACTTTTTTGCACTTTTCTTTAGCTCTCCATCAATCTTTTTATGCTTATCTACAACATGTTGGGTAAAATGGGAAACATTGCATAACTATTGGAATAACTTGATTATTGCCTTTATGATTTCCTCCAACTCACTAGAAATGGTAGAAAGCGAAACTTTCTATTCAAAACTTTTTTTCATAAGTTTTTCCACTAACCTTTGTTCAACCTGTTGCTTGGTAATCTTCATCATTCTTTCTTTAGCATCAACATCTAATTCATTGACTTGATTTACAAGTGAGACTAACTGATCAATAATAGGTGCATTCTCATTAAGTTGAGTCTCAGGTACAATTTGTAGTAAGATGTCTTTCACATCTGATAATACTTGTTGCTATTTCCTTTCTTGTTTTAGTTTATCCTGTGTTGATTTTCTCTTCAACAATTCACCATATTTCATCATTTCATTAGGATTCAGTTTGGTTGGATCACAAATTGGGATCACTCTCTCTTCATCTAATGATATCTCATCCTTTCTACTTTTATTCTTCTTCTTCTTCTTCTTCTTGTTAGGGGATTTGAGTACACTTCCACTAGGTGAAATATTTGGGGGAAATGGAGCCTCGGTATGATGCTTTGTGGTTTATTTATCCTTTTCTTTCTCTCCTTCCTTTTCATTACCTTTTTCTTCTCCTTGTTCCCGTGCATCTAAATTCATGCCTTTTAGCAGAAGGATTTGTTGTCTCTATAGTAGTAGTCTCTTTATTTTTATCGGTGGCTTTTGGTTCATCACCCTTATCTATTTCCTTTGGCTTCTCAGGTGCTTGTATTGTTTCCTCAGTATCCTTAGGAACATTAATATCAACAATATCATTTGTGTCAAGTGTTACCTTAGTAGGTGTTATAAAACTATCAGTAGATCATGTAGGAGCTAGATATCCATGCACTTGTTGTAAAATAGTTGTATCCATCATGAGTTGTGCTACTGATGTATCGCTAAATGATGTATCTTCAGGGGGTTCCTTAGTAGCATCCATCACATCTTGATCCTTATTTATAGTTTCATTGGGATCCTGATCAATGATGTCTTATTGCAACTTCTTCTTCTACATTTATGACCATGTGAGGAATATCATCAATTACTTTATTCATAGTGTCCTCGGTGTCTTCTTTTAGATTCTCTACTTGTGTAGCTATTAGAAGATCGGTATATGATATGTCCACCTTTTCAGGTTCACCCATTTGAATATCTTCCTCCATTTTATGTTTCTTTCTTCTTCCACTTCTTGTGTCTTGCCCATCAAGATGATCAATGATCACTTTTGAATCATGAATATCTCCTTGTAATTAATTAGGGATTCATCAATTTCTTGCACTATTAATGTTGGAACTTATAAGATAAGTGACCTCTCCCTTATTTTTCTTTTAGAGTCTAGTGCATATCTCCAACTTATAGTTATTCTATCATATAAATCTTCACGTAGCTTTCTTGCAAGTTCCATAGGCACAATTATAAATGTATACATTGCATCAATAGTTGCTTCCTCAATTTTGAATTTTTCTTCATCATTCAACTTATGAAATTTCAATATGTGCATGTAACCAAAACTTCTAGATGCTCTCAAAGCTTCAGAATGCCTATCAATTTTCTTTGGTACAAAGTTCTTAATAACTCTGAATTGATCTTCATTATATGACTTGGTCTTCTCACTATCCTCATTCCTCATAACCTTTTGTTTCTTCAGTGTGTACTTCCTTTTTTGATAGGTTTTAGTTTTGGGTTGTTTCTCCTCAAGTACAATAGTTTTCCATCTATCTCTTTTGTAGGTAGTGTGGGGATTGATGCAACCTTAGTCCTTGACCTAGTAGCTTTCAGACTAAAATTTTCTTCTGCTAAGCCTTCTTATTGCTTGTAGGTTTAGAATTTTCTACTTCTATCTCTTCTTCCTCAGCTTCTTCTCCCTTTGTCTCTTCATGAAATGACTTATCCTTTTGTTCACCGAATTGTTCCTCTAATGTGTTTATCATTTTCTTTTATTTATTATCTATTTTAGGACCTAATATTTAAAGCCTTATCCTCTTCTTAGCCTCTTCAAATGTCCCAAATCATTTGACCATTGTGTCTAATGGTTGTTTCAACAAGGTGTCAATAGAAAGTGTTGGTCAATCATTGTCAACCTCATAACCCATCAGTTTCAGCCATGAAGTTCTCAGTTCTACAACTTTAATGAGTCATGTGTCGGTATCAACTAGGAAAAAAATTGAATCTTTGTAGTTTTTGACTAGCTGTGGGGGTCTTTGGTGCATTATGGCCTTAAATTGTTCAAAATACTCACTAATGACTTTGTCAAAATTCTTACCTAGATGATTAATGTAATCATTAATCTAATATATAATAGGCCTATCCATGTTCAATTTCACATCATTAACTGTAGGAAATAAATTTTGCAAGTAGAAGAAAATACATGCCAATAATGATCCATATTTTAGTGTGTTTATCTTGGCAACTCATATAGTATGCATATTATCTTCCAGTTGCTTTAGAAGTATCTCGATGAGATCAACCTTGAAACCTTTCTTCACAATTTTGTATGCTAAATCAATAGCTCCACATGGTACACTATTCATTCTACAAGATTGATAGATTATGTATGCAATAACACATGTAGAAAACTTAGTTTTTGCATCATTGATTGTAGACACTCAGAGACCTTGACCATCCTATGTTCCTCCAAGATGCTTCTCTATCCCTACTTTCAATGCCACTCTTACTAGTTTTTATTTCTCGATAATTGGGTATCCTATAACCATGTGCATTACATCATTTGTGATCTTAATCGGACCTTCAAGCCACATTGATTGTTTGTGCACTCAGCTAAGAACAATTCTTATCCATTCATCTTTGAAAGCCTTCTGGAAATGTATGGCATGAGTCAAAACCCTTGTTTCCAAATTTTTGTGCTCATCTCTCAGTTGTCCATCACACATAATACCTTGTATGCATATTGTATTTCATTTTCACATATCTCACCAACTTTGCAATGAATGTAAGATCTAATATCTCAAACCTGTAAAACCCTTGGAGGCAATGATGAAAGTGCTTCAGTCTCATCAGTCTTTATAGAAAATTTAGGATATAACTTGTCATTTAGCTCTTTATCAGAATAGGTTTTGCAACCTTGGGTGCCTTGTGTTGTGCTGCACTAGATTCCATTTCGAGATTGATTATCTAGGGCTTTGCTAAATAACAATTAAATGGCTCAAAAACACTAGAATTCTTATACCAGATCACTCAAATAGCTGAAATTACTAACAAATTCACTTATTTCAACTCAAAATCCAAATGCTCATTCAAATCGCTCAAATCTCTCTTCAGTGCTCTTTGAATGCAGTGTATCAAATGAAATATCTATCATTTTATTTATAGTGAAAATCACATTTAGGGTTTGATAATGTGCAATAATTTCTCTTTTGCTGACCAACTGACTAACAATCATACCGACCACTTGTCTTCACTCAGTTACTGAATACTTCTCCACCGAATATCTATTTTACTCAATTATGCTTACCGACCATACTAACTTTCACAATTATAAGAGTTATCCTATTACATCTTACCATATGCTGATTTGGATATTAATTCATGATTGTGAGGAACTAATGTATGATACAACAATTCAAATTCAGTTCCCATACCTACTTTTATGGTTTAGTTTGTAGCTGTGGAGTCACTCGATCCAAAGGATGAGGTGTCACTGACTGATCTAGCTGATGTTCCACTATCTTCAATCTTTCTTTTCCATATTATGTTCATCTGATTATGAATTTCATCAAATTTTTTTTTACCTTTTCCTTTAGATTCTTCATCATTGGGTGCATACTTTTGGTACCTACAGTCTTTTCTCAAGTGACTGACCTTATGACAATTAGAACATGCCATGCCAAAAGTCTTCCAAGTACCAGTATTTCCTCCCATGTGCAATATTCTACAATTTTTTGCAATATGAACATATCTTCCACAACTTGTGTTGTAATCCTTATTGATAGTATTTACATGTCTATTCAGTATCCAGGTATACTTCTGCTATGATCTATAATCTTGTGATTTATTTCCATACTTATTGCATGTGTAGTAGTAACCATCAAATTTCTGTTGCCTTAGAGTCTTGTAAAATTTATATCTACACTCAAATTATTTATGACCATAATTTTTGAAGTTATAACAATATCCATAGAATTTAGGAATAGTAAATGACTTACTGAGCTTGCTCTTGCATACATTTTCTATGTGGCCCGATTTTCCACAGTGATAGCATGTTGGCTTCTTATGTTTTAGAGTTTTATACACATTTATCTACTATTATTTCTTAAATGATTCTCCTTTCTCAGTTGTAGAGTCCTTGGTAAAGCCTAATCCACTGATATCTACTAGTCTTCTTTGATATCTCATCTATTCATCTAGTTTCCTTATACTTTCCTCAGATCTCTTTAGTCTTTCATTGGTTACTTTTTCAGGTTTCAGCTCATTCTTCCAATGTTCATTTTTTGATCTCAATCCAACAATCTCTTTCACCTTCCTTGCAATATCATGATTAACACTGAGTAACTGATCTATCATATTATAGTGATTTTGTGTCAACCTATGTATTTCCACATGTTTCTCATCAAGTCTTGCACTCATTTTCCTTTTCTCATCTTCTAACATTCTCCTATCATCTTCAACTTTTCTCTTTTGTTCTAGGACCTCAGACATTCTTACCAATTGAGCTTCTTGTTCCCTCTTCAATGATTTTACCTTCTTGGTTAGGGTTTTGTTCTTTTCAATCAAATCTGATATAGCAGCTTCAGATTGATTAGACAAGCTTCCCTTTGATTGTTCTTCAAGTTCTTCAACCTGATCTTGGGTATCTTTCAATTGATGGGCTTGTTATCTCTATTTGAGCATTAGATGTTGTCATTAGTATCAAATTGGATTAGTCAGTTATCTAAGTTGATCAGTCGGTAAAAGGTGATACAACAATCTACATTATGCTAGTCAGTTAAACAAACAAACCTTCATACTGAGTATTCACAAGGCAGTATTAAGAGTGAAAACAAAAATTAAAATAGGTTTAACTGGGCACCAGAGCATTTTTATTGAGCATCAGAGTAAGTCGAGCACTGAGAAACATAGACACTGAGCACCAGTGTATTCACTGAACAGAAAAGGTTGTGTTTACCGAGTTGTTCAATAAATGATATAGTAATCAAGAAAGACACATTTATCTATGAAAATGGTTACACGGATTCATAAAATGTTTTACCAAGATCGAAGCTTATTTATTATGGATGTAATCATTAAATGTAGTGATGATTCCTATGTAATAGTTAGATCTAGGTTAATTTTGTACACTGTAGATCTTAGGTTTTCTAAGATGTTGTAAACCTAATTAGGTCATGGAAATCATAGTAGTTTGCTATATATTTGTAATTGATGTCATTTTGACATAAGGCAAGAAAGTAAATTAAGCATATACAAAGAAGGAGATCTTGAAACAGTAGCCACCTTCAAGACATTAGAATTTAGAAAAGGTTTGCATGAAAGAGTAGTTATCAAAAACATAGATTCAATTCAGTTCATTCAAAATAAATTAAGGCTACCGAGTAGAACATAGGACATATTACTACACAAAGAGGGTAAGATCACCAGAAGTGATCACAACCTATAGCCTTAATCAACATACTTAATTATCTACAGTAGTGAATACTTTGTGGGTGTCATCTCCATCGTAGTTTTTACTTTCTAACAAGGGTTTTTGTGTAACCAAAATATTGGTGTTGTGTTACATTTCATGATTGATCTATTGTTTGATTTCATACACTTTACATTTAAAAATTCATTTGAATGAATGTTGCATACAATGGATTCAGTTGGTTAGTTAGTTACTACTATTTATAGATTGAGTATTCAGTTAAAATATTTTGAGGGTACCAATTCACCCCTCCCCTCTCAGTCCCTTATCTTTCCATTCCAATAGTGCTAACTCCTTTCTCTTGCTTAGTGAATTCTTCAACTTCCATCCTAGTTCATCAATCTGATCATTTGTACATTTTAGTTCTATGTTCATATTCTCAAGCACCTTTTCATACCTATAGATTTCTATCTCTTCGAATCTTTCCTCTCAAGCGGTTAAAATTATAAATAAGAGACCATGCTTTGATACCAATTTTTGGAAAGTTAAGGTGCCGAGAGGGGGGGGGGGGGGGTGAATTAATGCCTTATCAAACTTTAACCCTCAATAAATTCTTTACCCTTTAAATATTAGATCTTTCTTTTCATGTATAAACTTAACAACTTCTTACTGAATGAAAGTAAAGTAAAGTAAACTCTTTCAACCATAAACACATAACACACATGAACACATTTGACACATGTTTTTGGTCACATGGAAACCCTTGGTTATAGGGAAAAAATACGATGGGGATGATACCCACAATCCTTCACTACTACAACATAAAGGTTGCTCGGTTAGAGAATACAAAAGTATCACTTCTGGTGGTTTACACTAATAGGAGTAATATAAAAAGACCTGCTAAAGTATACCTAGTAAAAGGATTTTGCAACACTTGTTAAGAGTGCACTTTGTTAAGAGATTTATAATATAAAAAGGCTTGTTAATGCCTACCCAATATGTGGGATTTGAGAATACAAAAATAATAATGTATTCATGTAATAACTGATCTATAATAATGTATCTACCTGTATGGTAGGTTAGATCCTTTATGTTCTCTGTAGTCTCATCACTTTTCTCTAACTGATATCACAAAAATCATCCACTTCCTTTGCTCAGTAGCCTTATCTTCTTTATCTCTTCTCTGTGCTCTCTGCTTCATTCTCTTCTCTCTCTTAATCTTTTCTTGATCCATCCTCATATATTACTCCCGTATCTTCCTAATTACTTGACCTAATTATGGTTTGGATCCTTCTAGAAAGCTAAGACAATTAGATATGCAATCCATATTTATTTCCTCTTTCCAAGAAATATTTACCTCATTTGTATTGGCTTAATATTATCCTTGGAATCATTTACAATCATGTTTCATTACCAATAAGTCTTACCTAAAATTTTCCTCGATCTTCGTAAATTATTTTCTTTCTCGGTAGAATCCAATCACACTTTTATGGTTATCCTGTATCTCTTGATAGTCTTTCTTGATCTGCTCAATTATCATGTTGTTCCTTCTCAATAATACTCTTTCTCGATTAACATACTTACTTGGTAATCTTCCTTTTCTTGGTAACCATATTATTTCAGTGTCCATTATGCTCGATATACATAATGTTAGGTAAATGCTTTGCTTTATGCTCAGTAATTGTTCTGCCTTGTCTTTACCGAATGAATTCTCTTCACTGACCTGATTCTTCACTCATATCGACTTGATTTTGCACTAACCATAGCTCATATTTTCTTCACTAATGACAACACTTAATGAATTTAGGAGTAACACATGGTAGTAACATCGTACCACAAATATCAACCTATTTTAAAAAAATTATTACAAGTGAAAAATAATATGTTTGATTTTTTATGTTGTTTTTACCAATTTTTAAAAAATAAATTAAAAACATATTTTTTTGGCTTTTTGTGTAGGTATACTACATTGTAATTGTGCAATACTTTGTAGTGTACTATGCTTGCACATTGGTATCCTGTAAAGCAACATGGCTTTTTTATTATATTTATTCTTTCAATTTTTTAAAGGAATATTCCTTTTTTTCCACCTAAGATTTCCACTTTAGCAACGAGTCAACTTCCATGCACTACATTGTCACCCTATCAACATGCTAAGATCAACATGACATCATGCTCACATTATCATTTTTGCCCCCAATTTTGACCCCTCTCTATTTGCCTATTTCATTTTTACACTCAACTTTGAGAGGTCCTATTTGTTGGATATTGCTAATGCATGGGTGGTGATTGAGACACTTAATATGTTTAATCACTACATTAGTGAATGGGAACTCATACTATTTTCATTTGTGTTTTGTCACTGATGCCAACATATGCTTCTATGAAGGAACCAGACTGGTAATCATAGTGTACGGAAGGTGTACGGATGTTTCAGATGCTGCAAAGTCAGAAGAGAGTTTAGGTGGATGTTGTGATCTTATATTTGAGATCGCATCATTAATGGATACATATTAAGGAAGATACAACTATTTTAGTAAAGACTAGCCACTGAACTGTGATAGTGAGAATTGACAGAGCTAGTCTCTGAGTTTTTGGTATAGATTTCTAAGGGATTGGATTCAAGGTATGAAATCTTGAAGGATGATGGAAGAGGTACTGCTAGATGTTCATTGGTTAGCGCAAGGTACATAATGATTGGTGATGTCATCTGTGGCGTGTGCTCTGGCGATGGCTTATCGGGAAGCCAACTCAGGGAATGAAGCATGTGTTTTGTTTGGCAGGCATAATTCAAAGATGTCGGTCCTTAATTATTGTAATGTAATCATTGTAAAATTTTTTATGACACCATGTGTATCTTAGCAAGGACCTATGTAATTGTTTGTAATTAGGAAAGCCTTATGGGCCGACCTATTCTTGGTAAAATGTAATGAGGTATAAATAAAAGGTCTTTTCTTTGGAAGAGACATGGATGTGATAAGTATGATATAAGGAGGTTGTGAATTTGTGTCTATTGTATGTAGAGTAGAGGATTATTAGTGGAATTCATTGGAACTGATCAAGAAAAGACAGTTGCTGGAAAATAGTTCAAAAGATTGTGTATTTCTTCATATACACTTGTTGTGAACTAGTGAGTTTAGAAGGTGGACTTAACCTTCTTTGGGTAGTGAGCCTTGGGCAGTAAGCCCTCTTTTGTTCTTGACTCCTAACAGGGTCTATCCTCTAATAAGGACTATGTACAGTAATGTTTCAATAAGATCCTAATAGGGCTATATCTTCTAACAAGGATTACTATACTCTCAATACATCATTAGTGGGCGCTAATTCGCACTAAGGTTTTTAACTTTAACAGGGTTTCCCCGTAACCAAAATATTGTGTTATTGTGTTGGCATTCATTATGTTCATTGGATTTGATATTGATAAGCTTAAAATTTAAATTTTAATATTCTATCATACAAGTGATTCACCCCCCCTCTTAGTTGTATTGTGGACTGTTAATCCTAACAATTGGTATCAGAGCTTGTGGTCCTCAGAGAGAAAGTTTAACAGCTTGAGGTGATCTTTGAAAATGGCATACTATAGGATGGATAGTCCTAAGTTTGATCCTGAAAACTTTGACAGTTGGAAAAACAAGATGTGAACACATTTGTTATGCTTGGGCATAGACTACTGGATGATTGTGAAGAAGGAAAATCTGAAAGCTGAGAATCACTTAGTGTCAGCCACCGATGATTAAAAGAAAATATTTTCATGCAACATGGTCACAAGAGAAGCATTGATCAATGCACTATCTGAGGGTGAGTTTACTAAAATTAAAGATCTGGATTCGGCACATGATATTTGGAATAGACTAGAGGCACTCTATGAATGAGATAAATATACCAAACAAGTGAAATTATAGAATTGGAAGACAAAGATGGAGAAGCTACAAATGAATGAAGATGAAAGCATTAGAGCCTATGTTCAAAGGGTTACCAAAGTTGTAGTTGGAATCAGAAATTGTGGAGGTACTTATGATGAAGATGAAGTCATTGCAAAGATTCTCAGATTTCTAACTCCTACCTACAAATTCAAGGCAATGTCAATTCAAGAAACTATAACCCTGACTCCAAACTTTAGTAGAGAGATGTTGATTGCAAAGTTAACCACCTTTGAAGTTGCAGAGTTAGGAGAAGCTACTCCTAAAGTTGAATCTGCATTTAGGGCATCCACACACAAGAAAGTATCTACACTTCTGAGTACAGGCAAAGAAGATCTAAGAGAAGATCTTTGTGAGTATGCTGAGGAATGAGAGAAGATAATGGAAGAAGAAAAGAAGATGGGAGAACTTGTTGCACTAATAGCTAGAAGAGAGAAAAGAGGTAAGGGAAAATTTGAAGGAAAATTACCTTTGAAATGTTTTTCATGCAATAAGGTAGGTCATTTTGCATATAGATGTCCTACAAGAGTTCCTAAATACAAACTTTATTATGCAAAGATTAGAAGAGGTAAAGAATGTTATTATGCTAGTGAAAGAATCTCTGATGATGATGATGATGATTTAGACAATGAAGAGATTAGATTTGTGGCTATTAAAGATGAACCATTTCATGAAGAAAAATCCTTAGTATCTCATGTTGACAAGAAAATTGAATGGATAATTGACAGTGGATTTTCTCATCACATGATTGGTGATAAGAACAATTTTTTTAAATTAGTAAATTATGATGGAAGTGTTGTAAGGTTTGGGGACAATCTCCCAAAATCCATCATAGGAGTAGGATCCATCACTCTAGATGGAAAGACTAATACGGACAATGTACTACTTGTTGAAGGACTGAAACATAACTTGTTGAGTGTTGGACAATTAATGGATAAAAAAATTTAGTTAAGTTTTGTTAATGGTAAGTGCTTTATCAGAAGCAAGGAAGGAAAATTGTTGCTACCGGTTCAAGATCTAGAGGTAATGTATTTGAACTAAACACATTTGGAGCCTCTTGTTTTGTTGCAAAGGTAGATGATAGTTGGTTATGGCATAGAATATTTTGTCATGTTAACTTTGATAACATTGTGAAAGCAAGTATGGCTAATGCAGTAAGAGATCTACCAAAGATTGTGAAACCTTCTAACACCGTATGTAGAGAATGTGTTATGGGAAAGCAAACTAAAAGCAGTCATAAAAGAAAAACATTTACATCAAAAGGAAAGTTGGATCTGGTACATATAGATCTATGTGGGCCTACAAGAACAAAGTCATACTATGGTGAAAGGTATTTTATACTCTTTATTGATGACTTTTCTATAATGATGCGGGTTACTTATTTGAGAGAGAAATCAGAAGCATTTAAAAAATTCAAGTTGTTTAAAGCAAAGGTAGAGAATGAATCAGGACTGAAAATAAAGTGTTTAAGATCAGATAGAGGTGGAGAGTTTACATCAGATCTATTCAATTCTTACCATGAAGAGCATGGATAAAAAGACAAACATCTACTCCTAGAACTCCACAATAGAATGGGATAGTAGAGAGAAGAAATAGAACTATACTTGATGCTACCAGGACAATGTTGATTGAAGGGAATGTATCTCATGTACATTGGAGAGAGGCTGTTGGAACATTAGTGTACACATTAAACATAATTCAAATTAGAGATGGCACAAGTAAGACTCCCTATGAACTATGGTTTGATCATACTCCTACTATAAAATATTTCAGAATTTTTGGTAGAAAATGTTATATCAAGAGGGATGATGAGATAGGAAAATTTGATGCTAGAAGTGATGAAGGTATCTTCCTTGGTTATTCTATTAAAAGTAAGGCATACAAATGTTTCAATTTGAGATTAAGGAAGATGGTTGAAAGTAACAATGTAAGAAAAGATGAGAAATTTCAGATACAAGAAAGAATGTATGACAACAGTTAGATATCAGAAGTAAAAGAAGCCACTGTTGTTGCTAAACAAGAAGAACTTGTTGAGGAAGAAAGTGAAAAAGAGGCCTGTGATGATACAAGCAAGACCACTGAAACTCCTAAAACTCCAAGGTATGTAAAAAATAACCATCTTGAAAATCAAATTATTGGCAATACCAGTCAGGGAGTGCTAACTAGATCTAAAGTTAGAGAAGAAATTTGTTTGATTTCCCAAGTTGAGCCAAAGACTACAGATGAAGCCTTTAAAGATGAATCTTGGATAAATTCCATGAAAGAAGAATTAGATCAGATAAAGAAAAATAATACTTGGGAATTGGTTCCAAGACCTAAAAATAAAAATGTTATAGGAACAAAATGGGTCTTTAGAAACAAAATCGATTAAGAAGGACTAGTTGTAAGGAACAAAGCAAGACTAGTGTGTAAGGGATACTCACAACAAGAAGGCATAGACTTTGAAGAAACATTTTCTCCTGTTGCTAGAATTGAGGGAGTAAGATTATTTCTATCTTATGCTGCACACAAAAACTTCAAATTATATCAGATGGATGTTAAATCTGCATTTCTAAATCGAGATCTTGAAGAAGAATCATACATAGAACAACCAGATGGATTTCCTCTATGTGAAGACAAAGAAATGGTGTGCAAATTAAAGAAAGCACTATATGGGTTGAAGCAAGATCCTAGGGCTTGGTATGCAAGGTTGGATAAGTATCTACTTGGACTTGGATTCAGAAAAGGTAATGCAGATAGTAATTTGTACTTAAGAACAACTAAAGATGGAATCCTGATAGTAGAGGTATTTGTGGATGACATTATCTTTGGAGGAAATGATGATATATGTAAGAAGTTTGCTAAAGAAATGGAAAGTGAATTTGAGATGTCCATGATAGGTGAAATGAAATTCTTTCTTGGACTGCAAATAACTCAGAATGAGAATGGTATTTTCATTTCTCAGACCAAGTATCTCAAAGAATTGCTCAAAAAATTTGGTATGGAAGATTGTAAACCACTAGGAACACCTATGGTGATTGGAAACAAGATAACAATTGATGATGAATCAAAATGTGTTTTTCAAACTTTGTATAGATCAATGGTTGGAGGGTTGCTAATCCTGTTGGAATTGTGGCTAGATATCAGGCAGAACCCAAAGAGACTCATCTAGCTACTGTTAAAAGGATACTGAGGTATCTTAGAGGGACCATAGACTATGGTTTATGGTATGATAGGAATGATAGATTTGAACTTCATGCTTATACTGACACTGATTGGGTAGGAAATATTGATGATAGAAAAAGTACAAGTGATGGTGCATTTTTCCTTGGGAAAAAGTTGGTTTATTGGCTAAGTAAGAAACAAGATTATATAGCACAATCTACTGCTAAATCAAAATATGTTGCTGCTGCTATAAATTGCACTCAAATTGTTTGGATGAAACAAATGCTGAAAAACATTGGAATAAATTTTAATGAACCTATGGTTATCCATTGTGATAACACTAGCATAGTAAACATATCAAAGAATCCAGTGATGCACTCTAAAACTAAACACATTTCTATCAAATATCACTTCTTAAGAGACAAGGTGGTAGAAAAAGAAATCAAGCTTGAATATATCAGTACAAAAGAGTAGATTGCAGACATCTTTACTAAGCCACTACTGAAAGATACCTTTGAATATCTCAGAGGTATGTTAGGGGTTCAAGCCCCTCCTAGTCAGAACTAAATGATGCAGAGATGCATCAATCTAGAAGTTCTCAGAGCCTCATCATTTTCTAGACTAAATGTAGGGATCTACTCCTCAGGGGGAGTGATCATGGAAGGAAGTTTATCTATGAAGGTAGTTGGCACCCTTTTCCATTGTTGTCAAAGGGGGAGTGTTGTTATGAGAAAATCCTCACTGTTTGGGGAGATTGATCTAAGGAAGGACTTTGGGTTGATACAACTTTGGGATAAGATTTTCCCATATGTTGACATCAATGCCAAAGGGGAAGATTGTTGGATATTGCTAATGCATGGGTGCTGATTGAGACATTTAATATGTTTAATCACTATGTTACTGAATGGGCACTCATACTATTGTCATTTGTGTTTTGTCACTGATGTCAACATATGCTTCTATGAAGGAACCAGACTGGTAATCATAGTGTATGAAAGGTGTACATATGTTTTAGATGTTGTGAAGTTAGAAGAGAGTTTAGATGGATGTTGTGATCTTATATCTGAGATTTCATCATTAATGGATACATATTACGGAAGATATAGCTATTTTAGTAAAGACTGGTCACTAAACTGTGACAGTGAGAATTGATAGAGCTAGTCTCTGAGTTTTTGGTATAGATTTCAGAGGGATTGGATTCAAGGTATGTGATCTTGAAGGATGATGGAAGAGGTACTGGTAGATGTTCATTGGTCAACACAAGGTATGGAATGATTGGTGACATCATCTATGGCGTGTGCTCTGACGATGGCTTATCAGGAAGCTCACTTAGGGAATGAAGCGTGTGTTTTGTTTGGCAAGCATAATTCAAAGATATCAGTCCTTAATTATTGTAATGTAATCATTGTAAACTTGTTTATGATATCGTGTGTATCTTAGCAAGGACCTATGTAATTTTTTGTAATTAGGAAAGCCTTATGGGCCGACCTATTCTTGGTAAAATGTAATAAGGTATAAATAAAAGGTCTTTTCTTTGGAAGAGACATGGATGTGATAAGTATGATATAAGGAGGTTGTGAATTTGTGTTTTTTATATGTAGAGAAAAGGATTATTAGTGGACTTCATTGGAACTAATCAAGCAAAGATAGTTGCTAGAAAATAGTTCAAAAGATTGTGTATTTCTTCATATACACTTGTCGCAAACTAGTGAGTTCAGAAGGTGGACTTAACCTTCTTTGGGAAATGAGCCTTGGGTAGTGAGCCCTCTTTTGTTCTTGACTCCTAACAGGGTCTGTCCTCTAACAAGGACTATCTATTATAATGTTTCAATAAGCTCCTTATAGGGCTATATCTTCTAACAAGGATTACTATACTCTCAGTACATCATTAGTGGGTGCTAATTCCCATCGGGATTTTTACCTTTAACAGGATTTCCCTGTAACCAAAATATTGTGTTATTGTGTTGGCATTCATTGTGTTCATTGGATCTGATATTGATAAGCTTAAAATTTAAAGTTTAATATTCTGTCATACAACTGATTCACCCCCCCTCTTAGTTGTATTGTGGACTATTAATCCTAACACTATCTTGGTCATATGGAAACCTTTTTCAATAATTATTTTACATTCTTATTTTTGCCCCTAATTTTGACTCCTATCTATTGGTCTATTTTAGTTTTACCCTCAACTTTGGAAGGTCCTATCTTGGTCATATGGAGACCTTTACTTGGTTATATATAATTATTTTTTTAACAATTTTTTTTAAATAAATAAAAAGCATATTTTCTCCAATAGAATCATTGGTCCCAATGACCATCCATGTGCTATCTCTAGAGAGAACATATCATAATCCTCTGGAACATCAATCCAAAAACCCAAACCAATCGACCACCAACAATGTTGCTTCTAACTTCCTATTAGATAAAACTCAACCAATGAAAATTTGGAATGTGATACTTCATATGTCTCTTTATTTTACTTCCCAACCACAAACTATACTCTCAATTATGGCAAGATGCAAAATAGAACAAGTTGCTAGTAGTACGCGTAGTTTGAGCAGAAAACCTTTGCAAACACATTATTAGATTAATAAGACACTTCTAAATCACCTTGAGAAGCTGGAAATGATACATAGAGATATTACAAACACTCTATTGTTGGGCTCAAATCCATAGCTTTCACACTCATTCCTGAACATAAGTGCATTGATTGGATATGATAGTAAATGCAATCTTTTGGATACCTTTCACTCTTCTTAATACCTTGACATCACTGACATTTTACTATCACCTTTGACATCAATGACAAAATTTGTTCAAAAAAGATAAAATGACATTCACCTTAAACCACAAAACACTATCTTTTATGATAAAATTCATACAAAATATACCATCTTTTGAGTAAAAATATATTTTTCATTATCAATAATTATCCTATATTTTGACTATTATAATCATTACTTTGTGAGGATGTTAAGTATTATCTTCCTCCTTGAAGATATATTCTTTTTAAAATTTATTTTTACTTCCTCTAAACTCTAAATGCCAAGAATATGACCTAACACTAATAAAAAACAAATCAATATATTTTGAATGCAAACTACTACCTTGGAAAAAACAACTCTAGATGTTTTTCCTTCTAAATGAATACCTAGAGATTTGATCAAGAAGTATTGTGATTAGTGCAAAGGATAAACTATCTTGAAAGGTGTAGATAGTAAAAAATTAGTTAAACAACTTATATCTAACATATAAAGAAAACCAAATGCAAAGACACTTAGATAGAGCCTAAACAAGAGGACCCTATCGCCGTTTGATTTGCTCTCACTTTAGGGATGTGGGTGTGCTCTCGAATCACTTGGAGAATATCCCTAATGATGATTAGGAGATATTAGGATTGGTTAGGAACCATAAGAACCCTATAGTGGCACAAAATCAGGTATAGAACATCCATTTTTCCCCTAAGGCCTTAAGGATCCTCCAAGCTCAAGAATACAATCTAAGCTATGAATGATTATGCTAAGTTGATTTTAATCCAAAATAGATGTGATATGATGCAAGAATATAATAAAAAAATGAATGAAACTAAGATTTATCCATTAGTTCTATGCTAAGATGAGCTATGAAAGCATGAAAAATAATGAAATCTAACAATTAGTGTAAAGCTTTAGAGATCTAGAGCTATCCTAGCATTATAAATTTACTATGAAATAAAAGAGGAATTGGATAATTTTCTCTAAGAAGTGAGGGTATTTATAGGATTTGGGAAGGGCTTGGGTTACGAGGGAGAGTTAGAGTTTGGGGTTTGGTTAGGGGTTGAGTCAAGGAGATAAGGATTGACTTTCAAAGGGTTGAATGGACCAAGATTAGGATAAGGGTTGAGGAATTTCTAGAAGAGTCTAGGGATTTATAGGATTTTAGGCTTTTAAATAAATGTTTAATTTATTTGAGGAATTGGTTGATTTACTAAATGAATTTAGTAAATAGGAGGGATTATGTTTAAATTAGATTTAAACATTTTTGGAAGGGGTTATCATTCAAATGTAATTTAAATGTTTTGGGCAGTGATCTTTTAATTAAAGATGTTTAATTAAAATAGAGGGATTTAATTGCATAAAAATATATTAATTAATTAATTAATAAATGATGATGTCATCAGGGGTTTAAAAAAAATACAAATACTTTTATTTTCTAAAGGATTTTTAGGTGTCTACATTTTGCCCCTCTTTGATGCAATGCCGCAAGTGGCGTGGCGTCAAAGACAAGAAAATAAGATGCCCCAGGCTAGAATTTTAGAGGAATAAGGGGTTGTGCCCCCTCGAGAAAATAACACAAAGAGGAAACTTTGTGGAATTTTCTTGAAAGGAAATAGAAGGGAAAGGAAAAGGAAGAAGGGGGGATAAATAATCAAGCTTCCAAGAGCAAAGATGGGTGAATACAAGATGAGATGGAATGCAAAATGCAGGATGCAACTATATGAAGATGCAAGATTAATCTAGATAATGCAGGATGCAATGGGATTTGGGGAGCTCCAAGTGAAAATGTAGAGAGCACAACCTAGTTTGATATAGAAATGCTAGAGACCTGCCAAAGGTTACGAAAGAACACAAGGATTCAGCACCAGCATTGCATAGGACTAATGTGAAAAAGACACGCAAGGTTTCCCCAGCATCACGCATGAACCCAAGAGGAAACATGGTAGAAACAATGCTGGAGAAACCACAAACAAATGACATTTCCCAAGTGCACCATGTAACCCAGAAGATCACATGTGAAACGTGCAAGGGTCATATCTGACTGACTCATAGGAAGAAGAAAAAGATAAAAAGACCTTGCCCCAGATTGTTCTCATTCGCAATGCACCATGATATAAAGGATCGTGGTGACTTTGAGTAGAGAACAACAAAAAGCCATAAAAGATGAACAAGATCCAAAGGAAAAAATCCAAGACCAAAATGATAACTCCAAAAAGACATCCTTTGCCAAGGAGAGAGATTTGATTTGACTGATGTTGGGAAGATTGGTCTGAACGTGTGGAAGGAAACATCGACATAGACCTGGTGTGAGTGGTGGAAGATTAGGCCTGATAGGAGGAAGGATACATCCTCAAGGACCCACTAATTGATGAGAGAATGAGTGTTGTTGTTCGCTGGCAAATGATGAAGTTCAAGAATAATCACGGTGATCAAGAATAGTCAACAATTGATGTTGTTGAAGTACAAGGCTAGATAGGATAAGATTTCTTATCAAATGCTGCTGTAGGACTGACAAGGATATGTACAACAAGATGAGAGGATATTTACAATGGCTATGTATAGAAGCTTAGGATTTGGGATAGGAAGATCACACTATACAGGATATGGTACAAGATATGTACAGGGTATGGGACAAGATATGTGCAGGATACATGCAAGAGGGATTGTGGATTTTCTTGAGGATTAAATAAAGGAATGCTGTGGGATGGTGGTGGGGATGGAGATGGGAGTTTGATAGATAATGACTTGGTCCACTATGTATGGAATCTATTTATCAGGTTTTCACCAAAATACTTGTCCAAGGTGCTTGAATTGCCAAGTTTTCACCTCTGGACGAATGATTTTTCTTTGCTTTTTTTCTTTTTTTCATTTTTGTGTTTTTTTTCTTTTTCCAATTTTAATGGATTTTTTGAATATGTAGGATCTGGTTTAGGCATAGAACTTGTTCAAATGTATGATGTTTATTGGATCATTCAAAAGCTCACCTTCTGGTGTAGATAGTTGATAGGCTCTAGAGTCGAAGCATGTTGTGACAACATAGGGGCCCAGCTAAGTAGGCTCAAACTTGCCTTTCTTTTCTTTGTGTACTTAGACCTAATTTTCTTTTAGGACCATGTCACCGACTTGGAACTATCTAGGATGGACCTTCTTGTTATAACTCCTTTTGAGCCAATTTTGGTATGCAACCAGGTGATCATATGCTTTCTATCTCTTTTCATCTAGCAGATCCAGCTTTGTGAGATGTGCCACATGATAGTCTTCATCAGTGGTATAGTTCTTCATGGAGACTCACAATGATGGGAGCTCAACCTTGATTGGTAGAATGGATTTGGCACCATATACAAGGGAATATGGGGTGGTGCATGTGGGAGTGTGATAAGAAGTGTGATAGGCCTAGAGGGCATGATTTATTTGGAGGTGCTAGTCAGGACCAGAATCATTGACAACCTTCTTGAGGATTTTGAGGATTTTTTTATCGGTTGCCTCAGCTTGGCCATTTCCTTGCGGGAAATATGGACTGGAGAAATGGTGATGGATGTGGAGTTTGGCACATAGATCATACACATGCTATTTTTTAAAAGGTGTGCCATGGTCTGTGAAGATGGTAGATGGTATGCCAAAGTGGCAGATGATGTGGTAAAGGATGAACTTGGATATTTGGATGCCAGTAGTAAGGGTGAGTAAAATTGATTCAACCCATTTGGTGAAGTAATTTGTGGTAGTTATTATGTACTTGTGTCCATCTGAGGAGAGGGGAGTGATTAAGCCAATGAGGTCAAAACCCCAACATGAAAATGGCCAAGGTGGCGCAATGGGTTGCAAGTCTTGTGCTGGTGCATGAATCAAATTTGCATGCTGTTGACATGGTATAAATTTCTTGATGAACTCACAAGCGTCATGTTCCATGGTTGGCCAATAATACCCAACTTGAAGAAACTACTTTTCTAGAACCATGCCACTCGTGTGAGCACCACAAATTCCAGCGTGGACCTCTTGTAAAGCTAGGATGACCTCATTTGAATCTAAACACCTAGAAAGGATATTGTGATATCATCGACGATAAAGGGTGTTGGCTACAAGAGTGTAGCGGGAAGCTCTGCAAATTAGGTTTTGGCATTGGTTATTGGTGAGATGGGGAGATATGATACCATTCTTTAGATATGCATGGATGTCATGGTACCATGGGGACTAAGGACCAACCAAGACACACACCATTTTTGTATTGGCATTTGCATAAGCAGGTGTGTGTAGCTGCTTGACTAAAAATTTGTACCGAGTTGAATCATGAGGGATCTCTAATAAGGATCTAATGGTTTCCATTACATCAACCTCTTTTTTTTGAAGCCTTGGTATCTACATGAATTGTAGATTCAAGAAATGCTCTTTCAGTCTGTCCACCAGTTCTTTGTAGGGTAGCAACTTGTCATCCTTTGTCTGATATTCATCTAGGACTTGCTTGATAATCAACTGTGAATCTCCAAACACTTGCAGTTCTATGATATTCTATTGGATAGCTTTCTTGAGGCCTAAGATGAGTGCCTCATATTCTAAAATGTTATTAGTACATGGGAATCCCAACTTGAATGATCTTGGAATATAGTCACCTTGAGGTGTGATGAATAGGATTCCCGCCCCTGATCCATGTGATGTATATGAGCCATCAAAGGATAGCTTCCACATGGGCTATTATTCAATCATACATTGGTGTCATCAGGGAATTCCATGATTAGTGGATAGGCATCCATTAGTGGTGCCTCTGCTAGCTGATTAGAAATTACTTTCCCTTTGATTGCTTTCCAATCTATGTACTGGATGTCAAACTCGCTGAGTAGCATGACCCATTTTTCCATACAGCCTGTGAGAGTTGCCCTTGATAACAGATACTTGAGTGGGTCTACCTTTGAAATGAGCCTGATTATGTAGTTGAGCATATAATGTCTAAGCTTTTGAGTGGCAAAGACCACTACAAGACATGCTTTCTCCATGGGTGAATAGTTAAGCTCATAGCTGACAAGAGTTTGACTGATATAGTAGATGACTCTTTCTTTGTCATCATCATCATGCTGAGCTAAGAGTGCCCCCAGTGCTATAGTGGTTTCTGAGATGTAGAGTATGAGAGGGCATCTTGAAACTAGTGGTACAAGGATTGGAGAGTTGGCTAGATATTCCTTGAGTTTGTCAAAGCTTTTCTAACAAATGGGATCCCATTTGAAGCTTGTGTCTTTGCACAAGATATGCATGAAAGGTTGACACTTGTCTACTAGCTGAGAGATGAAATGACACACTGATTGGAGATTTCCTTGTAGAATTCTAAGCTATCTAAGTGTTCTTGGTGGAGGCATTTCCGTAATAGCTTTGACCTTCTTGGAGTCGATCTCTATGCCTCGTCATGATACTATGAACCCTAGAAGCTTTCTAGATGTTACACCAAAGACACATTTCTTTGGATTGAGCTTTAAACCATAATGATGTAGGTGATCGAACATACTCTCAAGAATGCCAAGGTGTTCGTAGCGTGTTTTTTACTTAGCAAGAATATCATCCACATAGTCTTCTAGGATCTTGTGGATCATATCATGGAAGATTGCTGTCATTGCTCTCTGATATGTGGCTCTTGCATTCTTTAGCCCAAGTGGCATCATGTTATAGTAGAAGGTACCCCATGGAGTGATGAATACTATTTTATGTTGATCTGCTTCTACTATCCAGATCTAATTATAGCCTAAAAAGCCATCCATGAGTGACAACATCTCATGGCCCGCTGTAAGATCTATGATCATGTCTATGTTGGGCATCGGGAAATCATCTTTAGGACATGCCTTGTTTAGGTCCCTGAAATCTATGCATATTCTAATGTCGCCTGAAGGCTTTGTGACTGGTACCATGTTGGAGATCCAATCTGAGTAATCAATGGCTCTGATGATTTTTTCTTGGAGAAGCTTTTCTAATTCTACTTTTACTAGTAAGGCCACTTTTGGATGCATTTTTCTTAGCTTCTGCTTGACTAGCTTGACATTAGGGTCCACTGCAAGATTATGCACAACAAGATTTGGATTGAGCCCAGGCATATGCACATATGACCATGAAAAGTTTATGGTGGCTTCTTGGAGTAGTGCAGTGAGAGCCATTTCTTCACCCTCTGTTAAAGATGTTGCAATGTAGGTAATTCTCGGGCATTCTTCTATGCCCAAGTTGACTAGTTTAGTTTCCTCTATGATGATAGGCAACTAACTGCTCAGGTCTGTAATCCTGGGTAGGAGGAAGAGGCAAGTCTCCATCTTCTAGAGCTTGAATTGCCAATTTTTCACTAGAAGATACACCCTTTATTTTTACTTTTTTGGAATCAAAATGTGCCCTAGAAGGGTTTTCACATAAGGAATCGTGCTTTTCTTTTTCTCTTTCACTTTTGTAGCTAAAGCTTGCCTCTTCCCTAAAATATCCTTTAGGGTCAAGCTTACAGATGTGAGTTGATTCTGGATCCTGATCTACTATTTGGCTTGATGCCCCCATGAATTCTAGGAGTGCTTTCATGCTTTGGAACTCATTGATATGTGTGACACTTGGTTGGTCCCAGTCTATGAGTTTGGGGTGGATGAGGGGAAGTTCTATAAGATTAATGGCAAGTTGTTGGAGGATAGAAGTGCCTAGGAGGGTATCATCATCGAAGATGTCATCATAAGATTTCTTTTCTTCCTCTTCAGGGATGTCTTTGATTTCTATGAGGTCATCCTGACTATTCAAGAAGGGAAAGTTGGTCATGTTAGTGCCTTCGATTGTGGTATGTGGCTCTTGTATAGGAAGGAGAGGGATATTAAAGCCAAGACCTTGATGTTGTGGATTCTTTGATGTTGTGATAGGGTCTTTTATTCTGCCTTCTTGTGGTCCTAGACCACCTCCTTGATATTTCCACTACTCAGTGGTGTACTTGTGCGATTGTGGATACTTGTCTTTGAAGTAACCAAGAAGTTGAGTGTCAGGTGGTGGGGGATCTCTATACAACCACCTATTGATGTCAAGATCCATCTCTTGACTATTTATGTTGCCATGGGAGACAAATGTCATAGGTCCCATTTGCTTGATTTCATGACTTTCTTTAGTGGGTTCACGTTGTTGATTAGGGCGCCCTTGCATATGTGGATCAAGTGGGAGGGCCCCTACTGCAAATGCATCATTTAGGGTGTATTCACAATAGCCTTGGTTGTTGATATTGAATGAAGAGAGAGTGGAAGCAAGAATAGTCTCTAGATCGCAATGGGATCGGGATGAGCTAGCAATAGAGGTGCCAACATCAGTTCTAGGACAATGGGTGGATTGAGGGAATGAAGCTTCCATCACACGATAGTATGTGAAGGGTTGGGGGTCTGCATGGATGGTAACCTCAGTGCCTTGATGTGAAAATTTTATGCACTAATGGTAAGTAGATGGTACAACCTTGATGGAATGGATCCATGGTCGGTTAAGGAGGATGTTAAATGGTAGGTCAAGATCAACAACGTGGAAAATGGTGTCTTGTATTATTGGGCCTAGCTGGATAGGAAAAAGAATGGTACCTTTAGAGGTACACTGCAAGTTGTCATATGCCTTGATGGTGATTACTTCATGTGAAATATTAGCTTCTATGAACCCTATTTTCTCAATGAATTTTAGAGTGCACAAGTTTAGGGCTGAGCCATTATCTATCATGACTCTTTTGATGGAAAAATTGTTGACCATGACGACGATGTGGAGAGGGAGATTATGGTCAGGTGCAAAAATTGGCATGTTGGATGGTTTGAAGGAAAGAGCACATGGTGTAGATAGATGTCCCACAAGGTTTTCAAATTCGATGGTGTTTATATCTATGGGACCTGTGCTTCATGGAGGGCTCAGTCAAGGATTTCTTGATGGAGGGGTGAAGTGCAGAGAAGGTTGAGGATGGAGATTTGGGCTGGTGTGTTCCCAAGATGTTTTATAAGGTTGTATTGTGCATTGTGTACATTGTGTGCTTTTCTTGGATGGGCACCAACGATAGTTATCCAACCTCTATAGGTGGTAATGACACACTGACTATCTGCTCCTTTGACGTGGATGACATTGACTATGGGTTCAAATTGGGTTATACATTAAAAAAAATTGTTGTAATTGATGTAAGCAGTAGTATAGTCTTTGCGATTGACATGATCTCCTTGTTTGACTTTGCCTTGGTTTTGATTAGGAGGATTAGCATTAGCTTGGTTTTTTTAGTGTTGTGTTGTGGGAACATGTTTTGATAGATCTAAAAATTGGCATTAGGTGAGGGTTGCACAGGTGTGTCCACTTGGATCTCCTTTTGGTCAATGAGATCTTGGATGTAATTCTTGAGTTTCATACACCTTAAGGTAGTGTTTCCTTTGACACAATGATAATCACAATACTTGTGATCCTTATACTAGTTGGGCTTAGGAGTGGCATCATCAAACTGCTGGATTGGTGGGTACGTAATCAAGTTGGCCTTGGCCATTCGGTGAAAGATAACATCCAAAGGTTCACCAAGTGGTGTGAAGATCCTCTTATGATAATTCTGGGCCGTGGGTCTGTTCTGATTGGGAGTAGTATTGATGGAATTAACCCGATTGGTTGGATTTCCTTGATGGACTTGATGTTCTTACTACTGAGAGTTCTGCTGACTGTTTTGAGGATGATATTTCTACATAGGTTGCTGATGAGTTTGAGGCTATTGTTGATATGCAGGAATTGGCGTAGGACCAGCCACAATGATTTGGACATGCTTGGTGTCAATGGGTCCATCAGTAACAACATTTTTATTACGATTCCAGTAATGAGGTTTGTCATTTCTGGGTTTACTTTGGGAATCATTTTTGTAATGATGGATTGCGCCTTCATCTAAGAGACCTCTTTCAATAGCTATCCCTTTGCTTTTGATATCTTGATACATTTGGATATAGTTCATCCTAATGAAGTGGGCTAGTTTGGGATGCAGGTTATTGATGAAGATCTTGGTTAGATGTTTCTTAGGTAGTTGGTATGATAAGCTGGTAGTGAGGTTCTGCCATCATTGCAAGTAGTCTTCTAGGCTTTCTCCTTTCTATTTTGAGTTGCAAAGGTATAATAGGGTCAACTCATTCTTGATATTGTGGGCATATTGGGCAACAAACTTCTCAGAGACCTCAGCAAAATTTGTGATGGTCCCACATGGTATCTTGTAAAACCACTCGATAGTAGTTCCTCCCAAGATTTTGGGGAATAGGCCCAAAAGATAATTGTCACTATAAGCCACTTCTTTGTATGCCATATAGAACTCTTTGATGTGATTTACGGGGTCTCCCTTCCTTTGATATTTATCAAACTTGGATGTCTCAAAGTTCTTAGGGAAAGGAATAGTTGTGATTGATCGGTCAAATGGGTAGGCACACACCTCTTCAAACTTGAAGGATTTATTCTCTGTATTAGTTTGGAGCTCCTTAAGAGCATTCTCCATTGCTTCCCACTCATTATTGATTTGCATTGGAGTGGGCACTCCCATTTGAAAAGGATCTAGTGGTGATGGTGAATAAGGATGATTTTGGGGTGGATATTGTCAAGTGGGATATGGAGATTGCCCAATGAGATAGATGGATTGGAATGGATTTTGGAGTGATGATTATTGGGGAGGATATTGTTGATGCGGTGCGGGGGTATATTGTGGTGGATGATATGGAACTGCTTGCTAGTGTTGGGGGATGATGGGATGTTGTTGTTGCACTAGATATGATGAAGCTTGTTGCTACTGGGGAATGATAGGGATTTGTTGTTGCAATTGGAAGTATTGTTGTTATGGAGGAGGTTGGTGGAATGATGTAGCTTGTTGGTAAGATGGCCCTTTCTGAACTTGGCTTTGTGCTTGGTTGATGTAGGATGGATGCATTCCCGCATTGCTTAAAGGTGAAAATGATGTAGGAAAGCCAAGAGGAGGTGGTTGGGCAAGGTATCTTGCAAGATGGGATGAACTCTGCTACTGATGTGGTGGAACTTGTTGAGAAGCATTGGGTGGTGTGAATAGATGGTTTGTGAATGGGAAAAAGGATGAAGTTGGTGGAGGTTGAGATGGTTGTTGTTGTGCTGCTTGGGAGAAGGTGGCTTGTTGGTTTGCTGGCATGGAAGTGGTGAAGTGGGTTGGTATTCTGAAGGATTGCATTTCTTCTTTAGTGAGGCCCCATCGCGAACTAGTGCGCAGTGGGAACTATGATGTAGAGGATGCTAGAAAGGTGGATGTGATGGGAGTTTGGGACATGAATGGTGGATTTGAAAAACCCATGGAAGGCATACCTGTGGTGAAGGCATTTTGTTGGGCTTGTGCCTGGGTAGTTTTTTTTTTGGGGGGGTGAATGAAGATGCTTGCATTCCCCATGACAAGGGTGATGCTGATGTAGAATTTTTCTAGGAGAAAGAGGAGAATGATTGCGTTGCCCTCAGAAATGATGTCATGGGTGTAGAAGCTTTTGAAGTGAAAGGGAAGGATGATTGTGTCCCCCCTGGAAAGAATGGCATGGATGTAGAGGCTTGTGAAGTGAAGGGGAAGGATGATTGTGTCCCCCCTAGAAAGAATGGTGTGGAAGTAGAGGCTTGCTAAAAAGATGAGGGAAATGACTACATTGCCCCTAGAAACAATGATGTTACTTGGCCCATGGAAGGTGGCGGAACTATTTGTGTAAAGGCTTGTCTGGGAGGTGGCATTTTGTTTTGAGAAAAGCTTTGGGTAGGGATGATAGATTGAGATACTATGGAAGATGATGGTGTGCCTATGAGAGAAAATGGAGTGGATTGTGTCGCTTGTGTTGTAGGGCCTATGAAACTAATTTGTAAAAGAGGAGGGATGGGTGAAGCTACTTGTGATATGTGTAGAAGTGGATCAGGGATATGTTGGATGATGGGGGTGTATACTTTTGAAGGGATTTAGATGTTGTTGATGGGAATGTGAGGTTGGAGATATGGTGGAATGGGAGTACCCTCCTGTGTGAAGTTAGCCCACATATTTCTTTGAGTCTAAGTAGTGAGTGCATTAATCATTTATGCATTTGCCAGATGATTCATAAATGTTTCTATCACCAAAGAAGCTGGGGGATATTGGGATCATCCCATGCATTACTAGTTTGTTGAATTTGGGGATCATAAGCTACCATCACGTTGGTAGAAATGTTGGGATCAGACGAGTTGGGGACCTGATAAGGATCCATGTTCCTTCATTTTCTAGATCTTGTCTCGATAGGCATGGATTGGAGATGCAGATGCTAAATGGATGTGAGATGTTTCCTAAAAGACTCTAAATAATGATGGATGCAAGTCTAAGAAACTTTTATGGATGGTGGATTTCTAGAATGCAATGTCAGGATTGGTGAGGGGATTGGATTTAGATCAAGGATGGTGGAAAATTGGTAGAAGATGGGGACAGATTGGTGAAAATGCTTGGCGATGATAAGGGTTTGGTGGGATACTCTAATTTGGATCAAGATTTGGTAGATGATTGGTGGGATGCTGGTGGAAGATTACTAAGTATCAACAAATGAGCTATTATTTTTTTGATGGAGGATCAGTGATAGGATTTGGTCAACCGAGGATAGACTAATGATCTTTGGTCAACAAGATTCTTGTCAATGCAAGCCAATCTCTTACTCAAGATGATGAGGCTATGCAAGGACAAGTTGGATTTCCTTTAAGAAATTATCTATAAAAAAAGGGGGTGATTTCTAATTTAGGATGAGGATTGAAAACAACTCAAAGGTTTTGAACACTAAGTGCTTGTGGATTTGGATAATTGGATTTGGTGCAAATATGGTGAGGTTGACTTGGATTATGGATGCTGGATTTTGGATCAAGGATTTGGGATTCTGATTGGTGGATTGTTAATGGAATGATGTTTTTTCTAAGAGGATGATCTAGATGCAACTAGGAAGATGATGATAAATGGAACTAAGTGGGACTCTAGGATGCAACTAAGGTTTGGTGGTGATGCACAGATGAAAACTAGGATGAGCTAGGATGAAGGACCATCGAGATAGGATTTGGGATCCGAAGGTAGAATGGACATGTGATGGATCTAGCTAGTCTTCTCTTTCAAGATTGATGTAACGATGGTTCACTTAGAATCGGTAAGCAAACTGCTTGACTCTTGCATTATAGCCCACGTTATCAAGCTTTTCTTGATACTTTTCTTTGGCTTGGGTTTCTTGCACAAAAGATTAATGGCTTTTAATATTTCTCTCTACAACTTTCTTCTCTTGATAGGCTTGCGATTTGGGAAGTTTATCTTTCAGGTGTTTGATCAAATTGGACATAACTTGGGGAGATTTTGAAAATTGAATTGAGACAAAAAGATTTGGGTATCTGACTTTGAGGGATTCTTCTGCAAGGTTTTCTGAGTATCTTGAATCAAGTTGTAGATCAGTTTGATGTTTCTAATGGCAAAGGGTAGACTTGACAAAGACTTTTGAAATAGCAATCTCACAAGGGACAAAGAAACCTTGTGGGGTACAAGCAAGATGGAAAAATCTTGAATCTGAAAAAGCTTTGAAAGGTGTATGTTCCAACAAATATTTTTACTGAGCCTTTGACTGTTCAATCAATTCATGAAGATCTACCTAAAGGAAGGTGACTATCAAAATCCTCGCCCACAACTTGATACCCCCTAAAAGGGGATACATATGGTGGGTAATCTTAAGGTGATCCGATAAACCCCTTGGATCAGTCCATGCACAAGGATTCTGATACCTTCAGATGTGGATAGGGTAGCCTCTATTTTAACAGGTCTATAATTGTTTCGTGGAGTCCTCCCAATCAGTTTGTACACATGTGTCTCACTTAAGAGCCTAGTTGACCATGTCAAAATAGTAGGGATTATTCACCTACCCCGGGCTACCATCAACACACCTCGCCTGAGCTTGAGGGGATATAAGCGAGAGTTTTCTCAGTGCTTTATTTCTATATCAGTCGGGGAAGATACCAATTTGAGGTCATTCTTTGGAGAGGAAGTGCTTTTCTCCTCGAATAGGCCTCTCTAAAAGTAAAACACGTAAACTTGTTTGAGTTCCAGTGTTTTACATTACTTAGATTTAACAAGGATTTTGCAAGAAAATGGGAAACTCCTAGATGCACATTATGAAGATTCTTTTTCCCAAATTTGATTAAGTGTTTGAATTTTGAAAATTGAAGACACAAGTGTTTAATATTTTGAATTTTTCTTTCTCTTTCAAAAAGTAAAGCTTTTAATCGATTTGCAAGTTCTTTGATTTGGGCATTCAAGATTGAGATTTTGCATGTTGTTTTTAAGAACTTTGAAATGAACTAAATTTTGAAAGATGAGGGAATAGAGATTGCTTTTCATTCACTTTTTAGACCATTCAAGAGTGTGTTTATTTTTGGAAATGAAAAATGACTCTTTTAGGACTCTAAAGTTTGATTTTAGGATGCTTCCTAGGATTGATTTTAGGAGCCAAAATAAAGATAATCTAATACAATTTGTGGTTCTCTTTAGGCCTCAAAATGAAGTGTTCTTAACTTTGTATGAATGCATCTAAAAACTTGATGTTACAAGGATGCAATTGATTTGATTGATTTGGTTTTGTTTGTTAGAATATTTTGGAAATTTTTAGTCTTTAATGCATTTAAGAATGATTTGGGGGTTCATTTTAAGCACTAAAATAAGATGTTTATGACTTTTATTTGTTCATTTTTACCCCAAATTGAAGTATTCCTCGATGCTATTTGGGAAATGCGGTAGACCCCAGATGCTATCTTGAATTTACCAGATGTGATCCGGGAAATGGTGTACACCCCAAATGCGATCCGAGAAATTGTGTAGACCCCAGATGCGATCTGAGAAATGGTGTAGACCCCAGATGCAATTTGGAATATAGGATGCGACCTTGAATTTCCTAGATGTGATCTTTTGGCAATTTCAAATGAGTTTACATGAACTTTTCACACATAAAATACATAGTTTTTTATCAAAATGGAATTTTTTATTGATTTTTTGGAAGAATAGGCTAGGATTTTGTAAGAAGAAGAAGAATGAATAGATAGAATAGAGGAAAAATGGATTTTTAGACAATAAAGATGATCAAAATGCCTCCTCCATCTTCAAACTTCAAACTTTGCCAAAAACTCCAAAAATTGAAAGACTTGCAAAGTGAGTCCCACTGGGCGTGCCAAAATGTGATTAGTGCAAAGGATAACCTGTCTTGAAAGGTGTAGATAGTCAAAAATTAGTTAAACAACTTGTATCTAACATGTAAAGAAAACCAAATGCAAAGACACTCAAATAGAGCCTAAACGGGAGCACCCTATCGCCGTTTGATTTGCTCTCACTTTAGGGATGTGGGTGTGCTCTCAAATCACTTGGAGCATATCCCTAATGATGATTAGGAGATATTAGGATTGGTTAGGGACCATAAGAACCCTATAGTGGCACAAAAATGGGTATAGAACACCTATTTTTCCCCTAAAGCCTTAAGGATCCTCCAGGCTCAAGAATGTAATCTAAGCTGTGAATGATTATGCTAAGTTGATTTTAATCCAAAATAGATGTGATATGATGCAAGAAGCTAATAAAAAAATGAATGAAACTAAGATTTATCCATTAGTTCTATGCTAAGATGAGCTATGAAAGCATGAAAAACAATGAAATCTAACAATTAGTGTAAAGCTTTAGAGATCTAGAGCTATCCTAGAATTATAACTTTACTATGAAATGAAAGAGGAATTGGATAATTTTCTCTAATAAGTGAGGGTATTTATAGGATTTGGGAAGGGCTTGGTTTAGGAGGGAGAGTTAGAGTTTGGGGTTTGGTTAGGGGTTGAGTCAAGGGGATAAGGATTGACTTTCAAAGGGTTGAATGGACCAAGATTAGGATAAGGGTTGAGGAATTTTTAGAAGAGTCTAGGGATTTATAGGATTTTAGGCTTTTAAATAAATGTTTAATTTATTTGAGGAATTGGTTGAGGACTTTATTTACTAAATGAATTTAGTAAATAGGAGGGATTATGTTTAAATTAGATTTAAACATTTTTGGAAGGGGTTATCATTCAAATGTAATTTAAATGTTTTGGGGAGGGATCTTTTAACTAAAGATGTTTAATTAAAATAAAGGGATTTAATTGCATAAAAATATATTAATTAATTAATTAATAAATGATGATGTCATCAGGGGTTTAAAAAATACAAATACTTTTATTTTCTAAAGGATTTTTAGGTGTCTACAAGTATATAACAAATCTATTGAAAAATACCAAAATAGTCCAAAATATCAAATAAGGAACTACCTATCAAGAAAGAAGGAGAAATGGAATATATGATATGTAAGTAAGGTAAGTCAATCATCTATTACTCTAACCTACACTTTTCAGTTGTGGAAACTCTTCATTGGCAATCCATCCTCCTTATCAAGGTACTTGAGGAATGGAGGAATGAAAGGAATAAGTGCTTTATAATCTTGAATGTGTGAACCCTTCATCGGAAGCCTTCTTTCTTATCAAGACACAAATAAAGAAATGAAAGAAATCAGTTCTTTACAACACTACAAAATTTGGGGTCGAATTCTGATGGTGGGTAGCGATGGCACTACCATTTGTGTATGATTTTTGTGTTTTTTTTTGCAAGTTCCCCTGACGATGTCACAATAGCGACGGTGCCATTGTTATTTTGACACCCACGTGATTATAAACAAAAAAATAAAAAGAAAGGCTGATTTAAAATTTTCCCCAAATCCCAGTTGCGCACACGAAGAGGGAGAAGTCGAGCTAGGCAAGAAGAGAGGTAGGTGTTTATTTGTCTCTTTGATCATTCCATTTGCTTCATGTGAGCTCAAAGCATCATAATTGACTTCCATTGATGATTATTTACTTGCTTGAAGATGTGGGCCTGTGACTATTTCTTCCATCTGTATATATCATTGCTTGATTTGATTTAGTTATTGACACAACATTATAATGCTCACTGTTGTATTTTACTTCTTTGGATCTTTGAAAACCCATGTTTAACACTAGAGCATTATTGCTGGATCCTTATATTTTTATTATTTGCTTGCTGTGATGATGTAGGGCATCAATGATTAACTATTAATTATTTTTAATTCATCACATGATTGACTATCGGGCCAGGGCATCATTATTTTCTTCCATTGATGATTATTTACTGTACTTGATTGCTCAAGGCCATGGGCCTGTGACTATTTCTTCCTTCTGTATATATCATTGCTTGATTTGATTTGGTTATTGAAACAACATTATAATTCTTGCTGCTATATTTTACTTGTTTGGATCTTTGAGGACCCATGTTTAACACTAGGGCATTATTACTAGATCCTTGCATTTTTATTTTCTGTGATGACCTAGGGCTTTAATGATTAACTATTACTTGCTTTTAATTCATCACATGATTGACTATTGGGATAGGGCATCATTATTTTATTCCATTGATGATTATTTACTGTACTTGATTTCTCAAGGCCACAGGCCTGTGACTGTTTCTTCCTGCTGTATATACCATTTCTTGATTTGATTTGGTTATTGACACAATATTATAATGCTCACTGTTGTATTTTACTTGTTTGGATCTTTGAGGACCCGCATTTAACACTAGGGCATTATTGTTGGATCCTTGCATTTTTATTATCTTCTTGCTATGATGACTTAGGGCATCAATAATTAACTATTACATGGTTTCAATTCATCACATGATTGACTATCGGGCTAGGGCATCATTATTTTCTTCCATTGATGATTATTTACTATACTTGATTTCTCAAGGCTGCGGGTCTGTGACTTTTTCTTCCTTTTGTATATACCATTGCTTGATTTGATTTGGTTATTGACACAACATTATAATGCTCACTACTATATTTTACTTGTTTGGATCTTTGAGGACCCATGTTTAATACTAGGGCATTATTGTTGGATCCTTGCATTTTTATTTACTGCTTGCTATGATGACCTAGGGCATCAATGATTAGCTATTACTTATTTTCAATTCATGATATGAATGAATATGTATGGCTTGATTATTCACATGCATGACTATAGATGAGGATATGTAATAGGATATCATGCATTGCTTAGATCCCTTGGATCTAACCCCATTTCTTTCCTTCTTGTAGGTTCTGGATCAAGTAGGAGCACACTAGATTCACACCCTGGTCATCTTTCCATCATCTCTTTAGGAAATATCTGGTACCCTATTGTTTATTCTCATTTACTCATGTATGTCTGTATTCAACCTTATCTTTCTAGGAGTTGGCTATGGTCACGGCCTATCTGAGCCTAGATTTTCTATTGTATGAATATTATCACTGTTGCTTCATTATGCCCATTTGAATGCACCCATGATTATGATCTTCATATCTCATGAAGCTAGGACATTATGGATTTACCAATTACATGATCATAACCAAAAACACATGAAGCAAATAGAATGATCAAAGATCCAAATAAAAACCTACCTTTTCTTTTGTACACTTTCCATCATCAAAGATCTATCCACAAAGCTTGGTGTTATCAAACTTCTTAACTCCTTTACCTTTCTAGTAATCTTTCTCCTTTATTTCTCCAAATTCTCTATATGGTCAAGTAGAGGAATGACTTGACCTTCTAAATAATATGTTGAAGAAACTAAAGGATCAAATGAGTGAGCAATTTTCTCTATCCTCTACACACAATCCTTAATTTTCTTCACAATATCATCAGTAAATTTAGATACTCTTGACACAAGGACTTATAATTTTTACCATCTTCATTTAGAGAAGCTTGAATATTTTTTACACTTATTTCCAACAATACTCTATCATAATCTAATGTATTCTTTAGCTCATTGAATCTTCTATCATTAATTTCTCTTCTCAGCTTAAGTTTAGTAGGTTTTTCAAATGATTCAAATTGTGATCTTACCATGCTATTTAGGTTCTTGAAGGTGTTGGAGGGACTTGCTGCAACATCTCTTACAAATATTGTTATTAACTTATCAAGTATTTTAGATGCCTCCTCCATGAAATTTCTCTGTTAGAGGTATTTCCTCTCCATTTATTCTCTTTCTTATTCTAAGCCCACACCTTGATTGAAATGAGTGATCAATTAGTCAATAAGTGAGACAACTTCTCACACCAAAAATCTATTCAAGGATGCACTATCTAGGCTTCTCCCAATGCACCTAGAGCCTCCAATATGTCAAATCTCCAAATGAGATTTCCACCTTTGTTCTAACATCTTGGAACACCTTAACATAGTCAACGTACCATGTTTCACCAACTTACCAAGTTTGGTTAAGTGATCTCCAACACAACTCACACCATTAGCCCTTTAGGCTTGTAGCCTTCACAAGTCACAAATATGCCTTTTTCTCCCAATCTTTCCAAACAACACACAAAAATAATTAGTGTTTTAGATACCCTTTTAGATTCTATAAATCTTCCTCAAGTCTCAGGGTAGGCTATTTTGGACCATATGATAGATCCAATACCCTAACACCCACAAACTAGGCCTAATTTAACCCCAATAACAAAGAAAGTCATAGATGTCTTCACTTCTCTACCTCCCAAACAATAAAAAGTCTTTCCTAAAGGTTCAAAAAAATATATTTTCAAGGTTTTAATACTTCACCACTTACCAATTTCTCTACCCACCAAACCCTTGTTCCTAGTGTCACACAACTAGGGTCTACTCAAAATGAACTTCACAACCATCTCCAGATCAATAAAATAGTTCTAAAACATCATTATGGATACAAAAATCCATGTTCCAACATCCAATGCATCTAATCTTAAGGGCATACACTTCCCAAGTGACTGGTGCAAAAATAGAGCACTCTTTAATCAACAAACTCCACCATTTTGTGGCTTCCCAAACACATCAACTTATACCCCTACAAAAACACACTATGGTAAAAGGATATATTACATATTTAAACCTCTCCCACCAATAACAATGACCATAGGGGTGGGAGAGTCAATCCATTATGGAGACCTCAATCCCAATTCACTGTTGCAACTAGAAAACCCAGACATAGTCTCACACCAGTTAATTACTAGGCTTTAATAACAATTAAAACACTGAAATAAATGTTTGGAAATGTAAATAAAACCCATTCCAATGATATTACATCATGATCCAATCACTAATACACCACAAAACATGTTTGAAGGCACTGCATGGGCTGATTGTACCCTGTGGATAGATTCACAATCTGCAGAGAATGTTTTTGTTTATTGAACGAATACCATTTGAAAATGGCTCTTTACACACAAAAAATCCACATGCCCCCTCAAATAATATGGATCAACGCTAATAAATAATTCTAACCAACTAAAGAACAACTGCAACCATTAACTAATTGTCTAACTGTCCCCCAAATAGTCTAAAAATGGTTGTCTTAACAAAGCATGATGAAAATGTATTGTCAAGTTGACAACCAATGTTGTCAACTCGACAAAATGACTCAAATATATCTGCTAATGAATTTTAAAAGGTTTAAAAATAACCTTTATAATCCATGCTAACCCTTTAACCCCCACATGAGCCTCATAGGCTTATTTTGCCAACTTAGGCAACTTACACATTTTGGCACTTATAGTGCATTTAAAATAAATTATTGGTACTATTGGCCTTAACACAAATATCATTGACCTTATATGTCCTTAACCAACTCAAATAACCTAGGATCAACATAATGACTCCTAGTGACCCCTAGGTACATTTTAACCATATAAATGCTTTAAGCCTTACATCATTGATCTCATTACAACATGATGAATATATGATCAAAACATCATTGCATGACCATAATTGGTATATTACATTATCAAATGATCCTTGATGGCCATGTTGTCTTCAACTCCACCCAAGGATCTATCAGTGACCCTAGTAATCAATAATTAATCTTAGAGATAGTTTGCAAGGCCTATTAATTATTTGTGATTGCATATCATATCCAATAAGGGTAGTGTTAGGAAGTTAATATTGTTGTGTCTTTACATAAAAGGATGAAATTCCTTTTTACAATTAACATTAGTAATTTGGGGATCGATACTATAGTAGGAAAGGCACGTGTTGTGTTGATGGTGATTGTCTTGACATTAGAAGTAGTGTGGACCTTCTTAGAAGTTGTCGTATTTTGTATGTTGTGATTTCCTACAAAATACCTTAAAAAAAAATAGACAATTTCATTCAATCAAGAGACATCATCAAAATGATCATACAAAAGCATCATCACATATGTCCAAATTAAGAAATACCAACAGTGATGCAAGCACGGGCCTTGGAAGATCTTCAAGGCAATGATCCAAGAAGGAATAGTCAAACAGTAAGCATGCCATCAAAGGATCATGCAATTAGTAAATCCATAATTCCCTAGCTTCATGAGATCAAATAGTAAAAAAATGCAAGGATCCATCAATAATTCCCTAGTGTTAAAGATGGGTCCTCAAAGATCCAAACAAGTAAAATACAATAATGAGCATTATAATGTTTTGTCAATAACCAAATCAAATCAAGCAATGATATTTGATGGCATGCTTACTATTTGACTATTCCTTCTTGGATCACTGTCTTGAAGATCTTCCAAGGCCCGTGCTTGCATCACTATTGGTATTTCTTAATTTGGACATATGTGATGATGCTTTTGTATGATCATTTTGATGATGTCTATTGATTGACTAAAATTGTCTATTTTTTTTTAAAGGTATTTTGCAGGAAATCACAACATACAAAATATGAAAACTTCTAAGAAGGTCCACACTGCTTCTAATGTCAAGACAATTACCATCAACACAACATATTCCTTTCCTACTATAGTATCGATCCCCAAATTGCTAATGTTAATTGTAAAAAGGACTGTCATCCTTTTATGTAAGAAACGGAAGGAAGAAACAGTTAAAGGCCCGTGGCCTTGAGAAATCAAGTACAATAAATAATCATCAATGGAAGAAAATAATGATTCGCTAGCCTGATAGTCAATCATGCGATGAATTAAAAATAATTAATAGTTAATCATTGATTCCCTAGGTCATCACAACAAGAATATAATAAAAATGCATGTTTAATTATGACTGCATCACCTTGTATTGGAACACCATGACCTTATGACATGTTTTGAGTTATTCCTATGGATGCCTCATTTGGAAATGATGCCATAGAAACATCAAATGAAACACCAACATTTGATGTTGTTGATGCATTGTTTGGATGATACATCCATATTACTGACCACGCTCTTGCACTACTGTGACTTATGTATGTCCACTAGATGTTTTCCCTGATGGTATCTTCTTCCTCTTGTAGCATCTTTCTGAGTGCACATGTCTTGTAGCATGGTTTCCTTCTTGAAATGTATGGCTTGATTATGCACATGCATGATTTTAGATGAGGATATGTAATAGGATATCATGCATTGCTTAGATCCCTTGGATCTAACTCCATTTCTTTCCTTCTTGCAAGTTTTGGATCAAGTAGGAGCACATTGGATTCACACCCTGGTCATCATTTCATCATCTCTTTAGGAAATTTTTGGTACCCTATTGTTTATGCTCATTTACTCATGTATGTTTTTATTCAACCTTATCTTTCTAGGAGTTGGCTATACTCACGGCCTGTGTAAGCCCTTATGTTTTATTTTTCACTCCTTTCTTTGTGCAGATGTAGGTGTTTATTTGGCTCTTTGATCATTCCATTTGCTTTATGTGATCTCAAAGCATCATTATCACTACCTCCACCTAGGGAATCAATGATTAACTATTACATATTTTTAATTCATCACATGATTGACTATTGGGCTAGGGCATCATTATTTTCTTCCATTGATGATTATTTACTGTACTTAATTTCTCAAAGTCATGGGCCTATGACTGTTTATTCCTTCTATATATATCATTTCTTGATTTGATTTGGTTATTGACACAACATTATAATGCTCACTGCTATATTTTACTTGTTTGGATCTTTGAGGACCCGTGTTTAACACTAGGGAGTTATTGCTGGATCCTTGCATTTTTATTTGCTATGATAACCTAGGGCATTAGTGATTAATTATTACTTGTTTTCAATTCATCACATGATTGAATATCGGGCTAGGCATCATTATTTTCTTCCATTTATGATTATTTACTATACTTGATTTCTCAAGGCCATGGGCCTATGACTGTTTCTTCCTTTTGTATATATCATTGCTTGATTTGATTTGGTTATTGACACAACATTATAATGCTCATTGCTGTATTTTACTTGTTTGGATCTTTGAGGACCCATGTTTAACACTAGGGAATTATTGATAGATCCTTTCATTTTAATTATCTACTTTCTATGATGACCTAGGGCATCAATTATTAACTATTACTTGTTTTCAATTCATCGCATGATTGACTATCAGGCTAGGGCATCATTATTTTCTTCCATGGATGATTATTTACTATACTTGATTACTCAAGGCCGCATGCATGTGACTATTTCTTCCTTAATTATATATCATTAATTGATTTGATTTGGTTATTGACACAATATTATAATGCTCACTATTGTATTTTACTTGTTTGGATCTTTGAGGACCCGTGTTTAACACTAGGGAAATATTTCTAGATCCTTGCATTTTTATTTACTACTTGCTATGATGACCTAGGGCATCAATGATTAACTATTAATTATTTTCAATTCATTGCATGATTGACTATTGGTGATGTAGAGCCCTCTACTATCCCCTAAAGGAACCCAACTCAACTTAAGGATTCTACAAGTGTCTTGGAACTCACTCAAGGAGTTAGTCTCAAATAAACAATCAAATGGAGTGCTTTGACTTTAGACAACCAACACCTCACAAATTTTGAACAAAATAACTTACTTTGATCTCTTATGCCAACTTCTCTTGACATCTAACATCCACTCAAGGATCCCAATCTAGGCTTCTCCCAATACACCTAGAGCCTCCAATATGTCAAATCTTCCAACAATTCTTCCACCCTATTTCCAACACCTTAGAACACCTAATCATGGCCAACATAACATGTTACACCATCCCTCCAAGTATGGTTAAGTTATCTTCCATGCAAACCACCCCAATAGCCCTTCTAGGCTTGTAGCCCTCACCAGTCACAAATCTTCCTTTTACTCCAAATCTTCCTAAACAAATAAAGAAACTATTCATTGATTTAGATACCCTTTTGAATTCTCTAAATCCTACCCAAATCCCAAGGTAGACTCCTTTGGACCATCTAGTAGATCCAACAACCTAGTAGTCACCAAATAGGCCTAATTAAACCCCATTTACAAAGCATCTTATAAATGTATTCATCCCCTTGAATCCCAACCAAGAAAGACTATTGAGTAAGGTCTAAAAAAAAAAATATTTTCAAATTTTTAAGGTCTCACCACTTACCAAATTCACTAGCCACCAAACCCTTGCTTCTAGGGTCATTTACCTAGGGTCTACACAAAAAAACCCTTGCAACCTCCTCCAAAGTAATCCAATTGATCCAACACATCAATATGGATCCCCAAAACAATAATCCATTATCAAATACCTCCATTCTTAAGGGCATTCTTCCTCCATGTGACTGGTGCAAGACAGGGCACCCACCAATCAACAATCTACCACCATTCTATGTCTTCCCAAACAATTCATCTTCACATATCGATGCAAAAAACACTATATTACAAGGATATTATACAACATTGAAAAATCCCACCAATCAAAGTAGCCACATGGGTGGGAGAGTCACTTCATTGTGAAGGTTTCAAACCCAAAACGCTGACTGTGACCTCAATACCTAGGAACAATCAAATGATCGTCAATTAATTGGGTTCAGTAACAATCCAAAACACTAAAATGAAGATATGAATATGTAAACAAGATACAAAATTTTTTTTTTACACCTTCATCCAAGCCAAATCATGTTTTATTCAAACATTTGAATTTGTTGTTATTCTAACTGTACCCTATGGGTAGAGTCACTATTGCAAGAAAAATGTTTGTTCTTTAATTAATTGAAACTTATTTCATTGAATATTTACACACCAACTCTCCATACCCCCTCCAATCATGTGGATAAACCTTTAAATAGACTTCTAAAAATCCTAAAAATTGATTATACCCATAACCAAAGAATCTAAATTATTCCATAACAGTCTCTAACCGACTGTCATAACAAAATATGATTAAATAGTGTTGTCGAGTTGATAACTAATGTTTTAAACTTGAAAACATGAGTATAATTCCCCCTCTAATGAATTTTAAAAGGTTTAAAGACAACCTTTTCAATCCACTCTACCCCCCACATGAGCCTTATAGGCTATAATTGCATTAAAATGTGATTTTACATCTTTTTGACATCTTTGCACTTTTGATTGCATTTATATACATTGTTAATGACATTAATGGCCATATTATAAACCTAGATGACCATATAGGTCCTTACCCCTTATATTTATCATTGGATCAACCAAGTGACCCCAAGGTTACATTACTATCCCCATGCCATTCAATGGCTTACATAACATCATTTGTTGATCATATTATCAAATGATCCAAAGTCATTACAAACATGATGAAAAAAATATGAAATGACCATCCATGGTTTATTAAAATGCCAAATGACTTTAAATGGTCTTGTCCTATCACCCAAGGATCCACAATGACCCCTGGTCTACTTTCCTTGCTCTGGAGTTTACCTTGGTGCTCCTACACCAATCGAGCTAGGGCATCATTATTTACTTCCATTGATGATTATTTACTGTACTTGATTTCTCAAGGCCATGATCATGTGACTGTTTCTTCCTTCTATATATATCATTGCTTGATTTTATTTGGTTATTGACACAAAATTATAATGCTCACTATTTTATTTTACTTCTTTGGATCTTTGAGGACCCGTGTTTAACACCAGGGTATTATTGCTAGATCCTTGCATTTTTATTTACTATTGGATCTCATGAAGTTAGGGAATTATGGATTTACTAATTGCACAATCATTTTATGGCATGCTTACTATTTGACTATTACTTTTTGGATCACTGTCTTGAAGATTTTCCAAGGCCTGTGCTTGCATTACTGTTGGTATTTCTTATTATGGACATATGTGATGATGCTTTTGTATGATCATTTGGATGATGTCTCTTGATGGTCAGTGTTGTAAATAAAGGAATCAAAAAAATTTTGAAATTGAAATTTTGAACATTTGGGAGTTAATTCCATGGGAACAAGATCCATCTTGTCTCCATGGGATTAACCTAAGATAAAGAAAATGGTAAAATTAAGTTGGGGATTGATTGTTTGAACATGTGATGAATTGAAAACAAGTAATAGTTAATGATTGATGCCCTAGGTCAATCATACGATGAATTGAAAATAAGTAATAGTTAATGATTGATGCCCTAGGTCATCATATCAAAAAGATAATAAAAATACATGTTTGATTATAACCACATCACCTTGTATTGGAACACCATGACCTTATGACATGTTTTGTGTTATTGCCATAGATGCCTCATTTGGAAATGATGCCATAGAAACATCAAATAAAACACCAAAATTTGATGTTGTTATTGCATTTTTTGGATGATGCATCCAAAGTAATGATCACACTCTTGCACCACTGTGACTTATGTATGTCAACTTGATGTTTTCCATGATGGTATCTTCTTCCTCCTATAGCATCTTTCTGAGTGCACATGTTTTTTAGCATGGGTTCTTTCTAGAAATGTATGGCTTGATTATGCACATGCATGACTATAGATGAGGACCATACATAGGAGTACACTGGATTGACACCCTGGTCATCCTTCCATCATCTCTTCAGGCAATGTCTGGTACCCTATTGTTTATGCTCATTTACTCATGTATGTTGACTTATGTTAGGAGATATTTTGTGATAAGAGATTAATGGTATTATGAAGGAGAATTAAGAGATGTGACAAGGAGTTCATGGTGATGTAGTGAAGAGTAAGATGTGGGTATGTGCAAGATCATGAGGGGCCAAACTATGCCCTTAAGTGGCAATGAAAAATTAGCAAATCAGGGTTAGTCAACTTGACGTGAAAATTTCAACTAGCTATGAACCTAATATCAAAAAGTTGTAAGAATAGAATCTATAGAAAATTGAATATAGTTTCTAAAATACTAGGCCTTTTTTGAGAAAAAGTTAGTATGATTGGTGAAAAGTATAGATTTCAATGCAGCAGTACAAAAATTTTAGGAAAAAAATAAGAAGTAGGTGTATGTCTGACCACCTTAATCATATTCAAATGATAATATTTTATTATAAGATTTTATATATAAGTAGTAGACTCATGCCTAGATGTGATGCATATTTTTTTATAATTTTATTCCAAAAAAATAATTAATTATGAATTTTCTACCACAACATTTCAGAATAAAAAAACTCCCATGTCTGACCACCTTAACTCATTCAAAACTTTACAAAATTCAAATTTTTTTTTTCTTATAGTAGGCGAAGCATAGAATGTGACACATTTTTTGGATTTCAACAATGTTATACCGTTTGAAAGTTATAGTCATTTTTCAATCAATATATAAATTAGCACTTTAGAGGTAGCTCAATTAGAAAATAACTAATAATTACTTCCCGAATTCAAAATTTGATAGCAATTATATCGATAGAAAGCTGATAATCTCCTTAAGATACCCTTTTCATTTTATCAAATTTGGGTGAAAAAAAAGTCGTCAGCTACATTGTCAAAGTCTTGAATTCAGAGAAACAGGTGAAAAACACGTATTTGAGACATTCCAATAGTTGACCATGTAGGTTTGGTGCATAAGGCAATACCTAGCCTAATCGGGTACCCGATATTTTTGGGTACCTGAATATGACGACAGAATTTTGAATTTTAACTTTGCCTCAACTTTCTCCCTCCCATTTCTCCATCCTTCATAAACTATATATTAGTTATATATTAGATATATTAAATATTATATAATATCAATTATATATTAAATGTTATATAATACATATTTTACATTAAATATTATTTAATATATATTACTATTAAAAACTATATATTAGATTATATATTATATATATTAAATATTAAATATTATATAATATACATGTTACATTAAATATTATTTAATTTTATATTAATATCAAAAACTATATATTAGATTATATATTATATATAATATTATATAATATACATTTTACATTTTAAATATTATTTAATATGATTCTGAGCATGAGCATGAGTCCCTACATAGGCATAGTTGTGCCTTTTACAGGTGTCGAAAACCCTAGCTACGCAAAAATGGAGGCTTTGAAGAATAGTTCATTGGAGGTGGATTATATAAGCAAAGGGCAAGAGAATCACTCTGTTTCCACCGCCTGTGGCTATGAAATGGTATCTTTCCCTACTTTTTCAACTGGAACGCTAAATTGCAAAGGTTCTCGAAATAGATTCTGGTCACCGGACAATTGTACCACGCTTGTTGATAATCTGGCAGCTCAACAGAGTCATTGGGAGGTTAAACAAGAACAACCGGATGGATCTTTGAACCGACCGAAGATTATGGAGAGTGGGGAAGGGTTTGGTAAAATGAGCAGTTGTACTAGAAATTATGCAGGTGCCATAGAACTGACCACAGTAATAAATTTAAAGAAGATATCAGTGACAATGTGACATTATGAGGAGAGCCTTACTGTTTCGATGGCACTGCCCTGATATTATGAAGAATGTCTTGCCGCTTCAATGCCGATGCCGCCTCTATCTCAGACTTTCGCCATTGCTTCAAATCAGTACTCTGAGATATGGCAGGGATTGCAGGCTTTTGCACAACATAGTCCATCATAAATTCTCTATAAATCATCATGCGTTACAATATTCTACGTGTTTCTGAACAACTTGGAGAATTTAATTTTTACCGTAATTTTGGATCCATGGATTGTCATTTTGCGCTCAGAGAGAAGCTGCGGATTGCAAGAATTTGATAAATTTGGTTTATCTCATTTTCTTTCTCTGCCATTTCTGAGTAATATGATTTTGTTTTTGTCCGTCTTAAATGATTTTGCCTGAAGTTAATGAATTTTTTTAGATGATTTTGTTTGAAGTTTTAATGAAATTTTTTCCATGGATGCTAATGAAATCTCTTCCATGAATGCTGATAAGATGTTTAAATTTAGAGTTAATAAATTCTATAGCTTGAATGTTCTTTGTTGTAGAAGGCTATTTTCATGGTTTTTGATGCATGCAATTCCTTAATAGTTTCATTCTTAACAGAATTCATAACTAGATTTTCCATAGCCAATTTTCTTCATGATCATTGCAATATTTTCTCCTCAACTAAACATTTTGTAATCAGTTGATATACAATCACATTTTTCTCTTGGCCAATTCTGTGGGCTCACGATTGAGCCTGTAGATCCACAAAAGGGTTGAAATCTGGATCTGGTGGAAGAGTAGTATTAGCAAGAAGTCATTCACTAACATCTCATCTGGGTCATGGGGACTCCCTAGGGGTCCTGGTATGCCTTATCATGCGTTAGGACCTCTAGGAAGTCCCCATGACCCCTTTTGACACATTGGAATGCTCAAGTGTGTCTTAAGGGGTCCTAAGACCCCTTAAGACACACTTGAGCATTCCAATGTGTCAAAAGGGGTCACGGGGACTCCCTAAGGGTCCTAGTACACCTTATCATGCATTAGGACCCCTAGGGAGTCCCCATGACCCCTTTTGACACATTGCAATGCTCAAGTGTGTCTTAATGGGTCGTAGGACCCCTTAAGACACACTTGAGCATTTCAATGTGTCAAAAGGGCTCACGGGGACTCCCTATGGGTCCTAGTATGCCTTATCACACATTAGGACCCCTAGGGAGTCCCCATGACCCCTTTTGACCCCTAGGGAATCCCCGTGACCCCTTTTGACACTTTGGAATGGGACCCCTTAAGACACACTTGAGCATTCCAATGTGTCAAAAGGGGTCACGGGGACTCCCTAGGGGTCCTAATGCATGATAAGGCATACTAGGACCCCTAGGGAGTCCCCGTGGCCCCTTTTGACACATTGGAATGCTCATGTGTGTCTTAAGGGGTCTTAGGACCCCTTAAGACACACATGAGCATTCCAATGTGTCAAAAGGGGTCTTAGGACCCCTTAAGACACACATGAGTGTTCCAATGTGTCAAAAAGGGTCATGGGGACTCCCTAGGGGTCCTAGTACACCTTATCATGCATTAGGACCCCTAGGGAGTCCCCATGACCCCTTTTGACACATTGGAACACTCAAGTGTGTCTTAAGGGGTCTTAGGACCCCTTAAAACATACTTGAGAATTCCATTGTGTCAAAAGGGGTCTAGGGGACTCCCTAGTGGTCCTAGTACACCTTATCATGTGTTAGGGCCCCTAGGGAGTCCCCATGACCCCTTTTGACCCCTAGGGAGTCCCCGTGACCCCTTTTGACAAATTGGAATGCTCAAGAGTATCTTTAGGGGTCCTAAGACCCCTTAAGATACTCTTGAGCATTCCAATTTGTCAAAAGGGGTCACGGGGACTCCCTAGGGGTCCTAACACGTGATAAGGCATACTAGGACCCCTAGGGAGTCCCCTAGACCCCTTTTGACACATTGGAATGCTCAAGTGTGTCTTAAGGGGTCTGAGGACACACTTGAGTAGGACCCTTAGGGAGTCCCCATGACCCCTTTTGACACATTGGAACACCCAAGTGTGTCTTAAGGGGTCCTAAGACCCCTTAAGACACACTTGAGTGTTCCAATGTGTGAAAAGGGGTCATGGGGACTCCCTAAGGGTCCTAACACATGATAAGGCATACTAAGAACCCCAGGGAGTCCTCGTGACCCCTTTTGAGACATTCAAATGCTCAAGTGTCTCATAAGGTGTCTTAGGACACACTTGAGCATTCCAATCTATGAAAAGGGGTGAAAAGGGGTCACAAGGACTCTCTAGGGGTCCTAACACGTGATAAGGCTTACTAGGACCCCTAGGGAGTCCCCGTGACCCCTTTTGACACATTGGAATGCTCAAGTTTGTCTTAAGGGGTCCTAAGACCCCTTAAGACAAACTTGAGCATTCCAATGTGTCAAAAGGGGTCACGGGGACTCCCTAGGGGTCCTAGTGTAATACCCCAAAAATGGGCTATATGTTCATTAACCTCCTATATCAACAATTCGAATGAAATCAACATCAAAGTCCTAACCTAAGGCACATCTAAACATCATCGAATCATAATTGATTATCTTAAATTTTGCATCGAGGAATATTCCTAGCAATATTCCTAATTATCTTAATTATCTTTAATTTAATGATGATTTGGCGATAAATCACATTTATCCTAAGTTTGATTAATAGAATATTTTCATATTTAATTAATTAGATTTAATATCTTGCCAAATTAATTATGTAATTAAATTTAATTCTATCTATTATTAATTGTATTATTTAATTTTGAGAATAAATCAAAATTCCTATCATTAATTGATTAAATTCTTATTTAATTAATTAAAGCAAGTTGTCATTATTTAATAATATAGTTTTTAATAAAAGTTTGATAAAATAGTTAATTAACCCATAAATTAATTATTTAATTTCAAAAATCAGTTAAGTTGAGAATAAATCACTTTATTTATTTATTAAATCATAATTATCCATGTGCACATTCAAGGACCAGTTAAACTCAAATTGGAAAATCAATGCAAGTTGTTAGCTTTTTGAAACTCAACATCTTTTTGAGTTTTAAAGTTGATCTAAACTTCTAATTCGAGTTGAACTGTGCTTTTGCATGTTTTTGTGAACTTAATTATCTTTATTTAAAAATAACTCAAAAATCAAGCTAAGTTATTTGAGTGATTTATGGATTTTTTTCATGCACCTCCAAAGCCCTGGATTTCTATAAAACCAAGGCTCAGCTCTTCATAATTCATCCACAAATTTGCACAATCACGCTGGAGAATTGGAATTGGGAAAATCAAAGCTCTTGCGAATTGACACCTTTGTGAGATCAATCTTGTTTTTACATTCATTTAGATTCATTTTCATATAATTGTTAGCTTACTTTGCATATTCATTGCATATCAATTTCATTCTAGCATAATTTCATATCAGTTTTTATCATTGTTATTGCATAGAAAATACCAAAAAAATAGATTAATTGCATTCATATTTCATATCAATTTTGCATTCAAATCCTTCATTTAGGTGTCGTCTAGGTCACTGATCTCGGTTACAATCTGAGAACATTAATCTCACACCTACTAGAAGGCAGTAAATCGCTTGGTTAGAGTAGATTTCAATTTTGCACGATTTTGATTTTTGCTAACCTCTAATGTTTTACTGAAGTGTTGTGTCTACAGATCAGGTACAATTTTCACACACACACCTAGTACACCTTATCACTTGTACTAGGACCCCTAGGGAATCCCTGTGACCCCTTTTGACACATTGGAATGCTCAAGTGTGTCTTAAGGGGTCTTAGAACCCCTTAAGACACACTTGAGCATTCCAATGTGTCAAAAGGGGTCACGGGGACTCCCTAGGGGTCCTAACATGTGATAAGGTGTACTAGGACCCCTAGGGAGTCCCTGTGACCCATTTTGACACATTGAAATGCTCAAGTGTGTCTTAAGGGGTCCTAAGATCCCTTAAGATAGACTTGAGTGTTCCAATGTGTCAAAAGGGGTCATGGGGACTCCCTAGGGGTCCTAACGCGTGATAAGGCATACTAGGACCCCTAGGGAGTCCCCATGACCCCTTTTGAGACATTGGAATGCTCAAGTGTGTCTTAAGGAGTTCAAAGACCCCTTGAGACACACTTGAGCATTCCAATGTGTCAAAAGGGGTCACAGGGATTCCCTAGGGGTCCTAACAAGTGATAAGGCATACTAGGACCCCTAGGGAGTCCCCGTGACCCATTTTGACACATCGAAAGGTGCAAGTGTGTCTTAAGGGGTCCTCCTTAAGACACACTTGCACCTTCCAATGTGTCAAAATGGGTCATGGGGATTCCCTAGGGGTCCTAACATGTGACAAGGTATAGTAGGATCCCTAGGGAGTTCCCGTGAGCCCTTTTGAGACATTGCAATGCTCAAGTGTGTCTTAAGGGTTCCTAAGACCCCTTAAGACACACTTGAGCATTCCAATGTTTCAAAAGGGGTCACGGGGACTCCCTAGGGGTACTAGTATTCCTTATCACAAGTTAGGACCCCTAGGGAGTTCTCGTGATGCCTTTTGACTCATTGGAACACTGAAGTGAGACCCCTTAAGACACACTTGAGTGTTCCAATGTGTCAAAAGGGGTCACGGGGACTCCCTAGGGGTCCTAACATGTGCTAAGGCATACTAGGACCCCTAGGGAGTCTCCGTGACCCCTTTTGAGATATTGGAATGCTCAAGTGTGTCTCAAAGGGTCTTAAGACCCCTTGAGACACACTTGAGCATTCCAATATGTCAAAAGGGGTGACGGGGACTCCCTAGGGGTCCTAACTCATGATAAGGCATACTAGGACCCCTAAAAAGTCCTCATGACCCCTTTTGAGACATTAGAATGCTCAAGTGTGTCTTAAAGGGTCATAGGACCCCTTAAGACACACTTGAGCATTACAATGTGTCAAAAGGGGTCACAGGGACTCCCTAGGGGTTCTAGTACGCCTTATCACACATACAATGACCCCTAGGGAGTCCCTGTGACCCCTTTTGACACATTGGAATGCTCAATTGTGTCTTAAGTGGTCCTACAACCCCTTAAGACACACTTGAGCATTCCAATGTGTCAAAAGGTGTCACAGGGACTCCCTAGGGGTCCTAACATGTGATAAGGCATACTAGGACCCCTAGGGAGTCCTCATGAACACTTTTGACACATTGGAATGCTCAAGTGTGTCTTAAGGGTTCCTACAGGGTGTAGAACCCCTTAAGACACACTTGAGCATTCCAATGTGTCAAAAGGGGTCACGGGGACTCCCTAGGGGTCCTAAAGTGTGATAATGCGTACTAGGACCCCTAGAGAGTCTCTGTGACTACTTTTGACACATTGGAATGCTCAAGTGCATCCTAAGACCCCTTAAGACACACATGAGCATTCCAATGTGTCAAAAGGGGTCTTAGGACCTCTTAAGATGCACATGAGCATTGCAATGTGTCAAAGGGGTCACGGGGACTCCCTAGTGGTTCTATTACACCTTATCACTCATTAGGAACCCTAGGGAGTCCCCGTGACCCCTTTTGACACATTGGAACACTCAAGTATGTATTAAGGGGTCTTAGGACCCCTTAAAACACACTTGAGCATTCCAATGTGTCAAAAGGGGTCTAGGGGACTCCCTAGGGGTCGTAGTATGCCTTATCATGTGTTAGGACCCATTAGTGAGTCCCCATGACCCCTTTTGACTCCTAGGGAGTCCCCGTGACCCCTTTACACACACAAGAATGCTCAAGTGTGTCTTAAGGGGTCTTAGGATCCCTTAAGACACACTTGACCATTCCAATGTTTCAAAAGGGGTCACGGGGACTCCCTAGGGATCCTAATGTGTGATAAGGCATACTAGGACCCCTAGGGAGTCCCCGTGACCCCTTTTGACACATTGGAATGCTCAAGTGTGTCTTAAGGGGTCCTAAGACCCCTTAAGACACACTAGAGCATTCCAATCTATAAAAAGGGGTCACGGGGACTCCCTAGGGGTCCTAACATGTGATAAGGTGTACTAGGACCCATAGGGAGTCCCCTGACCCCTTTTGACACATTGGAATGCTCAAGTATGTCTTAAGGGGTCTTAGGAGCCCATAAGACACACTTGAGTGTTCCAATGTGTCAAAAGGGGTAGGACCCCTTAAGACACACTTGAGTGTTCCAATGTGTCAAAAGGGGTCAAGGGGACTCCGTAGGGGTTCTAACGCATGATAAGGTGTACTAGGACCCCTAGGGAGTCCCCCTGACCCCTTTTGACACATTGGAATACTCAAGTGTGTCTCAAGGGGTCATAGGACCCCTTGAGACACACTTAAGCATTCCAATGTGTCAAAAGGGGTCACGGGGACTCCCTAGGGGTCCTAAAGCATGGTAAAGTGTACTAGGACCCCTAGGGAGTCCCCATGACCCCTTTTGAGACATTGGAACACTCAAGTGTCTCTTAAGGGGTCATTAGACCCCTTAAGACACACTTGAGCATTCAAATGTGTCAAAAGGGGTCACGGGGACTCCCTAGGGGTTCTAGTACGCCTTATCATGCATACTAGTACCCCTAGGGAGTCCCCATGACCCCTTTTGATACATTGGAATGCTTATGTGTGTCTTAAGGGGTCCTACAACCCCTTAAGACCCACTTGAGTGTTACAATGTGTCAAAAGGGGTCACGGGGAGTCCCTAGGTGTCCTAGCACGTGATAAGGCATACTAGGACCCCTAGGGAGTCGTCGTGACCCCTTTTGACACATTGGAATGCTCAAGTGTGTCTTAAGGGGTCCTATGGGGTCGTAAGATCCCTTAATACATAGTTGAGCATTCCAATATGTCAAAAGTGGTCACAGGGAGACCCTAGGGATCCTAGTACCCCTTATCACGCGTTAGGATCCCTAGGGAGTCCCCGTGACCCTTTTTGACACATTGGAACACTCAAGTGTGTCTTAAGGGGTTGTAGGACCCCTTAAGACACACTTGAGCATTCCAATGTGTTGAAAGGGGTCATGAGGACTCCCTAGGGGTCCTAACACATGATAAGGCATACTAGGACCCCTAGGGAGTCCCTGTGACCCCTTTTGATAGATTGGAATGCTCAAGTGTGTCTTAAGGGGTCTTAGGACCCCCTAAGACACACTTGAGCATTCCAATGTGTTAAAAGGGGTCACGGGAACTACCTAGGGGTCCTAACATGTGATAAGGCATACTAGGACCCCTAGGGAGTCCCCTAGACCCCTTTTGACACATTGGAATGCTCAAGTGTGTCTTAAGGGGTCTTAGGACCCCTTAAGACATGCTTGAGCATTCCAATGTTTCAAAAGGGGTCACGGGTACTCCCTAGGGGTCCTAATGCATGATAAGGCATACTAGGACCCCTAGGGAGTCTCTGTGACCCCTTTTGATAGATTGGAATGCTTAAGTGTGTCTTAAGGGGTCTTAGGACCCCTTAAGACACACTTGAGCATTGCAATGTGTCAAAAGGGGTCACAAGAACTCCCTAGGGGTCCTAACAAGTGATAAGGTGTACTAGGACCCGTAGTGAGTCTCCTAGACCCCTTTTGACACATTGGAATGCTCAAGTGTGTCTTAAGGGGTCTTAGGACCCCTTAAGACATACTTGAGCATTCCAATGTGTCAAAAGGGGTCATGGGGACTCCCTAGGGGTCCTAATGCATGATTAGGCTTACTAGGACCCCTAGGGAGTCCCTGTGATCCCTTTTGAGACATTGGAATGCTCAAGTGTGTCTGAAGGGGTCCAAAGACCCCTTGAGACACACTTGAGCATTCTAATTTGTCAAAAGGGTTCACGGGGACTCCCTAGGGGTCCTAAGGTGTTATAAGGCATACTAGGACCCCTAGGGAGTCCCCATGACCCCTTTTGAGACATTTAAACACTCAAGTGTGTCTTAAGGGGTCCTAGGACCCCTTAAGATACACTTGAGTGTTTAAATGTCTCAAAAGGGGTCATGGGGACTCCCTAGGGGTCCTAGTATGCCTTATAACACCTTAGGACCCCTAGGGAGTCCCCGTGACCCCTTTTGACACATTGGAATGCTCAAGTGTGTCTTAAGAGACCCCTTAAGACACACTTAAGCATTCCAATATGTTAAAATGGGTCTAGGGGACTCCCTAGGGGTCCTAGTATGCCTTATCACGTGTTAGGACCCCTAGGGAGTCCCCGTGACCCCTTTTGACACATTGGAATGCTCAAGTTTGTCTTAAGGGGTCTTAGTGACACATTGGAATGCTCAAGTGTGTCTTAAGGGGTCTTAGGACCCCTTAAGACACACTTGAGCATTCCAATGTGTCAAAAGGGGTCACGAGGACTCCCTAGGGGTCCTAACACGTGATAAGGCATACTAGGACCCCTAGGGAGTCCCTGTGACCCCTTTTGACACATTAGAATGCTCAAGTGTGTCTTAGGGGTTCTTAAGAAACATTTGAGCATTCTAATGTGTCAAAAGGGGTCACGAGTACTCCCTAGTGGTCCTAGTATGCCTTATCACGTGTTAGGATCCCTAGGGAGTCCTCGTGACCCCTTTTAACACATTGGAATGCTCAAGTGTGTCTTAAGGGGTCTTAGGACCCCTTAAGATACACTTGAGCATTCCAATGTGGCAAAAGGGGTCACGAGGACTCCGTAGGGGTCCTAGTACACCTTATCATGTGTTAGAATTCCTAGGGTGTCCCTGTGACCCTTTTTGACACATTGGAATGCTCAAGTGTGTCTAAAGGGGTCCTAAGACCCCTTAAGACACACTTAAGTGTTTCAATGTGTCAAAAGGGGTCATGAGGACTCCCTAGGGGTCCTAGTATGCCTTATCATGTGTTAGGACCTCTAGGGAGTCCTCATGCCCCCTAGGAAGTCTCTCTCTCTGCCTCCAGTGAACTATTCTTAAAAGCCTCCATTTTTGTGTAGCTAGGGTTTACAAAGCCTGTAAAAGGCACATTTAATACGAAGATTTAGCTGAATACCTTTAAAGACCTAAAAGAAATGAGAAAAAAATTTAGGCCAAAAATACATACCACATTTTTGTATGTTGTACTGTAAGCTTCAACAATCCTGTCGGCTTCCTTTGCTAAGGCACGAAGAACTTCATTAATGTATGCTCTAGGAGGAAGATTATAATTTCCATATTTCTGCAAGAGATTCTCCAAAATTTGTAATATTATATATAATATATTAGTATACATTAGAATATGTATTATATATATATATATATTATATACATGTTAGTATATATAATACATTAGTATATTATAATACATTAGTATATATATATATAATATACATTATATATATCATATGCGTCTTTTATTTATATCTATTATATACATCAATATATGTAAAAGTTAATTTTTTTTTGATTTGCTCCCACCCTTTTTTCATCAGCCTGAGAATATTGGGTACCTGATATGAAATCGGATACTCAATTTTTGCTAGGTAATATTTGACCAAAATATTCCCTGTCCCCATAGACCAGACAATCACTAGATTTGATACTTTTTTCATGCGTTGCGAAAAAAAAAAAGTGATTTGGGGCCCATTGTTTGATTTTTGTCGACTTGTGGTCTCACCATGGGAAGCAGCAGTCGTCAAAAGGCTAAACGCAAGAGAAAGTTGACAGGTGATGAAATTCAAGCATATAGGGAAAAAGATAAGGAAAATCACCGAAGAAGGAGAGAAGGTATGTTAAACATTAATCAAGGTGACCCTGTAAATGTAGTTGTAAGTGAAGAGGATGATCTATTTGAAAATGCACAGATGGAGATTGAAAATGTAGACTTTGGGAATGAAAATGTTGCACAAGAACCACATGAATGTTATACATCTCCAAATTATATGTGAAATGAAGTCCCTTGCAATAAAGCTAATCAATCTTCAAATTCAGGGCTTTCAAGAACACCTAAATGGTTAATTGAAATTGAGGAGAACATTATGAATAATTGGGAAGGAAAGAGGTCACATAGAACCATTAGGTTGTGGGCTTCAAGACTTTATGATCAATTTTTTTGAAACAAGACATTGGTTGAGCAATGTCAAATTTTTGTGCAGTTGTTAAAGATGCAAAACATGAGACCTATGCTTGTGAAATTCAAGATTCATGTGAACAAGAAAATGGAGAGAAATGCCATTGTTGTGAAGAATCTTTTCAATGCTCTCAATAGCATTGGGAAGACTAGTAGAGAAAAAGACAAGAGAGTTGCTTGGAGGGTTATTACAACCTCCTTAGTAAGTCATCAGTTGAGAAAGGCTTGTTTGATGAGACAAACTTGTGTTGACTTCAATATAGACCATAAAACTTTGGGTAGAGCACTTGCAAGAAGAGAAAGACTTGATGATCCACTTAAAATTGATACATGGGCTTATGGTGGGAGACTTCCACATTTCGATAAGAACTAACAGATGTTGTCAAGGATGAAATTCAACAATTTTGGGATGCTAACTCAAGAGTGTCACCAAATGTGAAGGATGTCTTGAAGTTGAGAGTTGGTAATGGAGACTGCACTCCACATCCTAAACATTATGTGGAGGTAAGTCAAACAATGTTGTATAAAAAATTTTGTGAGACACATCCAACATTGAAAATATCATAAAGGTCTTTTGAATCCATGAAACCATTTTATTGTGTACCCCTTAAGATTCAAAATACATGTTGTTGCAAATATCATGTTGAGTTTTCAATGCATCATGAATTATTACGGTCCATTCATTCTACTTTGCATACTAATGAAATGCTAGAGGATTGTGGTGCAAGTGGTCTTCCCAAATCATCAAGAGACTTGCTAGATCAATTTTTATGTCATAGAGATGATGGTTGTTTATTTTATAAAAAAGATTGCTTAAATGCCAAGTGCTCAAAATGTGGTGGCTTGTCCAAGTTTAGAACATGTTTTCATGAGGGTTTGGAACACAATTTTGGAAAGACACTCATCCAAAAAAAGGTATATGAAACAGTGAAATATACATTGAAGAGTGGAGGTGAAGGCTCTAGATGTGAGTTAGTTGCAAAAGAATACAATGTTGCTGATTTTATCTCAGATTTCAAGACAAATCTTTTTAACAAGTATGCAAGGCATAGTCACAAGTCTCAATGGTTGGATCAACAATTCAGGACATGTAAGGACACTTTCCCCATTGGAACTATTATATCCATTGTAGACTTTGTGGAGAACTATACATTGCAGCCCCAAAATGAGACTCAAGCTCAATATTACAATTCCATTCAGGATGCTATTTTTGTACACATCACATATAGACATTCCCCTGAAAGCACAAAAGATGAGTGAAAGATAATCAGAGAGTACCATTTTTATATGAGCGATGATAGGTCTCACTCTCATGAGTTTGTTCAACATTGTTTCCAGAACTATTTTGACTTCTTGCAGGAAAATGGTATTGCTATGGATAGGCATCTCATTTGGTCGGATAATTGTACCAGTCAATTTAAGAATGCCAAAATGTTTTATTGGTTGTGTAGAATGCATGTGGAGAGAGGTGTACCTCATATTTGGAGTTTTTTTGAGTTAGGGCATGGGAAAGGGGAGCATGACAGAGCAAGTGCATGTGTGAAGAGAGCTCTAGTTAAGGAGCAATTGAGGATTTTAGGTGCTGTACTTCTTGATGCTTGTTCTATTGTTGATTGGTGTACTTTAGCATTGTCACAGGGGGGGACTCTTGATTCTATAGTGCATAGATTATTTTGGTTGGTTGAGGAGGGAACTATAGGAGATAGATTGGATTGTCAAATAGTAAAAGACTCTTCAAAAATGCATTCATTCCGAAGCTCGAATAGTAGTACATGGACCATTTGGACATGAGAGTTGGCTTGTTTTTTCCCCATGTGTTTTCAGTATGATTGGGATCATTATGAGTCAAGTGAGTGGGTGGATATATGGGTTCCATAGTATCTGACTCCTTTATCTTTGACACTCTCTATAAGAAATGATGACATGGAGACTTCAGTTGACTATGACCATCTTTCAGATCTTTTGAAGCTAGGAGATGTTTTTGCATTGGCTGCACCGTAGGGGAATGATGAGAGGTCAGATTATTGGTTAGCACATTGTGTACAAGGTAAAAAGAAGCTTGTACAACTGGTGATAGATGGTGATGGGTTCACATATCCTACTAGTTCAGTTGTTGTTGTGGGAACATGGCTGCGAACATACATGATTAGAAAGAATGGAGTTCCCGCATTTGAAGACTATGAGAAGCACAAAACTATTCTCATGTATTCACACCTTGTTATAGCAACAAATGTCAATTTGTCAAAGCATCAAGGAAGACCAAAGACAAAATAACTTTGGACTATTACTACTACTGATCATGAAGCACTATTAGAGACCCTGAAGCAAAGAGATGACCCTTCAAGAACACTTGACTAGGTAATAAGTTAACTTAGTGCATTGTTTTCTAAGTTCGTTAAGCTTAATTTCAATACATTAATTTGACCTTTCTTAGATTGTATTTTGAGTCAATAAACTTGGTTTTGTATGTGGATTGTAACTTGTCTAGGAGCACCTATGAAGACACCTATGGTCACCATGGATCCAATCAGAGATAGAAGGACAAAAGGATCCTTAATGGTTAATTGAGATCTTTTGAAGCCTATAATGGAAATTTGTAACAATCAATTTGATTTAAAAGTTAAATGTCCTAAAACTCTTCATAAGGACTTATGACCAAAATCATGTATGGGTGGCCAATAGTGCCAAGAAGGGATCTTACATGTCATATACTTATGTCATTTGCATGGTTTGAATTCTTACATGTTTGATTGTTGTTTCTAATGCTTTAAGGATATTATTTTTTAGCATTTCAAACAATCTATAAAAGTTAAACCTCAAACATAATAAGCTCCATAGTTCAAATTTCACAAGCTTAATCATGATTAATTTCACAGTTCAAATTTCAAACATACCACTAATAGTCAGTTGAAAGCGGCTCAGCAATGTATCTTTCAAACCGGTAGTGATCTTCCAAGGCTCGTATCTTAGACTTCGTGAGAGGTATCAATAGATCATCAGGTGCTATAGGATCATGTTTTTGAGGTCTATAATAACCTCTCTCAGTTTTGGGTGATTTGACTTCATTTGCATTTGGCAAGGTGATCTCAGTCGATGCCAAAACTTGCAGTGAGGATGAGTTGAAAGTGGCTCAGCAGCGTATCTTTCAAACCATATGACATGGCATCAAACCATCTACTCCATCAGCTTTGGTTGGTTGGGTAAATGCCAGTGACAACCCTGTTCTGCCCACAGAGTCACCGAAACGCTCGCAACCACGCTCGACCCAAGTGGACCCAAGGTGCACTAAGCACGATTGGGCAGCAATCTTTCAAGGCTTGTATCTCAGACTTCATGAGAGTTATCAAATTTTTTTTAGGTGCTATAGGATCATATTTTTGAGGTCTACAATAACCTTTCTCAGTTTTGGGTGATTTGACTTCGTTTGCATTTGGCAAGGCGATCTCAGTCAATGCCAAAACTTGCAGTGAGGGTTAGTTGAAAGTGGCTCAACAGTGTATCTTTCAAACCATCTGACCTGGAATTGAACCATCTACTCCATTGGCTCTAGTTGGCCAAGTAAACACCAGTGACAACCTCATTTTTCCCATAGAGTCACCGGAATGCTCGTGACCACGCTCGACCCAAGTGACTCCAAGGTGCACTAAGCAGGATTGGGCAGCGATCTTCCAGGGCTCATATCTCAGACTTCATGAGAGATATTGAAAAACCATTAGGTGCAATAGGATCATGTTTTTGAGGTCTACAATAACCTCTCTTATTTTTGGGTGATTTGACTTCATTTGCATTTGGCAAGGCAATCTCAGTCAATGCCAAAACTTGCAGTGAGGGTCAGTTGAAAGTGGCTCAACAGCGTATCTTTCAAACCATCCAACCTGGCATCAAACCATCTACTCCATCAGCTCTGGTTGGCCGGGTAAACACCAGTGACAACCCCATTCTACCCACAGAGTCACCAAAATGCTTGCGACCACGCTCGACCCAAGTGACCCCAAGGTGCACTAAGCACGATTGGGAAGTGATCTTCCGGGGCTCGTATCTTAGACTTCCTGAGAGGTATCAAAAAATCATTAGGTGATACGGGATCATGTTTTTGAGGTCTACAATAACCTCTCTTAGTTTTGGGTGATTTGACTTCATTTGCATTTGGCAAGGCGATCTCAGTCGATGCCAAAACTTGGAGTGAGGGTTAGTTGAAAGTGGCTCAGCAGTGTATCTTTCAAACCATCTAACCTAGCATCAAACCATCTACTCCATTGGCTTTGGTTGGCTGGGTAAATTCCAATGACAACCCATTCTTCCCGTAGAGTCACCGAAATGCTCGCGACTACACTCGACCCAAGTGACCCCAAGATGCACTAAGCACGATTGGGCAGCGATCTTCCAGGGCTCGTATCTCAGACTTCGTGAGAGGTATCGACAAACTATTAGGTGCTACGAGATAATATTTTTGAGCTCTACAATAACCTCTCTCAGTTTTGGGTGATTCAACTTCATTTTTATTTGGCAAGGTGATCTCAGTTGATGCCAAAACTTGCAGTGAGGGTCAGTTGAAAGTGGCTCAACAGCGTATCTTTCAAACCGTCTGACCTAGCATTGAACCATCTACTCCATCAGCTCTAGTTGGCTGGGTAAACACCAGTGACAACCCCATTCTACCCATAGAGTCACCAGAACACTCGCGACCATGCTCGACCCAAGTGACCCCAAGGTGCACTAAGCATGATTGGGCAGTGATCTTCTGGGGCTCGTATCTCAGACTTCGTGAGAGGTATCAACAAATCATTAGGTGATACAAGATCATGTTTTCGAGGTCTACAATAACCTCTCTCAGTTTTGGGTGATTTGACTTTGTTTGCATTTGGCAAGGTGATCTTAGTCAATGCCAAAACTTACAGTGAGGGTCAGTTGAAAGTGGCTCAACAGTGTATCTTTCAAACCATCTAACCTGGCATTGAACTATCTACTCCATTGGCTCTGGTTGGCTGGGTAAATGCTAGTGACAACCCCGTTCTACCCACAGAGTCACCGGAATGCTCGCAACCACGCTCGACCCAAGTGACCCCAATGTGCACTAAGCATGATTGGGCAGCGATCTTCTGGGGCTCGTATCTTGAACTTCATGAGAGGTATCAAAAAAATTTTAGGTGCTACAAGATCATGTTTTCAAGGTCTACAATAACCTCTCTCGGTTTTGGGTGATTTGACTTTGTTTGCATTTGGCAAGGCGATCTCAGTCGATGCCAAAATTTGCAGTGAGGGTCAGTTGAAAGTGGCTCAGCAGCGTATCTTTCAAACCATCTGACTTGGCATCGAACTGTCTACTCCATCAACTCTAGTTTTCTAGGTAAATGCCAGTGACAACCCCATTCTACCCATAGAGTCACCAGAATGCTTGCGACCACGCTCAACCCAAGTGACCCCAAGGTGCACTAAGCACGATTGGGTAGCGATCTTCTGGGGCTGGTGCAGGGCACCCTCCACTAGTAGGAATTTGAATTGCATTGTTATGTTTGTAATAAATAGGATGGATCTAAATAGATCATCCTAATTTTGGTTTGGAATCCCTAATGTGTGATCAAGGATCTTTTGGCAATGTTATAAGCCTAAGATACCTTAGGTCATGGGGATCACCTAGTTAGTGATAATTTTCTAGGTTAGGCTTATGGAGTCTTAAAGGTTGATTTTAGATTATTTTCACTTGAAAAATCATGTTGATAGGTTTTGATCTCAAAAAGAAATCGTAAACTCTATCAAGTTCATAAAATGACATATTTTGCAAAATTGCAAAAATGCAATAAAAGTTGTTGTTGCAACTTTCTAAAATTTATCGAGAGATTGGAATTGGAAACCCAAGAGTCAAATGGGTTCTCCAATTGATATACCTTCATTATAAAGGTTATATATTCTCATCACTTCAAACCATAATGGTAAGAAGTTGATTTTTGTAAACTGATGCCATAAAGGAGGAATACAAACCATTTTTGAGCCATTTCTCAGAGTTGTACGGGTGTGTACGAACTTACAGGGTCATGATTTGAATGTGGGAATATTTTATTGCATGTTAGAGAACATTTTCATTGATTTGAAGAAGTTTTAGTTTCATTTGTTAAAGTTATTTCAATTCTTTTCAAAACAGTCTAGGAAGCAAGCTTTTCTAGGGCCCTGAACACTAATGGAGGCCTAACTTGCATTCTAGCTATGGGTTTAACCTAAGAATTTGGAAAATGCAAGTTAGGTGTATGTATCAATGGATTATAAATGCTCATGCAGTGGCTCAAATGGAAAGGCCTTCATGCATCAGGCCCTAGTCTGAATTTTTGAGAGGATTCAGTCTAGAAAGTAGAAGAAAGTTGTAAAGAAGTGCATAGAATAGATAAGTGAGTGGAGTAAAGGTGGTTTTGATTCATTTGGGGTTGGAGAAGAATATCTAAAGCACTGTACCAATTCCATGAACCCTATACCTCATACTTGCTTTGTAAACCAAGCTTAATTAGGCCAATTAGGTCTGTGTCCAAGGTGGGTGTTAGGTGGTGCTGGAGTGGAGTTGGAAGGAAAGGCTTTGGGATCTTAAATAAATTCCAAATGGGTGTCTGAAAATTCCATGATTGTATCAAGATACTTAGTTGTGCAAAATTAAGAGTAGAAAACCTCTATTGAGAAGGCTACAAGGAAATTGGCGTGCAGGTCTAGTTTGCCATGGTACGGTTTTGGTGGGAATAAACCAAGTGCTATTTTAGAGGCCTTAGGTCATATGAGGACCATCTAAATGTTTGGGAGTGGTCAGGAAGTCCACTGGTGAAGAGTTCTATCAATAAGTTAGTTTTAGGCCTAGTGTCCCTAAAGCCAAAAAGGCATTGAAGTTTGATTGAGTGTGTAACTTTGTAAAGGGAGTTTATTGGGATAGAAATACATTTGTTTGGTTGTGTTATACCATCAAAAGAGTTTTGGATTACCCTTAAGCCTTTGTGGTTGGTTGGTGAGTTGTGGGAGGTAGTAGAAGGGCACTCCACTTTCTTGCTGTAACCTCTGCATTAGGGGCTCGTATATGTAAACTGTTTGACATAATGCCCACAAGCAAAGCATGGCATATGGAATTATATATAGGAGTAGTAGAACTAGTAAAAGGTATCCAAAAATGAAGTTTCCAAAGCTTTGTCAGGTTAGATTGGTCAATGACAATGAGAATTGGTTTTGCACATCAACAGTATTGGCATTCGAGAACATGATAATCTATAACGCAATTTCAATATTAAGAAATTATCATTTCCTGAGAATGCCCCAACATCGAATGTCAAGGACCCGACATCTTCCCTGATGGATAGAACCTTGTTTCATGCTCGGTTGTTTGATTCATAGAGGTCTGGGACTATATCAGTGGGAAACTTAAGAGCGATTTTCAATACCAAGCTGATGATGCCTTCATGATGCATGATAATGCAATTCTTTGTGTTGACATCAGTCATGATTTAGAGATGTTGGCTTTAGGTTTATAGGGTGGGAAAATTGAGGAGGACGTGCTTGCAATTGAATCCCAAAATACGTATGTATGATGGCTTCGAAAAAATGTTTCTTGGTGTCACTTGCATGAAGTAGTATGTGTGTGGAGAGCCAGAAATGACACACTCTAGTTATAGCACCAAGCATCCAATCAAAACATAGAGGCATTAACACTTGTGTTGCAATAAGATCCAGATGGCACTATTCTATAGGAATAAATCCATTTTGAAAGATGTAGAGCACCAAGTAACATGGACTTTCATAACAAAATATTACTAAGGCACTCACAAAGGGAGACTTTAATGTATTCAAGAAAGAAGATGAGGATAGACACATCCTCAAGAATTAGTTATTATAATAGGAAAGAAATTGACCGAAAGGGGAAAATAAATAAGGCTCGTAGAGGAGATTTTGGGGGTTCCGGATTCCGCCTGACCTGAGAGACTTTGTGCCAAGGGAGGGATAGATTAGGATTTTTATTGTAATGCAGGGAAAGAGGGATTTTATTTTTAGATAATGATTAATGTACAGGAAAAATAGAATCTTTGTTTTTTTGCTGTGTTCAAAGAAGGATATGTCAACATATTAAAACTTTGATTTTAGATGCTCACTTTCTGATTGATATTCATCTTTGAATGATATTGGTTTCTTTTGAAGGTGTATTTGTTACGTCTGATCATCAGCATGATCATCTGTGGACTTTGTGCTATAGTTTTTCATGTATTTGGAAAGAACCATGTGTCTTTCTCTCTTAGTTTCTTTCTGTAATGCATTGTTTAGGCAAATGAAATTTGTAGCATTTACTATCCTTTTCTTTTCAGTAAATTAGTCCCTTCACGTCTATCTCATGTTTATGAATAGATGTTTGTAAGCCTTTATTGCTTTCAGGTTAAAAGCATTATCATTTATAGTTTAGTTGATTCATTGTAAATCCTACACAGGGAGCTGTACCTGGATAATTCAGAGGGCACTTACACTTCTCAATAGAGAAGTGACCCAACTGTTGGTGTTTTTTGAGTCTTTTTGTTTGGGCTTTAAGGGTCATTTTGTAAGCATTTCTTTGGAAGACAAATTTGTTAACCAATAAGAACTTAAACCTCAAACATAATAAGCTCCATGAACAGGGTATTCCAGAGTAAAGAAAAAAAAATGTAACTTCAACAAGATATAATTTAAATCATAATGATAATCATAGTCAAGATATAACTTCACCATTCAATTCCATAAACATGAATAATAAATATGTATATACAAAAGATGACACAAATATAACATATAAATGAACACGTTCTATATATGTATCAAATGTATCAAAAGTATGTCCATATACAAATATGGCACATGCCATTTCAAAATGTCTACAAAATAAATGTTTTAAGGTGTACAATGTGGCATATATGCCATCTCAAAATTTGTCAAGTGTCATCTCTAAATGACCACAAAACTAAAACTGCATCCTATGCTATAGGGGGATCATCAAAATGTAGCCTCTTTGAAGAAGTGTTGGGCTCTGATTGATCTTGCATAAAAAATGAGTTCAAACCAAAGTTAGATTGCTTACTTTATACGATTTGTACATATATATATATAATTGATAATTTTCAAACACTAATTTAATTAAAATTATAATTGAGTACAAATATTTGTACCTAGTCTCTCGATTGTCTACCACAAGTAGGTGTCCTAGCATAAGTCCTGGGTAGTGAAGGGACCATGCTAGCAATACCAACTCTAACCTATAAATATATATTTGCAATAATGAGATTAGTAGAGTGGTGCAACATAGAGTAATAAATCTACAAAATAGGATGATAGCATAATAAAATTACAAATTGATTGAACTAAAATTAAAACTTACATTTGGTGATCCCTCCTCTGGAATAGTGGGCTGGGTCAACAAAGAAATGAAAGATTCTCGTTGGCCCTCCCTCACAGTCGGAGTAACCTATGAGAGTAAAAATATTGTCAATTATATATCAATGTACTTCATCATAGAAAACCTGGTTACAAAATACAAATAACAATATGTAAAAGTCTACGTACAATCGGGCTATCACTCCAAATCAAGACGCCTGTAACCCTACACTGTCAAACCGGTGTCGGGACATCATCGATAGCCACACCCTATATAATAAAGTGCAAGTAAAATATTTATTACTACACACAAGTGGCATACATATGCATGCATAATTAATCTTAAACAATTAACTACCTTTCCTTTGTCGACACCTGATGAAGGAACCCCCTCATGCCCCCCACTGACATCAACTATAGCCTGCAAGAACACAATAAGATGACAATATATATTAGTAAATGTATGAATTTTATTGCTCTAATTGATAGAGATTTAAGAATGTACACCAAATGATATAAAAAAAAACTAATGGGTACATAATTAATAATATACAGTATAGTCATCAAGGCCAAATGAAATAGCCGAAAGTGTGGACTCATCCACCTGTCTCACCTCCTCCTGTGTCATCGACTTAACATAAATGGAAAAAATATATATACATAAGTGCATGCAATCATTAAAAATAATCTAAATAAATAAATTATTTTTAAATTAAATAAGTCATGTGACAAATTTATTTATAATGTTTACTCTTACTGTATCAATAGGAGTCAATGGCTTTGCCTACATCTCCTGAGCACTCTCATGAGATGTAGATGCTCCATGAGGTGTTGCAGCCTCTGCAGTTGCATCTCCTGTATTCCCCTCATCAATATAATGAAATGGATATATATCAGAATCAGTAAGTGGTCTGAGGCACATATGCCTGCACGTAATGCACATATGGGGCTCGCATACATGTGAACTCCGATGAGCTGTCGATGCGCTAGCAGCATCCAAAGGAGGCAACACTAACCTGGTTTGAGTGATCAACTAATCACTCAGTAAATGAATGGCCCTAATAGTTTGTGAGGCAGCCTCTGCAATGATATCAGGATGCTGCACTGGAGGAGGGGGTGCAACATCAATGGGGGGGACAAAGGTAGTGGCCTTTCGGTGCTAGGAAGATGGCCTAGTTTGAGGAGCTCCTCTGCCTATGCCCATGTTGGGCCTCATACTCCAATAATCAACATGGTGACCAAGCACAAACTTAGCATACAATTTTTTAAGGAAATAAAATGGGACCTCCAAATTGCTATGGGGTGGTTTATCAAAAACCATCCACCAGTGATCCCAAAAGTTTGTGTGCATTGCTTCATTTGTGCACTATTTTATTGATAATTTGGGCTTTTTGGGGTCAACTGGTATTTTGATTTTAGGATCGACAAAAAGGGTGGCTATATCTTCCTTACTTATATTAAGGGCCGCAATCCCATCATGGTCAAGCCCGTCATCAAATTGGGCATGCATATCATCATCCCAATGAAGAGCAGCATTATGTTGTTGTGTGAGTGTGTCAATGTTTCCAACAATTGTATTTAGTGTGGCAAGCATGGGACCTAATGTAGGTATATTTTGATACATGTTTTGGAAACCTCGTATTGTGTTCAAATTTTCTTGTATCAAATCTTGTAAAGATGGAGGGTTTTGAAGCGGGGGATTGTTTTGGGGATCGTCATTTGGTGTGAGAGGGTTATTTTCTTCATTGTTGTCAGCCATGCCTGATTAAATTAAAAAAACATCTAAATTTCAATCGAATTTCATATATTATTACAAATATAAATGCTACATTTAGCATGAAAATGAAATAAATTAATAAAAATTATATAAATAACTACTTACCGAATATGCTTGGAGTTGAATTTGTTGTTTCTAATATTAGGTATCCAAAAATATATCAGGTATCTAAAAATCACAAAAAGAACTTGAAGAAAATCGCGCAAGGAAATGAGGAAAAGGGCTCGCGGGTTTTGGATTTATGCCACAGTTATCGGGTACCCGATTAGGCCTATGCTTTGGTGGTAGGTTTGCCCAGGTGTATTGACACCCAAGCCTACTAAAAATTCAACAAGCACTTTCATGCATTTTTGGATGAGTGAAAAGTTAATGCTTTTCACATCACCACTTTTTGGCCCCTCATGATCTTGCACATACCCATATTGTGAAAGAAGGTTTACTGTCCTATAATAAAACTAGGTAATAGCAACAAACTAGGTGGAAATTCAAATCCACCTTGAATCTACTTGGGGTTCTTTAGTTTCTAATCCATAATCCACAAAATTCAAAAGCACCTCAGTGGAAAGTCAAAATGACCTTGAAAGTCAAGGGTCTCAATTTTAGCAGGTTGGGGTTCCTTAGTTTCTAAGCCATAATCCACAAAAGTATCCCATCCAATTTGGGGTTTTATAGTAAGAATGTTGTGTATGAAAAGAAGTTTGATCAAGTTAAATTTACAAAGTAACATATCATTTATAAAACCTACCATAACATGTCATTTTTTGTCACAACTAAAGAGTTCTCACCATGAGAAAATAGAGTGACGATTTTCTATCAAAACCATATGTGCAGATATAAAAATTAATTACAACATGTCCAATTTTTTTGCAGATATACACATTAAGGATCATGTCAGATAATACAAGGGAATTCAATCAAAATAGGGAGACAATTTTTAGATTGTTGTCTAACTTTCAAAGAGAAGGCGATGAAAAATGTTATTTTCCATGCAAGAGTTGTAACGGCTTAAAGACAAGAAGAATAAAAATCAAAACAACAAAGAGACATTGTAGGGAGAATGGTCACATTGAAGGAGGGTTTAATTATCATCCATTGGTAAGTTTTTTGTTATATTGTTTTCACAATTAATATACATATGAACCATGGAAGGAGGTTTGATTATCACATTGAAGGGGGGTTTGATTATCATTATTTTTATATAGGTTGATCTCCATAGTGAAGTACATGATATGGACCACCACATCACATAGGAACATGGGGTGTGAATATAGAGGAACATGGAGGTGTGATTATTGAAGCTGAAGATCATGATCCCATGGAAGATGATGATCATGCGCTAGAAAACAAATTTGAAGATGATGGTATGAATGCATTGATCCTTGACACATTTGGTACTGGTAGTGGTGGTGCTGATGATGATTATGATGAGGATGACATTGATGTGGTCCATGATATACCTCTACTTGAAAAGGAGAACATGACCTTTTACGAAGGCTCCCAATCTACTCTTCTCTCTACTTTATTTTTGTTGGTGAATTTGAAGGTTATGAATGGTTTATCCAACATAGAAATGTCACGTATGCTAAGGTTTGTCATATACATCATTATAGTCTATAAAAGGTGAAAGATGTAACATTAAGAGTGTTTATAGTAATGACTTATATTTTTTGCTGTAGATTGATAGGTGAGTTTCTGTTACCACCATCAAATGTTCTCTCTTGCTCATATCAAGAATTATGTGCTACTATGAAACATATTGGAATGGAGTATCAAACAATAGATGCTTGTCTTGAAGATCATGTTATTTATCATAAAGAACATGAATATGAAATAGAATGCCCTAAATACCATACGAGTAGATATCGAGATGATCAAATGACAAAAAATTGCACCTTGAAAGGTTCTTTGTTACATCCCCATTATTCCACATCTGAAAGGATTATTCAGGTGTATTAGCTTGGCACAATTTATGGATTACCATGCACACAATAGGAGTTGAGATGACATTTTTTGAATGTCCACAAATGGTTCATCATTTATGGACATAGAGGAAAAGTGGCCACACTTTAAAGAAGAACCTCAAAATCTCAAGCTTTCTTTGGCAGCAAACGGTGTCAATCCATTTGGAGAGATGAGATCTGTTTACTCGGTGTGGCCTATTTTTGTTATCAATAATAACCTTCCTCCATGGATGTCAATAAAGAGGGAGCACATTATGTTGGAAATCATTGTTCTAGATATTTTATTATTTTATAGTTATCTACATTTAATTATATTTCTTAGAGTGAAATGGCCACAATAATTATCTGATGTTTGTGTTAATTCAACTAGGTAAGTACCAAGTGAAAGATATGAATATATATATTGCACCTCTTATCGATGAGTTGTTGGTGTTATGGAATGGTTTTACTATGTATGACATCTCTAGACCAATTGGACAAAGACAATTTCAATTCCATGCAATGCTTTTGTGGACAATTAATGATGCCCTAGGGTTGACACATTTATGTGGTATGTTATGGTGAATTCTAGTTGTATGTGATAATTCTAATGGTAAATAAGAGACTACATAAAAGCCCCAAAGAATGAAACCTCACCTATGGAAAATGGAATATAATATAATTTGAGGTAATATCATTCAACATAATGGTTTATGTTTGAAAATTATATATTTCGATTGTATTTTGTTGGCTAATTCTATAGTTGATGATTGAGAAGGTCGTGAAGGCATCACTGATCACCTTCCAAAGGGACTAAAATATTATCCTAGATAATTTAGTAGGCTGCCCTACTATGAGAAGCTACAAATTGTGTATTTGTTTGATACTATGCATATTGGAAAGAATGTAACAGAGACACTGTGGAAAATATTGGATGGAAGGCATGACAAAGAAAAACTTAGCAAAATTTGTAGTGACATTCATGATTCCAATCATGCAATGAAAAATATCATTGAATTAAATAGAAATGGAGACTAGATTAATACAAGTTCCCTTCCTTGGTTATTAACAAAGGAAAAAAGTAATGCCATAAAAGAAGTCATATGAAAATTTTTATTTCTTATAGGATTTGTTGCGAATATAAGCAATCTCATATCAAAGAAAAGTGATTTTGGGTCAGGGATGAAAACATATGATTAGCATACCTTCATGAAGGTAAGTAATAGTCCTTTGTATTTGCAATATATTTATGTAACTGCATTCAATTTTCATTGTATGAAATGATCAGTTGAGAATTGTTGTAGTATGTGCTACCCCTATTGCTCCTAGAGAACTTCGAAAATAATATCAAACAAGTGATATATGATCTTGGAAAATACATGAGGTAAGTAGTGATATTTGTTCAATATATCAAACAATAATATCTAACAAGTAATATATTGTAAAGTCTCATAGTTATATATTTGTGTGTCTTGAATCCCTTGTAGGTGGTTGTCATCTAAAGAAATCCACAAAGAAGATATAAAATATTGGAAGAAAAGAATTCATCTACTAATGTGTGAAATGAAAAAGTGTTTACCTTCAACTTTTTTCAATGCACAAGAACACTACCTCATACACCAAGTTGAGGAGATTGAATTGTGTGGACTTGCATAGGCTAGGTCAATGTGGATGATTGAGAGGCACTTGAAATTTTTTAAGGGTTTGGTTTGACAAAGAGCATGTCCCGAGGGTTCTATGGTTGAGGGATATATGGTATACCAGATGATGGTGTACGTTACTCAATATCTTCCTAATTTTGCAATAAAGACCCATATAGATTGCATTTGGGATCTCAACTCCATTAAAATATTTGAAGGGGAGTACTTGGTGGGGAACGATAGATTTAGGAAAGTGAAAGGTATTAAATTATGAGATGTTATTGTACTTAATTAATTTTTAATCTTTAAAATAAATATGTTGTAAGTCATCTATTTACTTTTGTACAGTTGCTAAAGAGTGGGATGCAATACATTTTTTTATTACAAACAATCAAGATTGGATGATGATATGGATTGAATGATGTCAACATTATGGTCATAGATTAAAATGAGAATCTATGTCTTCATTAGTTATACAAGCTCATCGTAATTGTTAGGTATTTTTCTTGTCTTAGGATAGATCTTAGATAAAAGGGGCTCCAAGTTTACAAGAAAAGCCTAATTGCTAAGGATTGGATAAGATCCTTCTTCATTTTTGAGTTCCACACACACCCAAGTAGGTATTACCTTGATAAATGACTGTAAATACAGTTTTGTAAGGTGGACACTGATTTTCTATCTTGATATAGCCCTACTGAACTATTTTGAGAAACTATGACTTGAAACTACAACAGAAATCAATGGTATAAGGACTTTCATCCTTCTTCCTTTTACGGAGGGATAACCTTTATGATTCTCTCTTTTTAGAATCAGTAGAATAAAAGATTGAATCCTAGAAACAACCTTAATCAATCATATTCAAGAAAATTTTAAACATCAAAATAATAAATCATAGAAGATTTTCAAATTTATTTTAACTTCTGAGTCGAAAGATAGAATGTAAAGTTGAAACAGACAATCTAGACTAGTGCCTTATCTATTGGGCAAAAGGAATCTAAACATATACCTACAAAAGAAATTCAAGAGCAATACATTAACATGCCTTGCATATCATACAATTTCAAACAGATTGCCTTACAAACCATTCTTTTAACCTAATATCATTATCATCAAATTTCCACAAATATAATTACTCCAAGGAACAAATTATGAGAAATTTTAATTCTTTCCTTGAAAGAAACTCATAAATCTGTGCCACACTAGATATATTTTAAATGCCTAACACATAAAACATACAAGAGTAAGCATACAAGATAGAAAGACAAGAACAATATAAGGCATAAATTGCACTGTATTCATATTGAAATCAAATTTATAGTAATATATTCAAACTTCTTTACTCAAAGAAACCAGACAAAAATTGTAAAAGTCTGTCTCGGAGCAACAAGTTTTTTTTTTTTTGTTCTATATTTTTCACCTCATTTTAAGAAACTCTTAAAACTATATATATATGGTCTGACCATCTTGGAATTCTCCTAAAAAGATGGGAATGCAACAAGCTTCAGATGGTCAAAACCCTAACCCTAAAGCATAAAAAACAAAATGCAGTACAATCAAGTGGTGGAAAGGCAAAGAATCCTTGAATTGCAGCATCCTCCGCTGTTGTAGTTGACACCTTTACTTGAAAGCATTAATAACCCTGCAGTAGCCATAAAGAAAGTTTGTGACCACCAACTTCAGCTAACCCTCACCAATCTTCAAGAAAATTGATGACCCCTGCCTTCAAAATATGTGTCAACATCAGGATGCCTTTTAATCATCTAGAAGATCAAGGTCTACTGCAGTGGACTTAGGTATTTTAGGCTTTGTGGATTCATCCCACGTAGCTACTTTATCTTCTGAAGGCCATGGGAAATTCTGTACTATCTACAATTGTGCCTTTTTCCTCTCCCATCTAGCATCCATCATTATTCTGACATCTGCCAAGAATTTAGAAAATTCTACCTCTGCCTTTACTGCATCATCCAAAAAGTCATTAAATTTATTCATATCTACCCCGCCACCTATTTTGACAAAATTTTCCCCTTTAGGCAATCTGAGATCAAAATCTGATCTCCATTGATCTGCAGTTTTCAAAGTACCATTGTCATCCTTTATCTTAGGAATGAATTTATTGGCCTCTTCTTCCAAAAATGCTAATTTTGTTTCCACTAACTTGGCTTTTCCTTTGAATAATGGGAGACAAGTCTTTATTCTATTTTATTTCTTCCCCTACCTGCAGTACTTCCTCAGGTATATCTGGCCTAAAAGGTTGTACCATTACTAACCTTTCAAAAATTGGAGTCCTTACTGACCAAATTACATAAAAAGAATTCAAAATTAAGATGCAATTATTTACTTCTAGTTGCAACTCTGGCAACTTGAGATAGGCAGCATAGATGGCCTCAACCTTTTCTTTTAACTTCAAAATCCTATGCTACAAAATTTCTAGCAATGTCTGTACAATTGCTTTATTTTTACTTTCTTCAATTTCTTCCGAAGAAGCACTACCTTCTTCACGTACTACTTGTACTTCTTTCTCAATTACAACCTCTTTAGGAGGAGGTGGAGGTGTAGCTTCCATATTTATTATTTTAACTTTTAGTTCATCAACTAATTTTTCAAATTCTTTCTCCTTTATTATATGCAACTCCCTGTCTTTGACCAAAGCAGTGTAATCATCATATAATTTTTGATGTCTTTCTAATAGTTGCTTGGTCTTGTCTTCATTCAATTTGGCAAAATTAGTCAAAATTTGGGAAATTTCTAAGTCCCCTGTATTTTGGATAGACCAAATCATCTTATCCCGATCCATCTACTCTTTTATATTCAAAATTGATGGCTTTTTGTCCTTGGGGTAGAGGCTCCACATGGCTAATGCCTTCTTTGGGCTATATTCAAACCCTTTTATTAAATCTCCCACTTGCTTTTCTGAAGTCAAGGTAATATCTTCCTGTCTCCTTATTTGATCAATAATAAATGAGAGGCCAAATCCGATCTAGGTAATAATAACATATTACTATCTTTTACTAACTTCCTAGCCTCTTTAGGGGTTATCTCTTCATTCTCTGGATCATAATCCTTTATCGCTTCTAAGGCCTCAGTGAGAATTTGGCCATCTTCTCCAATCTACACTGTGGAGGCTACTTGCCGCTGTTTGCGCCAGAGGAGGAAGTCTTTGAATTCACGAGTCTTGATGAATTCATCATCTTTTAGAAAATCCTCTTGCTACTGAATTCTCTCATCTATGCACATAGCAAGAGGAAATTTTACTTCCTCAACTATCTCCTTCTGTTTCTTCTTTTCCTCCCTGACCCTTTTTCTAATTTCATGGTCATAAGTTGTTTGGCCAGGGATGACAGCAGCAACCATATCTCTTTTTTCAGTAGGCCTTACCTGTGATGACTCTTCTACCATTAATTTATGCCTTTTATTAAGTGGTTCTACCTCATTATGAGAGCCAAGAACCTCAGTCAAATCTACTATCTCATTTTCATCCCCTCTTTCTTTAGGGGCATCAGGGGGAAGTTCTTGGGTAGGCTAACTATGAATAGAATACCCCCCTTCACTATCTTCTTCATATTCTGATGAGGAGTGCTTTTTCTTCTTTTTTAAAGTTTCGAATTTATCCTCAATTAGTTGTTCCCCTTGCTCCATCAGAACATTGTAATTCTTCATCATCATCTCTAATCTTTGGAGATATGGCAGAGTAGGGTAAAATCCTCCAAAATTGACATCTTTTCTTCTCATGGATTTCTCTAGCTGGAATAATTGATCCAGCTGCCAAGACCTTGTCTTAGCCTCATCCTCATTAAGAATATTTCTAACTACGTCCTCCTCATAGGACACATCATGAGTTTTATTAAGAGGGATGGTAGGAGTGTAATATCTCCTAGCAGTAGCCAAAAATCCCTTGAGATCAACAAATCTAGGATGTGCAGTAGACATCATAAATTGTAACAAATATGTGTTAACCTTCTCAAAAGCCCCTTTTCCAATTGTTAAATTGGCTAATTTGAAATGCCTAGGGGTGAATGTACCCTTTCTGTATGGGACTAGATGCTCTTTATCTACAAGCATGAGTTGCCAAATGAACTCAAGGGCTGCAATCCTGGGGTGAATGTACCCTTATTAAGGAAAGAATGTACCCTTATTAATGTATACCCTTCTCTCAAATAGAAATCACCCCAATTGTGATCATGATTATCTTTCCACTTATCTACATATTCCATTGGTCTAAGAAGTTGCAAGGTTCTGATAGGAATTCTTGAAGAATTCACACCCAAGTGGATAAGAATAGCATCTACTATTATATTCTCAAAAATACAAAAATTATGCTTAAGGGCCATTGGACTCCAGACATCTAACCAGGACTGTACAAGGTTAGGCTGGCCATTCCATTGAAACTTAGGTTTTAAATGTTGCAGACTAAACATATTTACATTATGGTAGAAGATAAGATGCATCAACATGGAGTAGTGCAAAAATTTGGGAGGGTATTGCTTCTTTCTTATCATTTCTAAACCCTCATGCATCTTTTGGATACAGTATCCAATTTAATCATACCCATGACTAGTGTGGCATGATTGGGAATCCATTACTAACATCAAAATTTTAGGAGAAATCCTCTCTTTAGGAGCATCAATACCCAGAACTCTACATAACCCATATGCAATGTATTTCATATAGAATTTTAGATCTTTAAATGCATAGGGGAGGCCTCCTAGCATGGGTGCAATATAGTTTCTATTTCCCTCAGGGACATGGGACTGAATAGCAGTTGCAACACCCCCAGACTCCCTCACATATCTGTTTGCCAGAGATTGCAGGTTAATCTCTGTGGCCATAGGGACATCTATCCTGAAAGTCCTCATGAACGCTCCTCTGTCTAGGGTTATCTAAGAAGAACCATCTGTCTTTCTAATTGTCTTAGAGAGGGGGTCATATTGTTCAGCCAAGGAGACAAGAAGATCAACGTCAAAAAATACATCAGGGACAATCATCTTTGCAAACCCTAAAGTCCACGGGTTAGACACAGGGATAGGCCTATCTTGATTCTTCTAGAAGTAGTAGAACAAATTCATGGCTGGTACATTGTGAGTCTTAGCATCCCCACATTGTGAATAGACATCAGAGAAGACATCATCACTAATCTTCTTATTTTGGGTAGAACCAGGTAGCAATTTGATGAATTTGTCAGAAAAACTAACCTTTTGTTGTGCGATTGCCCTACTGGCTGATGGGGTGCCGACTGTAGTCTGACTCATGATGATTGCTGTTAAAAATTTCTGCTCACTTTGCAAATTCTGGTCTTTCATAAGCTCTATGATCGCTAAAAGCTCTGGTTGCTCAAATGTTCTTCACTCTGGAAATGCTCTTGCTCTCTGATTGCTCAAATGCTCGATAGAAATGAGATAATGACCAACTTCTAAGTTTTAACGGTGAAGAATTGATTACAACTTGGTTCCCTACAACAATGTCACTTCTGTAATTAAGACTGCGTGCTCCACAACTTAATGTCTCAGCTGTCATCGAGAGGTGACATATTTTTAAATTTCATCTTCTGGTGACCTAGCGACTGAAGAAAATTCGAAGTCTCGTAATAAATCTGGCACCTTTCTAAATATTCTAAGATTCAATGACTATAGTCTCTCCTTCTAGTCATGGGAATGTATTTCCTCATTCTGAGATTAAGTGAGTAAGTCATTACCACATAATTTTCTAATTGAGATATGGTGACTATAGTTTCTCGGAGTCGCCAGATGTTTTATGTCTCTCAATTCTTTTCTAGCGATCATGTGACTGAGCCTTTCCTTCTATTAATTTACTTCTCTTAGTGATCACGCGACTATAGTTTTCTAAGTCACCAGATAAAATTTCTTCTATTTGAGATCTAGCGACTAAGCTTAGTTCATCTTTCAATTTTTAGCTATCTGAGATTACGTGACTATAGTTTTCTCCAAGTTGCGAGAAGATTATTTTCTTTTAAGTTTTATTCAGCGATCACACGACTGAAGTAGACATCTAGCGAACTAGCGACTAAAGGAAGTCTACTGATTGCTAAATAACTCATTCCCTTCTCTGAGATTAAATATGAGCCACCCGATCTTCATCTAATGGTAGTTGCTAGGTCTCAGAAAGAAATAGTGACATCACAGGTTTTCTAGCGACTTAAAGATAACTGTTAGATGAGAAGTTAATTAAAGAGATCAGATGGTAGTCGCCAGATCTTTTTAATCTTTATAGCTTGTTGACTTTTCTTTCGAGATCTGGTGACTAAAGGAAATGTCGTTTGATTTTTCTTCTGGAGAATCAGCGACTATAGTGGAACTCGTAATCGCTAGATGTTTTATGTTATGAGTCTTTTATCTTGAGATCACTTGACTTAGGCAACTTCTGATTCGGAGATCTGGTGACTATAGTCTGTCCACTTAATAAATTAAGTCATGAAAAGATTATAAAGCATCTGGAGATTGCGTGACTAACATTCACCACTAGGTCTCAGGAAGATAGAGAATATGCTTCTTTTATCTGGCGACTTGGAGACTAGAGGATTTCTCATGATCAGGAGATAAAGAGAAGTATACTAAGAATATCACGCGACCTGGTGACTAAGATAAATATTAAAGTGCACATGCTTTTAGAAAGTTTAAGTGACTTTGAAAAAGTAACAAAGAAATAGAAAGTCACTAAAAAAAAAGAAAACTAGGGTTTCTTTTTAAAATACAACGGCTAGTTCCAAGACTTTAAACCCTAACTTCTTTCTCTTTTGATGCAAAGAAATATTAAACCCTAATATCGTTGGAAATTTTTTTACAGAGGGTTTATTATGATCAAAAGATGACAAATTTCTCCAAAAATTTGGGGAGAAAATCAGAGTTGGGAAAAGGCACCAACAGTAATGAAGCTCCCAATGTTACACAAGTAAATAGATTTAACATATGGTTTAAGATATCTCTATGTACTTATAATTTTGTTAATCAACCATATATTTTTCAACTCGTGATGTAATAATTTATACATGTTTGACATTATTGTAGGTGAAACACCTCAAGGATATGTTATGAAATCGTTATAAATTTTGCATCAAAAAGTTGGATGACATGAAGAGAACTTGTGATTCTGGGATAAGTGCAGTCTTCTAGGTGAGTAATATTTCATCTAGAAATGACTTACATCCTTGAGAGTCTCTAAATTGATACTATAGAATTTTAGTTGATATACTTGACTATGCCTTTAATTCCTTCAAATTAGTTCTCTTCATCGTGAAATGGTGCAAACTATGACTCAATCAAAATGATCCTGATAGAATTATTATTGAACATGACAATGGATTTTCAATGATTAATACAAGGTTGTTTGAGCTAGTTGGGGAAGAGTCCTATGTTCTTCCAAGCCAATGTAAGCAGGTATTTTACTCGGAGGTTCCACATAAACTGGGTTGGTCATTTTTTGTTAGACATGATCCAAGAGGAAGGCCGATAAAGTATAATGCGATGGAAGAAGAAGATGCCGAGGAAGAGGAAGAAGTGGAAGATGATGTAGATGATGATCATGATTGAGAGTTAGTCAAAGAAGAAGATGAAGAAGAAGATGACGATGATGCTGCTATTGATCACGATGATGATGATGAGGATGTTGACACTGCTGTTGATGATGATGTTGATGATGACAATAGTGGTGGTGATGATGTCGTCGACAATGATGATCTTGATGATGATATGGATGAAGAAGAATATCAATGACATGAATGAAATGTACAATTATGTGTTCAATATCTATGTTATTCAATATTGAGGTCTTGATAGATCAATGATTAATATTGAGTTCTTGATAGATCAATGACATAAGACAATTGATTTACATATGTGGAAACCCTAAACCCTTTCACAAGCATCCCACATAGTCTCATGGATTGTTAGGTATAAGTCAATACATCCCATAGAGATTAATGTCTTTTACCATTTGTAAAATCTCTCTCTCATTGCCACCTGTCTCTCTCATTTCATGGAGTGAAGGTACTAGAAAATAGGTATTTGTCAGATTTGTCTTCCTTGAGTGAGGAAAATGTAGGAATGGAAGAAGAAAGTGAGACATTTAGTATGTCTAAATCAAGGAGATCGACTCGAGGTCAAATTATCAGAAATAAATTCAATAAACACATGCAATTTTTCCTTGGTCAAGGGGGGTCATGTTTTTATGATGATGAGAGAAAAGGTGACTCTGAGGTTCTCTTTAGGTACAAACATCTACAGAAACAATGGGTCCCTGATGAACTTCCTCCTTTAAAAATTGATTTTTATGTTAGAGAGAGGATATATCGCATAGCACCATCTTCATTACATGGTTTGGGCCTATTTTCCATGGATGGCATAAATGTATCTTACAAAAAAGTTGTCAAATTGATGGAGTATGTTAGACCTTGTTATGATTACAATAGTTGGATGCAGATTGTTAGATATAAAAAAAGTGTGTAGATATGTACTTGCAAAAAATTATATACAACAAAAAGTCAATGAACAAAGTAAAACCATAGCTATATACATTGATGGAAGGCCAAAATCATCAAGGAATATTGTAGGTTTTATAAATAGTACACGACATGCGTCAACTAAGAAACAACCCAATTGCATATTTGAGGCGCGCGGGGGAAATCACATATTTGTATGTGTGATCAAATTAATATGTGGAGGAGAAGAGATTATTATCAATTACAATTTGAATCCCATAGCTAAAAAAAAAAACACTATCATGGATGAGGTGGTACGCACTATGCACCATTTAAAATTGTTTAAAAATTTAAAAAATATCTCTTCTTTTAATTGAAATATTTTGATAATTGTCTATTATTCATCGTAACTTAGAATTTAAGAACACATGTTTTAACATGTCTCAATAATTTTTTTTTGAAATACAGGGCTATATTATGGATCAACAGCCACACGATACACATGACGATGATGGTTCTCATGGGACTTCTTCTTCCTGACAGGTAAAAATCATTGTTGTTGTATAAATGTACATATAAGAAAAATGTTAATGCGTATTTTTTGTTATGTTTTATTCTTCACTACTATTTTGGATTTATTTTAAATAAAGTGCTAATAATATTGTTATCACAAATGAGTGCTGATTAGAAAAAGGGAAAAGAACAAGTAGTCCATGAGGAGCCACAGGATGAGCAGGATCCATTCATTGTTGATTTTACATCAGATGTTGATCCTGTGGTTGCACTGCAAAAGGTCCTTCATGCACTATTAAGAGAGTTAACTTGATTGATAGGGATTCGACCTCAGATTCCTCAAATACAGATGAGAGAGGATGAGTTGATTCACCTAGTTAGACTTATACAATAAGTATTAATGTAGTTTTTAATTATAACAAAAGTTCAATAATGGTTTTTATAGTATACTCTTTTATTTATGTCATTAACTAAAACACATGTGTTATTTTTATAGAGGATGAAAAAAAATTAAAGGGCGATGCTCTAGATGTAGATACTTTAGGTAGTTCAAGTACATCACATGTTCTATCCTCCACTTGTGTTTTGCTTGAAAAATATTTTTTTTAATAGCTCTAACAATCTTGTCCATGGTTGTCCATATTTTTTAATGCTCTAACAATCTTATTTTTTAGCACGTACCATTGATCCTATGTTGAGTACGCTGCCTGCTATGAGGGACAAAACCACAGAGGTACTACCGCCTGCAATGTCAACATGTAGCATGGCCACAGATGCGATGGAAATGCCTATTGGTAAGTAGATTACTCTTTTTATCTCTCATTTATCATGTGTTTATTTCACTTGAACTATTATTTCTTAGGGGGCATTTTGTAATATTGGATTCATTTTATGTAGGAGGTGATGAGGAAATTCTTGGATGTACTCATGTTAGATGTACGAGAATAATAGAGAATTGTGATGAATTTCTCGTGAGCATTAAGGATGGACTTCTAGTGAGAGTAGCCTAGCTTCTAGGTACTTTAAAGATTGATCCTTTCTTTTAATATTTAATCTTATACTCATAATGTAATGCACTAAACCCCTGTGCAATCCCTTGCAATAATTAAGAATCCCATTATTGCAGGGAATAATCTATTTTATGAAAAACTTAATGATGCATGTTTGCACATTTTCGGGATGACCATACACACATGGTATCATATTTTGATTTCATTGCTAGATCATATTTCCTTTCATCCCTTTCTTTAATTATATTAAAAGGTAGCTTCACTTAATTTATGAATCTAACAGTTTTTTTTTTCTTAAAAGGTGGCAATTAAAAGATAAAGAGTTAAAGGACAAACTCATTGACTCTATGACAAAACCTTTTGGACCCAACGTATTTCAAACTCTTAGGCTCCTTGAGAAAGTGGGCCAAGATTTGAAGTATATTAGGGACAACTACAGGTCCCAAATAGAACACAACCCTTATTACAAGCGCCCCCCTTATGTTCCTATTAATGAGTGGGAGAATCTTAAAAGGGATGCATTTGAGAGAAGTGCAAGACATGGTGGAGAAATACTACCACCCAATGAAAGAAGGTATGTGATAATCTTAAAACTAAAATTATGTACTATTTAATCTTTGTACTTATGTGATCTAATATATTTCAAACACCATGCAGGTTACTTGACACATCAAAGGCAACAAAAGAAAGAAAACAAAAGCACGTGCAACACAAGCTCGACTCGAGTGGATATTCAAAACTTTCTCAAAGAATTGTAAGTATTAGTAAATGAAAAACCATAAGAAAATATTTATAAATTGCAATCAATTTAGTTTTGATGAAATTCACTATAATAAAAAATCATGATACCAAGAAAAAATGTAGGCCTTGGAGTTCAAAATAAAGATTTCAAAAGATGACAAGAAAATAGGCTAGAAACAAGGCTATACAGTCGTGGCTAAATGATTCCAAGCAATGAGTGTGCAAGGTTCTTCTGGTGGATCTATCGATCAAGTAAATAAGCCAATTGATTTTTATTTCAAGTTAAATACTTTACCAATTACTCTATTTGATGTTAAGTTCCAACATAAAGTTGATGAACTACAACTAATTTAGAACTTGAATGGAGAATCTGTAATTCAAAGATTACTGAGAAGTTGCTAATTAGATATGCAAGATGATTAAATCAGTATTATGTTGTCATTGATGTCAACTAGCTTGACAGTACTTATCTTGTAAGTTACTATACCGACACATCTGAAGAAAGGTGAAAGAGATGAAGAACAAAAATATCTACATGAGGAAGATGTATATGTTAGATGAGGATAAGGAATACACTAAGTAACTTGTTGATGAGTCTATGACTTGATGATATCAACTTTACTATGTTGCATTCATCTATGATGAAGAATAGAGCTGAAAGACACAAAGCAGTGTTGTTGGTAAATAAAGCATTTCAGTATACACCGATGGAGTGTAGTGTATATCGAGCACAGTGTTAACTGAGCTTGTGTTCATTGACACATTTCTTTGTTAATCGAGCAGAACATAAAGGAATTAAATGATCAGTTTAGCCGATAAAGTGATGAGTTGTAAAGTGTATGAAATCGAGGTAACAGATAAGGTTTGTTATGAAGATCGATGGCTAACATAATTCAAGGAAGATCTAATGGAGTAGATTGAAATGTGTTATTGACACATTAGCCGAGGAAGCTTAAAGTGGAAAAATCTATGAATATGATTAAGCGAAAAAATTTGATGGAGGAAAAGAAAATAATTTACTTGTCTATATAAGAGATATTGGTTTCATTATTGAAAGATGCCAGAAGAAGAAGATACTGCAAAATTATCATGTGAAGGAGTTTTCATGCATTCTGATCATACTGGTTAATAAGAACCGAGCTGCAGAAAAATTACCAAGCTACAGAGAGTAATTACCGACAGACAGTAAGTTGATATAGTATTGAATCTAAAGTGATATATTGATCAGAAAGATTTGAATGAGATGAACATTAATCTGTAAACTGTAATTGAAGTTGTTTCACCGTAGATCATCTACTATTACATATTTAACCATTGTACATAGTCAAATCTTTTAACCAAGTGGACTTTGAAAGTCTTTTGATGTTTCATTCAAAGAGTGAACATTGTTATCCTGTCAACCCCAGAGTGACTGCTGGTTGGACGATAACTTCTGGTCTAAAATCTTCTAACAAGGTCACACCTAACAATGTGTTTGTAACCTTTAATAGGGTTGGGTCTTCACTGACCTCACTTCAGAAGAGTGAACAATTTTGGGTTGCTGGTCCCAGGTGGTTTTTCCCTTTATAGGGTTTCCACGTTAAATCTCTTGTGTTATGTGTTGATTGTGATATTTGCTTGTTATCATACTTTGCATATTACATGTTAGATTTGATCAGTAACTACTATAAGTTTTAGACTGATAATCAGTAAAAATACAGACAGTGAAAGTATTTTATGTTGATCGAGTAGCAGAAGTTGAAGAATTGGTTTTGGATTATATTTTTTTTTTGGGACACTGAATAACTGATTCACCCCCCCTCTCAGTTGTTCTAACAATTGGTATTAGAGCAATGGTTTCTTAGAATAGAGTTTTAAGGACTCTAGCACAAAGGTCTCAAGATGTAGAAGAGGGAAGTGCCAAAGTTGAACAAAGATAACTTCACAGTATGGAAAAGCCAGATGATGTTGCACATATCTAGAATTGGGAACTTAGCACTAGAACTGATGAAGAATGGTTACATTTAACCGACCACTGGTCCCTTAACTCTTGATCAACTAAAGGAAAGACATGAACACAATATTACTATGATGGAACTTGCTACTACCTGTATCGATGCAAATTTTGAAGACATCAAGGGTTGTGATACTTCTAAGAAGATGTGGGACAAGCTAAATCTAATATATAGTGGAGATTTGAATGTTAAGAGAGCCCGAGCTGAAATCCTATGAGGTAGATTCGATGATATGAAGATGAAGGAAGGTGACAACATTGTGCAATACACAAATAGATTGAAAGAGGTAGTACATACTATTAGAGCATCTGATGGAGTTATTGATGATGAAACAATGATAAGTAAGATTCTCAGAACTTTGCTACCAGGTTATGCAATCAGGATCTCTGCAATTCATGAAACAAGAGCTACATCAAATCTTAATCTTGACACATTGATCAATAAGATTACAACCTTTGAATTGAATAATTTTGACATAGGTGTTGTACCTTCTATTGAATCCGCTTTCATGTCTTCTTTGAAGCTTGGTAAGTCTAGTAGCAGGAATAATAAGAATAATGATAGTGATAGTAATATTGATGATGAACTTGATGAGCTTGAAGCTCTTATGGCTAGAAGATTGCCCAAAGGTAAAGGAAGGTATAGAGTCAAGTTACCTTTAGCATGTTTTAATTGTAAATAATTTGGCCACATCACTGCTAGATGTCCGAATAAGAAAGATGATGATAGATCCAGAGACCGATCTGAAGGAAGCTATGGGAGAAGAGTCAATAGAGGCTACCGACACAACAATAGAGATAATCAAGATAGCTATGATAAAGGGAAAAAGGTATGTTACATAGCCAAAGAGTTTGAATCTGAATCTGACACTGATGATGATGTAGAAGTAGTATTTGTTGCTATGAAAGATGATTCAGAGGAAGAAGAGAAACATGAAGAAACAACACTAATCTCTAAAGTAAGCAGAAATGATACATGGATCATAGAAAGTGGTTGTACACATCATATGACTACTGATATAGATAAATTTGATGTACTTGATGGATATGATGGAGGATCTATAAGGATGGGAAATGATGCACCTTGTATGGTGAGAGGTAAAGGTTCACTGATGGTTAATGATAGAATAAAATGTGAAAATGCATATTGGGTAGATGGAAAGAAATATAATTTTTTAAGTGTGGCACAACTGAATAACTCAGGCCACTGACTTGCATTTGAGAGCAGAAAGGTAAAAATCTATGATAATGGAGGAAGACTTGTCGAAATCGGTACACAATCTAGAGGTAATCTATTTTATCTTGATATTGATCAGTCTTCTTGTTTATTAATGAAGGATGAAGATGCATGGTTGTGGCATAAAAGGTTATGTCATGTGAATTTTGATAAAATGATCAAGATTAGTAAGAGGAAAAGAGTTAGAGGGTTTCCTAACTTGTCAAAACCAAATCATGCTATGTGCCATGAATGTCAGAAAGGTAAGATGACTAAGTCTAGTTTTAAAAGCAAAGACTACTGAATATAGAAGATACTTGAGTTGGTTCATACCAACCTATGTGGTCGTATGAGAACTCAGAGTTATTATGGTGATAGATACTTTATTCTTTTTTTTGATGACTATACTAGACTGATGACTGTTATGTTCTTGAAAGAGAAATCTGAAGCTTTTAAGATGTTTAAGTGGTATAAGGCAAAGGTAGAAAAAGAGATTGGAAAAGAATTAAAATGCTTAAGATCTGATAGAGGAGGTGAATTTATCTCTGATGAATTTATTAATTTATGTAATGAGCATGGTATTAAGAGATAGGTCTCTGCACCAAGGACATCTCAGCAGAATGGGATTGCTGAAAGAAGGAACAGGTCAATCATTGACTGTGCAAGGACACTGATGATACGAAAGAATATTTCTTAGACATATTGGAGGGAAGCTATCAGCACAACTGTATATGTGCTTAACCGAGTACAACTGAAGAAGGACACCAACCAGACACCTTATGAGCTATGGTTTGGACAAAAACCTACTGTAAGTTATTTCAAGATTTTTGGAAGCAAATGTTTTATTCTGAAAGATGAGAGAAATGTGAAATTTGATTCTAAAGGTGATGAAGGAATATTCTTGGGATATTCTACTAAGAGTAAAGCATACAAATGTTTGAATAAGGTTAAAAATAAGATAATTGAAAGTACTAATGTCCATGTTGATGAGTTTGATGACAAGAATATAGAAGAAAGAAAGGAACCGAAAGACTATGGTAGATTCACTTACATTGAACTTCCTGACTATCTACCAAAGTTGCAACCTCTAATAACTGGTTAACAGGAAAATAACCCTGAGGAATAGGAAAGGGAAACCAATGAACAAGATGATGCTACCGAGAAAGCACATGAACCTGAATAGGATGAACAAGAAAGAAGAAACTGAGTACTGGCTAGTTTTGTCAGAAGACATCATCCTGAGACACAAATTATTGGAGACAGACAAGCTAACATGCAGACAAGAAGAAAAGCAAGACAAGGTACATGTCTAGTTTTTGAATTTGAACCAAAAAATGTGAAAGTTGCATTAGAGAATGAAGAATGGGTTAATGCAATGAAAGAGGAAATAGAGCAAATAGAGAAAAAAAAAACCTATAATTTAGTACCCTGACCAAAGGACAAGAATGTTATTGGTACTAAATGGATATTCAGGAATAAACTGAATGAAAATGGTGAAGTGACAAGAAATAAAGCAAGATTAGTATGCAAAGGATATGCACAAGAGGAAGACATTGACTATGGTGAGACATTTGCACCTGTTGCTAGATTGGAAGGTGTTAGAATGCTACTTGCATATGCTACACACAATAAATTTAAGGCTTATCAAATAGATTTGAAGTCAGCATTTCTGAATGGTATACTTGAAGAAGAGGTCTACATAGAACAACCTGAAGGATTCATTGAACTAGACAATAGAAACATGGAATGTAGAATACACAAAGCCTTATATGGTTTGAAGCAAGCATCAAGAGCATTGTATGAAAGGCTTCGTACTTGTTAAGTATTGGATTTGTAAGAACTAGTGAGAACAACAATTTGTACATGAAAGGTGAACTGATGACACTATTATTATTGCTGAAATTTTCATTGATGATATTATTTTTGGAGGTCAAGATCATGTATGTAAATATTTTGCTGATGACATGAGGAATGAGTTTGAAATGTCTATGTTTGGAGAGATTAAATTCTTTCTAGGATTACAAGTGATTCAGCAGAGTGATGGGATATTCATCACACAGTCCAAGTACATAAAGGAAGTCTTGAAGACATTTGGCATGGAGATGCTAAACTTGTGGGAACACTGATGGCTACTGGAAGTAAATTGACAAAGGAAGATGAAACTATAGAGGTAAACCAGACACTTTACCGATCCATGATTGGTAAGCTAATGTATGTAGTTCATAGTAGACCCGATATAGCACATGTTGTGGGAATTGTTGCTAGATATTCTACTAATCCTAGAGAATCACACATGATTGCTACTAAAATGATCTTAAGATACCTGAAAAAGATAGAGGATTATGGATTATGGTATCCTAAGGAAGGTAATTTTGAATTGAAGGTTTATACCGATGTTGATTTTGCTAGAAATGTGGATGATAGAAAAAGCACCATCGGAGGAGCATTTTTCTTTGGTGAAAGACTTGTAACCTGGACAAGTAAAAAGAAGACTTGTATTTCTCAGTCTACAGTTGAAGCAGAGTATGTTGCTGCTCCTACTAATTTCTCAAACATTGCATATATCAGGCAAGTGTTAGAAGGAATGAATGAGGTAATCACTGACCTGGTGATTATATACTGGGACAACACAAGTGCTATTAATATTTCAAAAAATCCAGTGATGCACTCTAAGACAAAGCATATATCAATTAAGTATCATTACTTAAGAGAAAAAGTGCAAGAGAAGCAAGTGAAGTTAGAATTTGTTACATCTAAAGAACAACTTGCAGATATCTTTACAAAGCCTCTACTGAAGGACACATTTGAATATTTGAGGACTAGACTTGGGGTCCATCCCATGTCTATTGGTCACTAATGTGATCTAGATATTGCATCAGCCTAGTCTTATCAGAAGATCATTTATGTTGATGTAGCATAGTTCACACTTTGGATCATGTTCAAGGTTGTGATTAAGTTTGGAAAACTGGAATAGATTGGGATATCAGTATACTAAGATATAGAGAATGTAATGGACAACATAGAGTTGCTTGGCTACTGAAGAGCTATATGTTTATTTGTTTCTTTGGCATTGTTTTCAAAGGGAGAGATAAATTATATGAAAAGGAAAGGGAGAGATATGAACCGATGAGAACTATCTAAGGGAGAGATAATCTGAAAGAAACACAACACTGAAGATCTGTTACTGAGAATAGAAGAAGGAATCTGAGAGCTAAAAAGATCATATGTGCAGAATGTCAAAGCTATATTTTTTAATGTTGTTTAGTAACATAGTGATTAAACATATTAAGCAAGGGAGAGCTCACACAATATTTGTTCGCAGAGTTGTAGAATACATGTTTGGTATGTGTATGGTACACTTCATATTACTTGAGTTGCCATCAATGCCAAAGGGAGAGATTAGTGAACTACAACTGATTTAGAACCTGAATGGAGAATTTGTAATTCAAATATTACTAAGAAGTTGCTAATTAGATATGCAAGATGATTAAATCAGTATTATGTTGTCATTGATGTCAACTAGCTTGACAGTACTTATCTTGTAAGTTACTATACCGACACATCTGAAGAAAAGTGAAAGAGATGAAGAGCATAAATATCTACATGAGGAAGATGTATATGTCAAATGAGGATAAGGAATACACTGAGTAACTTGTTGATGAGTCTATGACTTTATGATATCAACTTTATTATGTTGCATTCATCTATGATGAAGAATAGAGCTGAAAGACACAAAGCAGTGTTGTCAGTAAATAAAGCATTTCAGTATACACCGATGGAGTGTAGTGTATACCGAGCACAGTGTTAATCAAGCTTGTGTTCACCGATGCATTTCTTTGTTAACCAAGTAGAATAGAAATGAATTAAATGATCAGTTTAGCCGATAAAGTGATGAGCTGTAAAGCGTATGAAATTGGAGGTAACATATAAGGTTTGTTATGAAGATCGACAGTTAACATAATTCAAGGAAGATCTAATGGAGCAGATTGAAATGTGTTATTGACACATCAGCCAAGGAAGCTTAAAGCGAAAAAATCTATGAATATGGTTAAGAGGAAAAATATGATGGAGGAAAAGAAAATGATTTACTCGTCTATATAAGAGACATTGGTTTCATTGTTGAAAGATGCCGGAAGAAGAAGATACTGCAGAATTATCATGTGAAGGAGTTTTCATGCATTTTGATCATACTGGTTAATAAGAACCGAGCTGCAGAACAATTACCGAGCTACAGAGAGTAATTACCAATGGAAAATAAGTTGATATAGTATTGAATTTGAAGTGATATATTGATCAGAAAGATTTGAATGAGCCAAACATTGATATGTAAACTGCAATTGAAGTTGTTTCACAACAGATCATCTACTGTTACATATTTAACCATTATACATAGTCAAATCTCTTAACCAAGTGGACTTTGAAAGTCTTTTGATGTTTCATTCATAGAGTGAACATTGTTATCTTGTCAACCCCAGAGTGACTGCTGGTTGGATGATAACTTCTGGTCTAAAATCCTCTAACAAGGTCACACCTAACAGTGTGTTTGTAACCTTTAACAGGGTTGGGTCTTCACCAACCTCACTTCAGAAAAGTGAACAATTTTGGGTTGCCAGTCCCAGGTGGTTTTTCCCTTCACAGGGTTTCCACGTTAAATCTCTTGTGTTATGTGTTGATTGTGATATTTGCTTGTCATCATACTTTGCATATTACATGTTAGATTTGATCAGTAACTACTATAAGTTTTAGACTGACAATCGGTAAAAATACAGATAGTGAAAGTATTTTATGTTTACCGGGTAGCAGAAGTTGAAGAATTTGTTTTGGATTATACATTTTGTTTTGGGACACTGGATAACTAATTCACCCCCCCTCTCAGTTGTTCTAACAAAAGTGAATATATTTTTTTTAATTAAGGAAACAATGATTATATATTTTTTTAAAACTTTAAAGTGAATATATTTATATGTATTAAACTGAATGATTAACATTTGTCTATATTTATCTTGTATTTATATGTATATATTATCAATAAATGCACTAATTATTTACATTGGAATGCATCCTGCCAATCCTAATACACCATCCGAGCAAAACAGAGGTGTCAATTTGGATGTGCATTATGTTGGAAACTGCAATTGAAGCAATTGTTGTATTGTCATTGATGTCAAAGCTTAATTGGTAAGACTATTTCTATTTAAGAAAGTACTATATCTATTTGAGTGTTGCTCAGGGGATAGGCAAGGTTGGTAACAACAACACCTAAGGAAAGGTTGAGTTATCTTGATACTTCAATGAGTACTTGATTATGTGGCACAATGATAAGACAATGTATTGTTTATCTTAATAAGAATGAAGATGAAAATGGTAGGATTAACTGAGCATAAGTGAAGAAATCTAGTTTAAGCTAAGTGTTGTTTGTGTCAACTGAGCTAGTGAATGCCGAGTAAAAATAGTGTTGACTGAACACTAGTTAATTGCCGAGGAAGACAATGTTAGTCGAGGAAACAGTTTATGTGGTGACCGAGCTTTCTAGAGAAGACCTAGAAGTTGGACACAGTATTGACCGAGCATTAGTATTTTGCATTTGTTGAAGAATTCAGATTTCTAGCCGACATCGTTGAATTCTTGAATTATGCAAAACGTGTTGACTTTATTTATTGATTGTATGAAAGAATTTAATGCACTGTAAAATGTTTTATTGTAAATCTTTAAGAGATTTGAGATATTTCAAAAAGATAAGCTGAAGAACATAATGTAGGATGGATTCAATGAATTTGACCTAATCCTAAGATCTAAGAAGGAGATTAAGCGACAAAAGATGTATTGACCTAATAGAGGTAGTATTAAGGAAACCTAAGCAAGAGGTTGAATGTAGAGAGAGAGAGAGAGAAGAGAGAAAGAAGTGAATGCTAGGAGTATTGTTATTGACTATCTAAGTAGAAAAGGCTGAAGGAGAAGTGTTGTGATCGCTTGAAGGGTTCCGAGTAGATCAGTAATGGAGATGGAAAAGGTTCACAGTCAGTAAGCCCGCATATGTGTACGGAATTAGATCTGATATTTGCAAAGTGAGTTGTATGTTTCTTAGATCAATATTACTGCTACTTTCTAACCATTGTAATAGTCAAAATCCTTTTAACAGAGGTTGACCTAATAGTCATAGGTATAAATCCTTTGAGCAAGGTTGCATTCTAATGGAGTGTATGTAAGTCCTATAACAAGGTGCACTTTTAACAGAGTGGTTGAAATCCTTTAACTGGGTCATACCTGACATTGTGTTTGTAACCTTTGATAGGGTTGGCTTTTCACCGAGCTCACTTCAGAAGAGTGAACATAATAGCAACATGTTACAAAGTGGTTTTTCCAAAATTGGGTTTCCACTATAAATCCTAGTGTTAATACTTGTGTGAATGTTTTGGTTTGAACATTTTTGTGTTTTACAAGTTAGATGCTATTGGATTAGTGGACTCAACTGTTATATGTTTTTGTTGCTTGCCCAAATAATAGTATCAAAAACCTAGAGCAATGAACTGCCTATTTTAGGATTGGACACCCCAAATGATTCCTAAATGCATTATTTGGTCTCATTTAATTATCGACCAAGGACGTAAACTTGGAATGGCATTTGAAAAGTATATGCTTCAAACCTTCTCTTTTTAAATCTATCTAAGGAATTCAAATGCTTATGCTTCAGGAAAACTATACTAAAACTGGTAAGAAAATGTATTCTAATCAAAGCAGGAAATCACAGTTAGGAACTACTCCAACTGACTGTGCTGTAGGAATAGGCTACTAATTCTGATATCAATAGCTATAGGAACAATAGAGTTCTAATACACATAAATGAATAGGAAAATGAACTCTACACTAATAGAACAATTCACTCATCAAGTGGGCCCCCTTGAATGAGTGAATGAGAAGTACAATCAAGATGAAAGATGCAAACTTGAACTGAACATTCTATTCATCCATAGAATGATTACACTTGATTGAAATAGTATGCCTATTAAAAACCAGTTTTGTTTGACTAACTCCCAAAGAGTCACAACAGTCGATTATTTAAAAGGAAGCTACAACTATCTCCTAAATCTATGATCACTTCATAAATGAGGATCGGTTACAACTCATAAAGTTTCACAACAGAAACATTATTGACCATGAATAATCCCAAAATATAGCGCACACTAAATCTACGCATTGCATGCAACATAAAGTATTGACTTTCTTGTGAAGATTCTACAATCTACAGTTTGCTTTGATGACTCCCGCGCTAGTATGCTGGTCCTTGAATATCCACAGTCAACTCCTGCAAAACAATCAATGCACACATATCCAACCATATACATATATATCCACATCATCAATATTAGGAAAAGGTGTAAGTCTTAATTATCACTCTTGCAAATCCTACGGCTACAGGAGGTAACTACCCAAAACATAGCTTAGGCAAGGAAACATCCATTAACATGTATAGCTATTATATTCACCATTCCTGTCCATGAATTTAAGCAGATATTATGTCTTTAGAAGTATCCACATTTCCATCTTATGTTCACACACACATATATAACATATACATAGAAACCATAAGTTGATATGCTTAAAACCATAAATTCATGTCTATGTGCAATCAACTTGTTCTAGAAAGAGGATAAAAAGCAGTGAGAAAGATGGCTATTTTAGAAGCCCATCATTCCCCCCAACTAAACTATTACTGGTCCCCAACAATCATGAAGTTCTGAATCCTGGCACGGGCCCTCAAATCACTAGTTGTTCTCTGCCCAGACTCATCATGAACATAATCAAAGTATCCATGAGTCTCTTTGAGTCTTTCCGAACGTTGGACTTCAGAGACCATGTCATAATCTGTTGCACTATCATTCATCACTAGCAATGGTTGTAGGAAGACTGGAGGTTGAAACCTTAATGGAAACCAATGGTTAAGGAGTGTCCTTCCCAACATAATGTACCATGGAACTCTTCTTGTGGCAAGGGTTAGATTCTGTGGTGAGTGAGGTTCCATTTTCTTTAGATCATGTGACATCCTTATCCACCTCTGCCTAGAGGCACTAATTGTTGTGACAACATCTCGTGAGGAATGCTGGTCCCAGTCTGCAAAAGCTTCTTCTCTCACTGGATAGATCTTATTGGCTCCACTAGTGTTTGTTATGATAGAAAGTCAGTCAAAATATGTCCACCTAGAGTGCTGAACTTTAGGCCTCATCATGAAAGAAGCTAACATTTCTTTGTCTCTGTATGGCACAACCTGGTGTTCTCTACTCATCTCATTCTACATCCATGACATAACTACTCTTAACTGTACATCCCCTACATAAAGGAGTGAATTCCACTCTGTGTCATCAGGAACTACTAGGTTATGTAAGTACAATTCACACAATAGGTTTTTTAGAGTCATTGGGGTAGACTGAAAGGCATAGTAGAATTCATGGGGAGTTGATATGGAAGGATTGAGGCCTTCTACAATTCTTGTTAATTTGAAATTAACAAGTTTCTCTTTAAGGAATAATGCATACACCAGAGATGGTGATATGCATTCCATCAGCTCTGGAATTAACCTTGTAATCTGATCAATCCTCTGTTTCAATATCTCAATCTCATTTGATTTCTACTCCAACTGAGAATTCTGCTCACTAATGACTCATTTCAATTTTTCCTTTTCTAAATTCCATTGTGTCTTTTCCCATAATAACTATTGGTATAAATTTATCCCTATATAAAGGGGTGTAGACAAATCTGGTGGGGATAAAGGTTCCGAATTGAGTATGTCCACCCATCCAGATGGAAAGTGAGGAGTTTTAATTATTTTCTTTGGTGCAGAGGACTTCCCCTTCCACAAAACAATTATCTTTATTACATTGGTTTCCTCACTAACATCAGCTACCACCTTAGCTAGCATTTCCAACCTATCCTGACTACTCTACTGGGGTACTTCAATAATTTCAGTCCCAAAGTTAGGAATTTCTTATGAATTCATACTAATGTTCAGCTAGGCAGAATTATCTACAAATTCCTCTGTGTCCTTAGAGTCCTTGTCACTATCAATCAATATGTAGTTAACTCTAGGATTAACCTATATTTTTGGACTCTGCTCTCTTAATATAGTGTCACTGGCTAGAGGTTGATGAAATAATTCCTCAGAAGAGGAATTTTCCAAAGACTCATTTTCTACAGATTCAAAAGACTCAATGTTAATAATAGGAACAAAAGCTTCAGTATCTTTCTCAGAAAGCCTTCTACTTCTCCTCATAGGGGGTATGGATGAGCTCAGAGGACTCTTCCATTTCTTTCTCTTAGTGCCTACCTCCTCTACCACTGCTTCAAGAGGGTTCTCAGAATTCTCTTCCCTAGGGGAATGTAGGGTTTCTTCCACATTATCAGCATTATCACTAGGCTGAGGTTCTAATATTTCCTCTTCTGGCTCCGTTGTTTTACCCTTATCTTTCCTAGATGTAGACCTGGTCCTTATGAACGGTGAATTTTCAAGAATATTGGGAGCTTCCGTACTTTTGTTTTTCTTCCTCTGAGAAGTAGAGGCTCTAGCACTAAAAATTCTTTTTCTAGGTGACCTAGAAATAGAAGGAGAGGCTTCAGGATCATTCTCAATTCTTTGAACAATTTTACAAACCCCAAAAGGTGTTTTCTCTCTCTGACCAACACCATGACCTCTAGGGTCGACTACTCTAGGTTCAACCTCATTCATTTGCAAAAATTCTTCCCATGTCCCAACCTTTTGTCTATTCAATTCCCTTTCTACAATTAATTTTATTAAGCAATGATGTGAAATAGACTGGTTGGTTCCTAACTGTACTAATAAAGCTTTCTTTTTCACAATGTTAAATAGGAAGCTGGGAAGATTTACCAGTCTGTTGTCGTGCCGAAGATGACTGAGAATTTTGAAATGCAAAGCATACAAGTACTTGTAGCATCCCTCACAGGTGAAGTACTTAATAAAAATGTGGCTGGCTGAATGAACTCCAAAGGCAAAGATAATCACCAAGTTCCTTACTTCCTATCGATATCTAACTGAGGATCACCATGCAAAGTGAACTATTCTCTCCCCGAACGCAAGTCAAAATCTTTCACCCATTGTTCACCTTCTTGAGGTAAACCAGTCACTTCAGCTACTACATCTTCTGTGAATTCAATCTTCAAGCCTTTGACTTCTACAAACCCGTCCTTCAAGGTAGATAAAAATTGTAGAGTGACTTCCTCATTAAACCCTTTAAGGCTTAAAGAATAATCCAACCATCCTCTCCTTCTAAACATTTCACAAGTGGACACATCATTTAGCAAAACCCTTTAGTCCACCGGTTCATGCCTTTGAAGGTCACCTCCCATTTCTACTCTCAAACAAATTTTGAATTTGCAGAACTACAATTCTCGCAGAGTTCGACAATGGCAAGTCACAGACCTCAATACATTATAGAACAAAATGTTGTAGAAGAAAAGACGGTGTACAAACTGCAACTTGATTCAAAGAATTAAATATTTTTGCATGAAATCTAATGATATAAGTTTTGCATAACATCTCATAAAAGCTCGCATGTGCCAAGGCTGCCACCCTGAACACGTCATAGCATATCATTAGAAATCAAGATCAGATTTTAATATCTTTAATTCACTTCAAATGTGATGATGCAATCACAAAAGGACAGATCATCAAGTCATGTCATAGACATAATTCAAAGACATGAACTTTAATTTTACATGCTAATTTGAAAATAGAATAATTTCCCCCCCCCAACTAAGTAATGGCATGGGTCCCACCAAGCTAGGTTAAGCAAGAGTGAAAAATTAAAATGACACAAAATCCTAAAAATTAATGAATAAAAATAATATATGTACGAGTATATGTGGCATGAACCTGGAGGCGCTGCAGGAAGATTTGTTCAAAAAATTGCACCTGCATATGAAGTGATGGGATGGGGTGGATGGGTGGAAAAAGAGAGAAGGTGAGATGAAAAATTATTATGGAGAAAGTATTCCACAAAATGTGAAATATTTATTATGGTGGTCTTGAATGGAATGAAGAATCAGTAGAATCCTGGGTGGACGACCCAAATTCTTTGGCTACAGGATCACTTGCTTCAGTTGTGCTCTAGAAATGCTTCAGGAACTCATCATGTCTAATAGGTTTGTGGTAAAGTTTCAGGCGATGCCCATTGACAAGTAACTTGAATTTAATAGGATCAATGGTTGAAATTTGTACTGCTCCATTGTCAAATACTGATATGATCTCATAAGGCCCAAGCCATCTAGTATGAAATTTCCTGGGTGTGTGCTAGTATTTGGAATCATATAACAATGCCCAATCTCTGACATAAAATTTCTTATCACGAATGAACTTATCATGCCATTTTTTTCTTTGCTGTGTATCAACTCTGTATTGTGGAGAGAAAACTTCCTATATTCATCCAATCCATTTAATTGCAGTAACCTGTCTTGTTGCGCTTTGGTGATATCTATATCCAGATCTAAAGCACTGCAAAGTGTTTTATGCTGGAACTCAATCGGCATAGAGGCGGATTTTCCATATACCAACTCAAAAGGAGTAAACCCTATGGTGGTTTTCCATATGGTGCGGTAAGCCCAGATGGCTTTAGGAAGGTGGGTAGCCCAATCCTTTTTATGCATAGCTACTATTTTAGTGAGAATGGATTTGATCTCTCAATTTGTGATTTCAGCCTGGCCATTGGCCTGAGGATGGTAGGGTGAAGATTTTCCATGACGCACCATGTACTCTTGCATCAACTCTGTGATAAGGTTAGAGGTGAATTATGCCCCTTGATCTATGAAAATTTCCCTTGGTACTCCAAATCTGGTGAATATGTATTCATAAAGAAACTCAGCAACTTTGTGATCTCTGGCATGTCTCATAGCTTTGGCCTCAACCCATTTTGTTTCATAATCAGTACATACTAAGATGTAATACTTCCCATGAGAAGAGGGCTCAATAGGTCCAACGAAGTCAATACCCCACTTGTCAAAGGGTGTGACAACTACCTGTGGTTGTAGGGGCATTTCATCAATCTTTGTAGGATGTCCCATACATTGGCACCTATCATAGTGCCGAGTAAGCTGCATCCTTATGCAAAGTAGGCTAGTAGTACCCGGTTGTCAAGATTTTGTAGGCTTTCTTCTTTGCAGCAAAATGTCCTTCGCATGGCTCATCATGGCATGCTCGAAGGATGTCATAAGTTTCATCATCTTGAATGCATCACCTTGTGACTTGGTCTGGTCTTGTATAAAACATGAAGCCTGATATCCAAGAGAAGTTAAAACTCTTTTCAACCAATAGACGGTGTTGTTTAGGAGAAAAGTGAGGTGGTATTCTCCCTGTAGCAAGGTAGTTGGCTAAGTCTGCATACCATGGATTAAAAGAATCAATAGAAAATAAGTGCTCATCAGGGAAGCTATCATCAATTGCTATAGGATCATCTGACACTTGTAGTCGTGACAAGAAATCAGCCAAGTTACATTAGCCTTTCCTAGTTTGTCTATTATCTTGACATCAAATTCCTGCATGAGGAGTAACCAGCATGCTAATCTACCACTAATGGCAAGTTTATTCATTAAGTACTTGATAGCTGAATGATCGGTATAAATAAATACTTCGTAGCTTATGATGTAGTGCCTAAATTTGTTTAGTGCATAAACAACTGCTAACAACTCTTTTTCAGTAACAGTATAATTTAATTCTGCTCCTTACAAATTTTTACTAATATAGTAAATTGCATATTCAATAATACCTTCCTTTTGTCCCAGAACTGCTCCAATAGCATAGTCAAATGCATATGTGTGGATATGGAATGAAAGCTTCCAATCAGGTCCTCTAAGAATAGGTGTTGTTGTTAGAACATCTTTCAACTTTTGGAATGATGCTTCACATTCCTCTGTCCATGCAAATTTAGCTTCTTTCTTCAACAAATTATATAATGGTGCTGCAAGTTGGCTAAAGTCTTTTATGAACCTTTTGTAGTAACTAGCATGGCCAAGGAAACTTTTGACATCCTTCTGTTTAACCAATGTGGGGAGTGTGTTTATAACTACAATTTTTGCAGGGTCAACCTGAATTCCAAAAGATAAAAGGTAGTGTCCTAGGACTACTCCCTCCTCCATCATCATATAACACTTCTCACTGTTAAGAGAGAGATTGTAATATTGACATCTCTTAAGAACCTTTTCCAAGTTAGCTTGTGCTTCTTCAAATGTGGTTCCATAAGTTGTAAAGTCATCCATATAGATTTCAACATAATCAGCAGCAATGTCAAAGAAAATACCTAGCACTGCTCTCTGGAAAGTAGCAGGGGCATTACACAATCCAAATGGTAAAATTGAATAAGCAAAGGTTCCCCAAGGGCAGGTAAATGTTGTCTTGTCTTGGTCTTCTGGTGATATTTGTATCTGATTATACCCACTGAAGCCATCTAGAAATGAAAAGTACTTTTTACCCGCAAGATTATCAAGCACTTGGTCAATGAAAGGTAGTGGAAAGTGATCCTTCTTAGTGGCTTTGTTAAGTTCTCTATAGTCAACACAAACTCTCCACTTTCCTCCTTTCTTTGGAACAATTACAAGAGGAGAAACCCACTGACTATTTGAAATACGATAAATGAAACCTGCACTAAAAAGCTTCTGCAACTCGGTCTTAACTATGTCTCTTAAAATAGGGTTAATTCTTCTTTGAGCTTGCCTTACTGGCTTGTATTCTAGGCTTATATATATTTTGTGAGTACAGATTTTGGGATCTAGCCCTTTCATGTCAGTATAATCCCATGCAAAGGCTTGCTGACTATCCTGTAAAAGCTTGAGAAGACTAGACATTTGAGATTCAGTGAGATTTTTATTAACATTCAGCTCCTTTCCTGAAACAATTTCAACTTTCTTAACTATTTCTAACATCTGGACTTCTGCTATGTATGGATACTTTATCTCATGGGGTAGCAAGGTGTGAAGATAATCAGGTGCTGTAGGAAGCTAAGATGTGGTTTTCTTGGGCAGTATTGTTTGAAGGGAACAATTTGGATCATCACAAGATGACTCCTCAGAACCATATTAGTTGGTAAGGATTGTTGCTAGTATATCACCTTCTTCTTGTGATACCAGGAATGGATTTCTCTCAATGACCATGAGTTTTTGCACAAATTTCAATTCAAGGGCAGCATCTCCTAAGTCTGGCTAGACAATTTGATCAAGTTCACTTTGGGGTTTTGCTGGAGAATATAGAGTTAACTTCTTGGTATTTATTCCATCTGATATGGTCATCTTCCCTGAATGACATGAAATGTAAGCATCAGTTGTGGCTAACCAAGGCCATCCTAGGATTAATGGATATCCTCCTAGGGTGGCTTTGGGTGACAAGACTACGAAATTAGAAGGGTAATCTAAGGAATCCAAAGTAACAACAATATCCTCAACCATACCATCGGGCTTGACTGTGGAATTATCAGCTAACAACAATATTGTTGGTGTGTCCCATAAACCAATGATACTAAGTTTCAACAGAACTTCCCTAGCCATAACATTAATTAATGCTCCTAAGTCAATGAGAACATTTTGAATTTGGGTACCATTAATGTAAATGGTTACCACTGGACTTCCTAGATCTGAATACTTAGGCATGATAACTCACTAATAAATTTGGGGCCATTTTGCGATGGCTATGTGTCGCCATTGCAACGGCTATGTGTCGCTATACGGATAGTGATAGACGTCGCTATTTTTTAGTCGCAAATCACGACGTCTATGGGTTTTCGTCACAATTGCGACGCCCTGCCGTCACAATGTCATTGCTTCACCCATTCAGCGCCTCCGTCGCATTGCGACGGCAGGGCGTCACAATTGCGACGGTCCTCTGAAGCAATTGCGATGGGCCTGGGTGTCGCCAATACGGCACCGCCGTCACATGTCTTGCGAGGACCGTCGCAATAGCGACGGTCCTCTGAAGCAACTACGACGGGCCTGGGCATCGCCAATACGGCGCCGCCGTCGCATCTCTCGGGAGGGCCGTCGTAATTGCAACGGTCCTGGGTAGAATTTAAAAAAAAAAATTATTTAATACATTGCTAATGAACCACATTAATGCTTTTTTCCTTCAACAAATGAGGACAGTCACTCTAAAGACAACATGATAATGTACACTCACTGTAAGTGTACATTATCATGTTGTGTTTACAGTGACTGTCCTTATTCAAGTGGCAATTACACAAGGGACAATCACTGTGAGATGTCCTCATTTGTGACAAGGATAGTCACACATGAGGACATCTCACAGTCACTGTCCCTTGTGTAATTGCCACTTGAATGTATTGCTATTCAACCACATTAATGCTTTTCTTCTTCAACAAATGAGGATAGTCACTCTAAAGACAACATGATGATGTACACTCACTACAACTGTACATTATCATGTTGTCTTTATAGTGACTGTCCTCATTCAAGTGGCAATTACACAAGTGATGCAGAGTGGTCTGCAGAAGTGGTTAGCAGAGTGCATAGGGTTTCACCAAACACCTATCTCCACTAACCTTGGAGACCAAATAATTGTTCACACACCTTCTCTTTGATGCCCTAGGACATCTCAACTCATAATACAACCCTCTTATTCAGCCCAATATGCTGCTATTACACCATTCCCATCATTTCATCAAGGAACACTTCACTGTTTCCTGCAAATCATCAGCCTTCTCGCACTAGTGCTGCATAGAATAAGTTAGATTTCTATTTTACATGTCAATAACAAGCCTCCCATGAAGTCTGGGCCCTTGGGATTCATGGGAGGTTCATTTATTTAAAGAAAACCTTTGACTGTTATAGAAAATTAGTAGAAACTGCCAGTTTATATGTTAGCAGGCGTAAGTACTTCTTCAAAATAGAATTAAAATTGATGCAACAGTGAGTAGAATGCAGTAAATAACCTTTCTAGCTCATAAACATATCATTCAACAATGAAGAATTCAATAACACATTGAAACAACATTAAAATGAAAGCTAGGACTTACTAGGACTTTTATGACTCTTGACTGGCAAAGTACATTGTTCATTACAATATGCCATTATTGGCCTTAAAATATCCCAGTTGACATGTAGGGTTGCCTTTGATCTTCTGGTTCCATCTTGTTCCAAGGTGTTCCTAGTTGACTTGATAGGTGCCCCTGCACCAACAAGGGATAGTCACTGTGAGATGTCCTCATTTGTGACAAGGACAGTCACACATGAGGACATCTCACAGTGACTGCCCCTTTTGTAATTACCACTTGAATGTATTTCTATTCAACCACATTAATGCTTTCCTTCTTCAACAAATGAGGACAGTCACTCTAAAGACAACATGATAATGTACACTCATTGCAACTGTACATTATCATGTTGTCTTTATAGTGACTGTCCTCATTCAAGTGGTAATTACACAAGGGACAATCACTGTGAGATGTCCTCATTTGTGACAAGGATAGTCACACATGAGGACATCTCACAGTGACTGCCCCTTGTGTAATTGCCACTTGAATGTATTGCTATTCAACCACATTAATGCTTTTCTTCTTCAACAAATGAGGATAGTCACTCTAAAGACAACATGATAATGTACACTCACTGTAAGGATAGTCACAAATGAGGACATCTCACAGTGACTGTCCCTTGTGTAATTGCCACTTCAATGTATTGGTATTCAACCACATTAATGCTTTTCTTCTTCAACAAATGAGGACAGTCACTCTAAAGACAACATGATAATGTACACTCACTACAACTGTACATTATCATGTTGTCTTTACAGTGACTGTCCTCATTCAAGTGGCAATTACACAAGGGACAGTCACTGTGAGATGTCCTCATTTGTGACAAGGACAGTCACACATGAGGATATCTCACAGTGACTGTCCCTTGTGTAATTGCCACTTGAATGTATTGCTATTCAACCACATTAATGCTTTTCTTCTTCAACAAATGAGGACAGTCACTCTAAAGACAACATGATAATGTACACTCACTGTAAGGATAGTCACAAATGAATCTCACAGTGACTGTCTGATGTAGAGGGAAGGGTGGTGGTATCAAATGCACAAGTAGGTTTAGAAATTTCAGAGGTTAGACACTTGGGCTTATTCAACAATCTTAAATACTTCAAGAACTTGACTATCAAGGCTATCCTAAAGGATGGATTTGAGTTTTAAGGCTTCACTTTACTTGGTTTCAAGATTCTGAGACTCTCACTCAATTCCCATATCCCATTTCACCAATGTTTTCACAAACTGGTCACAAAAAGCTTAACAGGCTGTCTAAACCCTGCAGCAGACTTAAAAAGGGAATAATTCTAACTTTTCTCAAAACATTTGATGAGGTAACAACATTTATGGATACCCTCTTTGGAGTTCAACAACATATCAAAAGTTTTTATACTGTTGCTTTGGACAAACACCCTTGTTCAGCACTGCTACCCTGTTTCAATGCACTAAAATCTACTAAATTTTCAAAGGAAGTATGGGTTAAAGATCTCCTAGCTCCCAACTCCTGGACAGTGTCTAGTTATGTCTCCAATTGCTCAATTCCAAAAGGAATTAGACACAAATGCTCTGCAACTACAAAACCCCAATTTGTTGTCTCCGAACCCTGTCAACTAGGGCTTCCTCAATCTACTGTCTCCACACAACCCTGCAATGAATTGGTGGCAGATTCACCATCAAATGAACATTATATACTATTCCCAAGCATTAAACATATGCCTTATGTGGACAGATCGCCCACTGCTACACCTTAGCACACTTCCAATGCCGTTTTCCACTGTTCTTGTTTGTGATCACACTGTTCTCCCACGCGGTTCTGCATATATTTAGATTAGAATCATATAATACAGGTTAGCAAATGTCATTCCATGAATTAGGCCTATCAATTAATGGAATGACCTCAATCGCCCCTAAACTTCTACTGTAACAGAAAACTAAGATATAGAATGTTGTTTCAAGACAACTTGTGCGACAACAAACTTAATAGATTGTAACACTCATCAATCTACAATTCGAAGGATAACAAATCTCCCTCAGAGCATATGGAATTCGATCAATTCAAAATGAGATTCAAAATGAATTAGTTTACATAAACTAGATGCTTTATTGCTCACTGTTTCCCCAAAATGGTACACACAGGTTCACTGCAATGTTTGGAAACATAACAAAAGCAAATGAAATGATTAAAGAACCCTGTCAAAGCATTTCAATTTCAAACCAAGCCAATAAAGTTTCAAAATAGAAATTGAATTGCAAGAAACAACAGTCTTGTATTGCTTGTCGAGCACAAATTAATACACCAATCTCCTCTCTGTTTAGTAACAGAGCCTTTATCTAAATATAAAGGATTCTAATATAACTTCTTCTAATAGATTCAACTATCGACCAAGTGTTACAACTCGAAACACAACTAACTAAGAACTAATCTTCAACCAACTTTCGTTGAGTTGAATGTTTAAACTTAACACATACCAAACTAAAACTAGCCGTTGGATTTTGAAAGTTCAAAATTCCAACTTACAATTTATTAAATTCTTTAAAACAAAAGACCACTAACTTACTAATTTGGATCTTTTATGATCATTAAACTCTTCTAGACTCCAATTGTAGTGCTTGGACAATCTTAGTCCATTATAATTTGTCTTTTAGTCCTATTAAGGACATTACAATTTAATTGAAGAATTGCGATATTTTACTAACATTATAGGTGCTAAGATCCACCAAGTGATCTGTTGTCCTTGATTAAGCATTCCATCCTCCTGTTTAGCCTTGATGTTCTTTGAAGTCTCCTTTATCTTCGACCATGGATTAAATGTTGGAGGTGCTCTTGCACCACTATCCCTTGTGTAATTGCCACTTGAATGTATTTCTATTCAACCACATTAATGCTTTTCTTCTTCAACAAATGAGGACAGTCACTCTAAAGACAACATGATAATGTACACTCACTATAAGGATAGTCACAAATGAGGACATCTCACAGTGACTGTCCCTTGTGTAATTGCCACTTGAATGTATTTCTATTTAACCACATTAATGCTTTTCTTCTTCAACAAATGAGGATAGTCACTCTAAAGACAACATGATAATGTACACTCACTGCAACTGTACATTATCATGTTGTCTTTACAGTGACTATCCTCATTCAAGTGGCAATTACACAAGGGACAGTCACTGTGAGAACTTCTCATTTTGTGAAATTACACAAGGTACTTTCTTGTCAACATATGTTGTATACTGAACTTGCAAATCTATTCTCTGATTATGCATTATAGTTGGGTGTTTTCTTATGTTGTTTCGTGATTGTTTTGTTTGTATTTTTAGGTAATTCAATGGATCTCATTGATGATATTGATGATGATGATGATGATATTGAAATTGAAGGAGAGATTATGAGGAGGAGAAGACTCCTGCTTGTTATTGTAGTTGTTCTTGCCACCCTTGTCGCGGCCATAGGGGAGTGTATAAAAGAAGGTAGTTGAAAAATGCGTAAGCGCACAAGAGATGCAATTCCTTTTTATAAGTGTGTTATCAACTCCAATGAGATGGATTTCCATGACCAAATACGCATGACTAGACGATCTTTCTTTAAACTAGCCAATATTCTAAGGCAAAAAGGAAGCATCAAAGATACAGAATTCCTCACGTTAGAAGAACAATTAGTCATGTTCCTCCATACTCTTGGCCACAATCTGAGGAATCGTAAGATTTCCCATAACTTTGGGCACTCTGGAGAGACAGTAAGCCGATACTTCCACAAGGTCTTGAGGGCTATCTTGGCACTCCATTCGGATTATTTTATACCCCCTAGTCCAAACACTCCTCGGGAAATTATTGGGAAGGCCCGTTTTGATCCATACTTCAAGGTATATCTCTTAGTGGTTTAAGTTTGTTTAGAGTTTTAATCCTATTATTGTTTGATTAGACCTATGATTTATTTGAGTACAGGATTGTGTGGGAGCAATGGATGGATCCCATATACCAGTCACTGTGGATATCAACTTGCAAGCTAAATATCGCGATAGAAAAGGCAACTTGTCACAAAATGTTATGGGAGTGTGTTCATTTGATTATAAGTTTCAATACATCCTTGCTGGTTGGGAAGGGTCTGCTGCAGATAGCCGTGTTCTAGCTTCAGCTCTATCTAGAGCTGATCCATTGGTAGTTCCCCTAGGTTTGTAAAATATGATTATATTATTGAAGCATACGAAAAATAAGACAACGTTATGACAATGACATTTTGTTTTGTTTAGGTAAATATTATTTGGTCGATGCTGGATATCCTAACGTACCAGGATTTCTCGTGCCTTATCGGTGCACACGCTACCACCTAAAGGAGTTTTCAAGAGCAAACCCAATAAACACCTCACACGAGTTGTTTAATCATCGACACTCCTCGCTTAGGAATGTAATAGAGCGTACATTTGGGATATTGAAGCAGCATTTTCCTATATTGAAGCATGCGACATCTTATCAAATCAAGACACAAACACATATTGTTTTGGCATGTTGCATACTTCACAACTTCATTACGATAGAGGACGGCCTTCCATCTGAGGTAGAATTTGAAGAGGAAGATGGTCGTGATGGGATAGATGTACCAGTGCTTGACATCCACGATCCAGACATCCACCCATCTCCACTCATCCACAATCCAGGATTTGAGTGCAATAGTTGTCAAGCTAGGACAAACGAAATTAAATTTTCACACATCTACTTATATTGCTATAAAATAATGTGCTATAACCCTACAACAACTCAAGAAACTAAAAATAGGTCCAAAATCCAAGGTAATATAATTTGGTTGTGAGACACCTGCCTATAAATTTTAGACCTTATAAACTTTACAAAATATCCTTAAAGAGTGAAAATCTTAGTAGAAAATATTGCAAGGTTACATATAGAAATGTTCATAACACACTTACCTTTTACGAATCTAATATTGTGTCACTAAATAGGACTGTATACATAAGAGGCATTCAAGTTTTTATGAAATGATATTTTCTTAGCCAACACAAACTTAGCTTAAGACAGATTCCTTCTATTACAAAGCATCTCTCTACTTCATACCTCCATATTCCTGCTAGCAATTTCATCCATTTGTTGAAGATGTTGCTGCCTCCCGTGCTCATCTTCCTTGAATCAAAGATGAAGCTTGACCACTAAGCAAATACACCGATTCTGCAAATGCCTCAATTGTTTTTGAAATTCTAAAGCTTCAGCCCTATATGTTGTTGTTGCTTCCCTGCCATGCAAGAAAAACAAGACAAAATAATTAATATGCATTAAGCTAGTGACACAGCTAAGTATGAAAAATGCTCCAAGTTATGATAAAATTGTGAAAATAATTTAAACTTCAAAATTCTACGTCTCTAACAAAGAGCCACAATGCAATGATGGTTGTATATAAATTTTCATGCAAACTAGTTCATTCAGAGTGGTAAAATATGATTGCATCCACATTAGTTAAACTACCTACAGGTTTTGAAATCTATGCTAGATCGATCATCTTGACTTTTTTGGAGAAATTTTTGCTTCAGTTCTGAAAATAAGACTCAAATAACAAGTTCTATACAAAATTTGAGACATTACTAATTGAGGACAATGTGTATTTTTATGGCACTAAAAGTTTGTGTCTTACAGGCAATGTGCAAGACTATTTATCAAAATGGTTTTATGAAAGCTCCAGGCTATATATGTTATAGTGGAGACAACATGATAATGTACACTCACTGTAAGGATAGTCACAAATGAGGACATCTCACAGTGACTGTCCCTTGTGTGATTGCCACTTGAATGTATTGCTATTCAGCCACATTAATGCTTTTTTCCTTCAACAAATGAGGACAGTCACTCTAAAGACAACATGATAATGTACACTCACTGTAAGGACAGTCACAAATGAGGACATCTCATAGTGACTGTCCCTTGTGTGATTTCCACTTGAATGTATTGCTATTCAGCCACATTAATGCTTTTCTTCTTCAACAAATGAGGATAGTCACTCTAAAGACAACATGATAATGTACACTCACTGTGAGTGTACATTATCATGTTGTCTTTAGAGTGACTATCCTCATTTGTTGAAGAAGAAAAGCATTAATGTGGCTGAATAGCAATACATTCAAGTGGCAATCACACAAGGGACAGTCACTGTGAGATGTCCTCATTTGTGACTGTCCTTACAGTGAGTGTACATTATCATGTTGTCTTTAGAGTGATTGTCCTCATTCTGTAAGTGTACATTATCATGTTGTCTTTACAGTGACTGTCCTCCTTCAAGTGGCAATTACACAAGGGACAGTCACTGTAAAGACAACATGATAATGTAGAGAAACGTTGTCATTTGTATTTTCAACAGCGCTGAGAGAGGTTCCCTCTGCGAAATCACAGCTACAATTTCTGAGTACGTTGGGTTTATTTTTCTTTTGTCATTATTATGTAATCTGGTATTCAGCTGTTAGAGAGCTAAAATACCCAGAAATGAGGACATATCTATGTTGAATTTATTGTTAGCGGCTTTGGTTATTTAGAATGCTTCCCCACAATACTTAATAGGATGCATTTGGTTTTCAAAGCTTTCACTGACTTGGATTCAAGATTTTGAGACTTTCACGTGCCTTGCTTCAGTTGTTTCCGCAAACAAATCGTGTGCCTTTTGTATGCTTCCACATTTTATATACATGTCCATCAGGGTAGTCACCACCACTATATTTGACAAAAACCCATCTTCAATTACTTTTTGGTGAATTTCCCTACCCTGTTCTATGACTGTACCTCTGGTTTTAATGTATAAAAATGACCCAAATTTCAAAGGAAGTATATGATAAATTCCACCTAACACTTCCTAATCCCTGGACAGTGTCTTCTTACACTTTGAAACAAACAATTCCAAAGGGAATTAGCCTCTAGGGCTCTGCAACACCCAAACCCACAATTCTTGGCTCTAAACCCTTCTTAACTAGGGCATTCTCAATCAACCAATTCTACACCCTTCAAATCCAAATTAGTGGATGATTCACCATCTCACAAACATTATACAATGTTCCACATTATAACAATCCACCCTTGCTTGGATAGATCACTCACTGCTATACATTAGCATTCAACTCAAGGTAATTTCCCACAGTTTATCCTGTGATCACACTGTTTTCCACAAAACTTTGCCTATGCAATGTCAGTACTTCATAATACAAGTTAGTTATTGTCATCCCATGAATATTAGGCCTTCTATGTTACAGCAAAATCAAAGTAAACTCATTCAAAATGATTTAGAATGGATGAAAGAAATCCTTCTAACTCATGTATGTGTTAGTTCAAACAAATGAGGATAGTCACTCTAAAGACAACATGATAATGTACACTCACAGTAAGTGTACATTATCATGTTGTCTTTAGAGTGACTATGTTCATTTGTTGAAGAAGAAAAGCATTAATGTGGCTGAATAGCAATACATTCAAGTGGCAATTACAAAAGGGACAGTCACTGTGAGATGTCCTCATTTGTGACTGTCCTTACAGTGAGTGTACATTATCATGTTGTCTTTAGAGTGACTGTCCTCATTCTGTAAGTGTACATTATCATGTTGTCTCTACAGTGACTGTCCTCCTTCAAGTGGCAATTACACAAGGGAAAGTCACTGTAAAGACAACATGATAATGTAGAGAAACGTTGTCATTTGTATTTTCATCAGCGCCGAGAGAGATTCCCTCCGCGAAATCATAGCTACAATTTCTGAGTACGTTGGGTTTATTTTTCTTTTGTCATTATTATGTAATCTGGTATTCAGCTGTTACATAGCTAAAATACCTAGAAATGAGGACATATCTGTGTTGAATTTATTGTTAGCGGCTTTGGTTATTTAGAAGTTTAATTTTATTTGTTCATCTTTCAAGCAAAAATGTTTTGTGGACCGTAACGTCTTCATTGTTTCGGGTATGCAATGAAATAGCCCTAACTTGCGACTACCTTCACAGTACTGCAAAACCGAAGAGGGAAAAGCAAGTTAGGATGGAAATAAACAAACTTAAAACTCACACTTAAGAAAGATGAAGGCAATGCTTCAAAAGGCCGATGCCCTAAACACGGGAAAACACAATACCACCATTAAATGATGCCCTAGTCACCGTATCAATGTTGCCAGCTCCGTACCAGTATGCTGACTGCTCACTTTCATCCTGTGATAAAGGTAACTTCATTAATCATACTTGAAATGGCAGCATACGAACTAAAGCTGATGAACATTTATAAACTAAAAGTTTAAAACTACAGATTACAAATGTAGTAGTTTCATACGAAAAGAACTTGATGTCTGAAATTTACCATTAGAAGTATCCAAAGGAATACCACAGTACTGTTGAACTTGGAGAATCGGAGATGATCTACACAGCAAGGTTCAACAGCTGTAAGGACTGTTACACCATCTTTAGCATTTGAATACATTTTCTCCTTGGCTTTTGGTGGATCCTCAAAGACCCCCAATGACGTTTTCCCTACAATTATCAATTGTTTGTCAGTATGAGATATTAATAAATAAACATTAATCACAATATTAGGCAAACAATGTTCTTGATGTCTGAATCTAAATCACAGAAAGCTCTAATAAAGTAGTTCTCAGTTTCACATTAAACTAAGTTTCAATTTCAAATGGTTATAATAATTTTTGCAAGTTATAAGTAGCTGGTTACAGTATATGACATAAAAAGAAAAAAAATCATTTCTATTCTTTTCTTCTTTTTCTCTTTCAACGAAGCTTTTGCACCACACAAATGCATACCAAGAATTTCTCAGGAGGTTTCAAGACCATTGCATACCAAACTTCTTCTTTGTAGATGCTACTGTGTGTCGTGGTCCAAACGGGCCCATAAATGTGGTTGAATAACAATACATTCAAGTGGAAATTACACAAGGGACAGTGACTGTGAGATGTCCTCATGTGTGACTGTCCTTGTCATAAATGAGGACATCTCACAGTGACTGTCCCTTGTGTAATTGCCACTTGAATGAGGACAGTCACTGTAAAGACAACATGATAATGTACACATACAATGAGTGTACATTATCATGTTGTCTTTACAGTGACTGCCCTCATGTTGTATATTCTTCTCTGTAGATGCTACTGTGTGCTAGGGAACTTCTTAGAACTATTGGTATATTCTTAGAGCTTGTTACACCTGGGATATTCTTCTCTGTAGATGCTACTGTGTGTCATGGTCCAAACGGGCCCATAAATGTGGTTGAATAGCAATACATTCAAGTGGCAATTACATATATTATAATGTATCTATCTAGTCCTCATGACTGCTCATAACAGTACAAGTGATATTTTTTTGGGAGTGGAGAAAGGTTCGAGACTTTCACCTGTATGAAGAATCCTTTCTACCTAACACAAAAATTCACCCCATAAAACATCTGATTGGTTCAAGTATCTTTGAACTATTTGGGTCTATTGACAACACTAGACCAGTGTATACAGAATGACTAATTTCATGCAAGACAATGTGATGCAGAGTGGTCAGCAAGAAACTTGGTCTTAAGCCCCAACCCACTTCAAAACACCAAAATGTTACACCTAAGCAATTTAGCCTCTGATTCTATCATACCAGTTTAAAATCTCTATACTAGAGGGACTTCAAAGGTTTCAAGATACTTCTAACACATTATTGACTCAATCCCAACCAAGACCAAATTTCCTTTTAGGGACAAGTTCCCTGATTTTCTACCAAAAGAGACTTTATTGATCCTAGGCTTTGCCAACCCAATCAAACATTTGAAAACTCTTAAGATTCCCTAAAACATGCAGAATCATGCATTGGTTGTGTTCCAAACAACCCAAGACATCAAAATCACAAATAGACCTAGTGACTCTAGTAGGTCTCCAAAACCTGTTCTGCAGCAATAACTCTTCAATTTGACAAAGGACCTTATGAACTTATATGTTTTTTGAGTACCCTTTTTGATGTTCTAACAATCCTCCAACTCCCAGACCCTGACTCCACTCCAGCATATCAATGTCCTTATTGAGTCCGCAGACCTAATGCATGCCTTTGGGTGTGGGTTCCAAAACAAGGCATTGAAAATGGGTGCATGAAACCAAGATCAGAGTTTGAAGATGTCCACCATGCTCTAAAGATCTAGATTCAACAAGGTTTGAGGTCCTTTACTTGCCGCTACCCTCTGATCTTGCATAATCCATCAACTCCTAGTCAAGAACATTGAGATTCTTGACCTAGGGCTTGCTCTCGAAATTCTCTGGCTTAGTATCCTGTTCCAAAGCTTTTAAAATATGAAAATAAACCCCCTTAACTTGAATTTTACAAAGAACAGACGATATCCTATGGTTTATTTGCAAGTTAAGGCCATTTGAATGCAATAACCCAAAAAATGAGGGTTTGACAGAACAACAGATAAGAAAAAGGAATAACTTTGATATAAGGTGTCTTGAATCTACCAAATAAACTCTCAAAGCATAAGATATAAATACTCTAACTTCCACACTGGTCTGCCCTCCCTTTCACATCCGTACACTGTACAGTGCTTGAAGGAAATGCACAGAAAAGGCTCTGAAATAGTGGCTCTATCTGACAGAGAGTCCATGCTAGGCTTCATGACTAACCTAGAGCACATTCCTTGTTATGGAGGAAGTTTGAATGGTGAAGAACTTATGGAATGGATAGAGGACCTAGATAACCATTTTGACTACAAGTATCTTATTAATAACCATTTTGACTACAAGTATCTTATGGATAGAGGACCTTGATAACCATTTTGACTCATTTAGTATCTTATTGAGCTTCACTTTGTTTCGAGAATATAGTTTAATATTCTCTACTAAACAGGGCCAACCACATGAAGGTGGAAGCTCATTTGGCCCCACCCCCCTCCCCCTAACATCACTCTACATTCCCCGTTAACATCTAACATTCATTCATTCTTTCAATTATTAATAAAATGTAACATTCAATCAATATCACATGATAACATTCATTAACACATTAGATTCGTTAACACGCAACATTCATCAATATGAAAATAAACACATAATTCATGAACATTCATTAGCACATAATTAAATTCATTGAGACATAAAATTCAGTCATTATCAATTAAGGTATTTAGATGACAATCATTTCTTTTTTCTCTTTCTAATTTTTTTTTCTATGTAAGCTCTAAGAGGAGCATCAGTGTTATCATCAATACCCCCCTCATCAGTTGTTTTGTTCTCTATTCTTGATGATCTCAAATTCCTATGCTGCTGCAAAGGGGGGTCCTCTACAATAACAAATAAAAGAGTTAAATTTAAAATATTTAATTATAATTGTTACAAGTATTTAATTATTTTAAAGAACATAACTATGGTGCTCTTTAATTACCTGAGCTATGAATATCGTCACCATCACCTTCGGGCGGTTGCTCCATATTGTGTCCCTGTGTCAAAGATCAAGTATAAAAATGTTAGCCAAAAATTTAATAACTAAATGGTATGTTGGAGTCATTGATTAGAAGTTGGTTTAATAGTATGTACCACCCCCATGATAGTAGCCTCGTTTGTATCTATGCGGTTCAAATTGTAATCAATAAGCAGCTCTTCCCCTGCACGTATTGATTTTATCGCACAGATGAATACACGATTTCCCTCGCGCGCCTCAAATATGCAATTGGGTTGCTTTATAGTTGACCTAGGTCGTGTACTATTTATAAAACCCGCAATATTCCCTGTTGCTTTTGGCCTTCCATCAATGTATATAGCCACACTTTTACTTTGATTATTGTCTTGCTATTGTATATAATTTGCCGAGAGTGCATACCTACGCATACTTTTTTTATATTGAACAATATGCATCCAACTTTTGTAATCGTAACATGGTCCAACATACTCCATCAATTCAAAAACTTTGTTGTAAGACACCTTTATGCCATCCATAGAAAATAGGCCCAAACCATGTAATGATGATGGTGCTATGCGATATATCCTCTCATTAACACAAAAATCAGTGTTTATTGGAGGAAGTTCCTTGGGTACCCAATGTTTCTGTAGATGTTGGTACCTCAAGGGCACCTCGATGTCACCTTTCGTCTCATCATCATAAGAACATGACCCCCCTTGAGCAAGGAAAAATTTCATGTGTTTATTGAATTTCCTTCTAGTCCTTTGACCTCTAGTTAATCTCCCTATTCTAAATAAACTGCATGTCTCACTTTCCTCTTCTATTCCTATATTTCCCTCACTCGAGGAAGACACTTCTGACAAATACCTATTTGCTGGTACCTGCAAATGGGAGAGATCTTAGAAGACATCAATCTTACTATTGATAAGTGTATTAAATAGACTTTCTATAAGGTGTATTGACTTATACTTGTCGATCCATGAGACTGTGCGGGATGCTCTTGAAAGGGTTTCAATTTCCTGCAAATGTAATTCAATTATCATGAGCATAATCACATCATAATCATAATCACATCCATCATAAGCATCACATAAAAATTAAAAACATTAAAACGTACACATTATAACACTTAAATCAGGCTCACATTATAAGCTTGCTAGGGAAGTAGGCCTACTTAAGGGCTAAAACTAGGTTTTTGTATCAGCTGATGAGTTGAGAGCTTAGTAACCTTGGGGACATGCTATTTGAAGTTGTTTGATGTGTGTGGTGGAGGTGGAGGAAACACCTAGTTAAGGTGAAGTCAAGTTTGGAGCCTATTGAGGCATTGTGAGCATTTGATAGTTTGTTGATTAGATTGCTTGGATGAATCCATTGGATGGATTGAGGGACATTGGGATTATTCCAAAGATGTAGAATGCTAAGGTGGCATAAGGATTTGGTGTGCACTCTGATAGGTTATGGAGTTGGCTTGGATCAAGGAGAGTGATCTTATGAAGATGCTTGGTTGGTGTTGTGAGAACACTTATAAATGCTTTTGACCTGAAAGAAAATAAGGCTCAATACATTCATGCATCAATATGTGTTTTAAATAGTTTTATTTAATTAATTTAGATTAATAGTAAAATTTAGATTAGCAGTATTCTATTTGTAGTTGAAACTTGTAGCTTTTAAATAGATAATGAATAAACTATGTAACCATTTAAGACAAATATATTTCTATCAAGAAATGAATATTAAATACATTAAGGATTGATGGCATACCTTTAAATTTCATCATCATCATCCTCATCATCATCATCATCATCATCATCATCATCATCCTCGTCATCCTCGTCGTCATCATCATCGTTGTCGTCGTCGTTGTCGTCGTTGTCGTCATCATCAACATCATCATCATCAACATCAACATCATCTTCATCATCATCATCAGTAGCAGCATCATCATCATCATCTTCTTCTTCTTCTTCATGAAAATTTGTCTCAGGAACATCATCCAATAATTGTCGATCGTGATCATCATCTACATCATCTTCTACTTCTTCGGTATCTTCTTCTTCCATCGCATTATATATAGGGGCTCGTATGCCTTCTCAAGTAGAGGTACATCGAGGCTATCATCATCATCATGATCAGATCTGCTTGGACTAAATGTGTCATGGATCAATGTATTTATACCATCATCTTCAATTGTGTTTTCTGGCGCATGATCATCATCTTCCATGGGATCATTATCTTCACCTTGGATATTTGCACCCCCATGTTCCTCCATATCATGTACTTCCCTGGGGAGATCAACCTATATAAAATTGATTAACATAAATAAACCATGATCTTCAACTCATCATCAAGTGATTTCATATGTATATAAATTGTTAAAATGATATAATGAACAACTTACCAGTGGATGATAGTCATGCCCCCCTTCAATGTGACCATTCTCCCTACAATGTCTCTTAACTGTTTTGATTAGCAGTCTTCTACGGTTTAAGCCCTTACAAATTTTGCAGGGACAATAACATTTTCCATCACCTTTTCTTTTCAAGTTAGACCACAATCTAGCGATTGTCTCCCTATTTTGTTCTTCACTTATATTATCTGACATGATCATTCTTCGCAGGAAGCAAAAATTGGGCTATGAAAACTTCGGTCTACAACTTTCAGTGACTAAGCAAAATTGTCAAAAGTACACAAATCTTCTTAGACCTAGTTAAATCCTTTAATATTTTAAAAGTCTAGTTAAAATATACATTAGATTAAAAAATATACAATTTTCATGCCTGAGTGCGTGGCTACGACTAGTGCAATGGTCTTCTTGCTTAGCTGTAGAAGCTCTCTAGCAATCAAAACATATAAGCTACAAGGCCTAACAGCAATTTCAAAACATATAAGCTACAAGGCAAGACATATTACATGACATGGCAAAAGGATTAAAATATACATTAGATTAAAATATATACAATTTTCAAACCTGAGCGCGCGGCTATAACTCGTGCAATGGTCTTCTTGCTTAGCTCTAGAAGCTCTCCAGCAATCAAAACATATAAGCTATTAGAATTCATTAACTTTCTGTAATTGGAAAACTCTATTTGATATTAGACCGTAAAATACTACTATTCTCTCCATAAGAACTAAGTACAAAATTCTTTCAAGTTCACATCCATGATTCCCTTTAGATTAAAATATACAGCAAAAATAAGCTAAAAGTCTAGTTAAAATATACATTAGATTAAAAAATATACAATTTTCAAACCTGAGCGCGCGGCTATAACTCGTGCAATGGTCTTCTTGCTTAGCTTTAGAAGCTCTCCAGCAATCAAAACATATAAGCTACAAGGCCTAATAGCAATTTCAAAACAAGGGTCATCAAAAGAACCAAAAACAATGTGTGCAAACAATACCTTGTGAAGTGGTATAGACAATTAGAAGATGCTACTATGTGCTAGGGAACTTCTTAGAACTGTTGGTATATTCTTACAACTTGTTACACCTAGAATATTCTTCTCTGTAGATGCTACTGTGTGCTATGGTCCAAACGGGCCCATAAATGTGGTTGAATAGCAATACATTCAAGTGGCAATTACACAAGGGACAGTCACTGTGAGATATCCTCATGTGTGACTGTCCTTGTCACAAATGAGGACATCTCACAGTGACTGTCCCTTGTGTAATTGCCACTTGAATGAGGTCAGTCACTGTAAAGACAACATGATAATGTACACATACAATGAGTGTACATTATCATGTTGTCTTTACAGTGGCTGCCCTCATGTTGTATATTCTTCTCTGTAGATGCTACTATGTGGTAGGGAACTTCTTAGAACTGTTGGTATATTCTTACAACTTGTTACACCTGGGATATTCTTCTTTGTAGATGCTACTATGTGTCGTGGTCCAAATGGGCCCATAAATGTGGTTGAATAGCAATACATTCAAGTGGCAATTACACAAGGGACAGTCACTATGAGATGTCCTCATGTGTGACTGTCCTTGTCACAAATGAGGACATCTCACAGTGACTGTCCCTTGTGTAATTGCCACTTGAATGAGGAACAAGGAGGAAGTGATACAATAATAGGGGGGTGATCATTTTAAAATGTGTTGGACAACAAAAAATGCTATGCACGGGGTAAAACATGGGCTCAAACCTTAAGAAAACTAGAGACTAACAACAAAGAAAATGTACCTCATGATACTTATTGAGCTTAAAGCATAAATAACCTACTATGTACAAGAAGGAAGGATAAACTATTAATAGAAATGTTTAAGATGGATCCTATTTATCAATATCTCAAAAGGATTACCTTCCATGTTTTCCAACTCAAAAACATAATTTTCTTTGTAGCGAGAAATATAAAAAGGACCCTCCCATAAGACATCAAACTTTGTATGTTGACTTGGATTGGCTGCTCTTTCATTTTACTTCAAAATCATATCATTTTTCTTAAGAGGGGGATTGCATACCTCTTGTCAAACCCACATTATACTATTCTTTGGTGATGTGTCAAGGCATTATAAGCATTCTCATAAGCTTCTTGTAGATTCAACAATTTTACTAATATGACATTCATCGCACCATCTTCCTCTACTTCAATTAATGTTAGAAGTTGTAGAGCTAGGATTTCCATTGATATAGGAAGAACAACTTCTATTCCATTGGCGAACTGGTGCCGGAGCACCTCACACAACCAATTTGGAGACGGAGATTATACAGACTTTCAGGACAAATCAGAGGGATGGAATACATAAACAGGGTCAACAGGTCAATTGGAGGATCTTAGCACCTTTAATGTTATTAAAATAATGCAATACTTCAATGAGTTTGTAATGATGTCCTTATTAGGACTAAAAGCTTGTTTACAATGGACTGAGATTGTCCAAAGTTCAATAATGTTCTAAGAATCTAGAATAGGCTAGTGCGGAAGTTTAAGTCTTTTGGAAAGTTTAATAATCATAAGAGATCAAAGTTAGTGAGTTTAGTGGTCTTTGGATTAAAATAATTCAATTAATTATAAATTGGAATTTTTGAATTTTCAAAATCCAACGGTTAGCTAACAATGGAGGGAGTTAGTATTTAGGATTTAGTTAGGCTCAAACTAAGCTCCAACCAATGAAAATTGGTTGGATTAGTTTTTGAGAAGTTATAAAGAATCTTATATATATCTCTGTTACGACAAAGAAGGGAGATATATACGGACTGCAACAGTAAGAAATATAAAAATCTTAGTTTTTGCAACTCCATTTATCTTGGAAGTCTTAGTTTGTTTGAACTAACACATACATGAGTTAGAAGGATTTCTTTCATCCATTCTAAACCGTTTTGAATGAGTTTACTTTGAATTTGCTGTTGCGCGGGTGTATGGACTGGTGAAGGAAACAGCGAGCAATAAACTTTAATTTCTGCAAGTTCCTTGATCTTTTAAGTCTCAAATCATTTGGTTTGATTATTCAATTATTCTTGTTACTGAATGAGTTTACTATTATATTGAGACTGTTGTCGCGCCAATCACTGCTGAAACAGTCATTCTTTTGTCTAGACTTGTCATTGCAGTAGAGTTTTAGAGATAATGAAGATCATCCCATGAACATAGAAGGCCTAATATTCATGGGATGACAATAACTAACTTGTATTATGAAGTACTGACATTGCATATGCAAAGTTTTTTGGAACACAGTGTGATCACAGGATAAACTGTGGGAAATTACCGTGAGTTGAATGCTAATGTATAGCAGTGAGTGATCTATCCAATTAAGCAAGGGTGGATTGTTATAGTTTGGTTTTATACCTCCCAATTGCATTTGTTTAAAAATCGTTGGAGGTTTTTAAACAAATTCAATTGGGAGGTATAAAACCAAACTCAACCACTTTTGCCAGCATTCTTCAAGCATATGCCAAAATGGGATCTTTAGAACAGGGTAGGGAAATTCACCAAAAAGTAATTGAAGATGGGTTTTTGTCAAATATAGTGGTGGTGACTACCCTGATGGACATGTATATAAAATGTGGAAGCATACAAAAGGCACGTGATTTGTTTGCGGAAACAACTGAAGCAAGGCACGTGAAAGTCTCAGAATCTTGAATCCAAGTCAGTGAAAGCTTTGAAAACCAAATGCATCCTATTAAGTATTGTGGGGAAGCATTCTAAATAACCAAAGCCGCTAACAATAAATTCAACACAGATATGTCCTCATTTTTGGGTATTTTAGCTCTCTAACAGCTGAATACCAGATTAAATAATAATGACAAAAGAAAAATAAACCCAATGTACTCAGAAATTGTAGTTGTGATTTTGCGGAGGGAATCTCTCTCGGCGCTGTTGAAAACACAAATGACAACCCGCTTGATTTCGCAGAGAGAATCTCTCTCGGTGCTGTTCAAAACACAAATGACAACCCGCTTTGTTCAAAACACAAATGATAACCCGCTTGATTTCACGGAGGGAATCTCTCTCGACGCTGTTGAAAACACAAATGACAACGTTCCTCTACATTATCATGTTGTCTTTAAAGTGACTGTCCCTTGTGTAATTGCCACTTGAAGGAGGATAGTCACTGTAAAGACAACATGATAATGTACACTTACAGAATGAGGACAGTCACTCTAAAGACAACATGATAATGTACACTCACTGTAAGGACAGTCACAAATGAGGACATCTCACAGTGATTGTCCCTTGTGTAATTGCCACTTGAATGTATTGCTATTCAGCCACATTAATGCTTTTCTTCTTCAACAAATGAGCATAGTCACTCTAAAGACAACATGATAATGTACACTTACTGTGAGTGTACATTATCATGTTGTCTTTAGAGTGACTATCCTCATTTGTTTGAACTAACACATACATGAGTTAAAAGGATTTCTTTCATCCATTCTAAACCATTTTGAATGAGTTTACTTTGATTTTGCTGTAACATAGAAGGCCTAATATTCATGGGATGACAATAACTAACTTGTATTATGAAGTACTGACATTGCATAGGCAAAGTTTTGTGGAAAACAGTTTGATCACAGGATAAATTGTGGGAAATTACCTTGAGTTGAATGCTAATGTATAGCAGTGAGTGATCTATCCAAGCAAGGGTGGATTGTTATAATGTGGAACATTGTATAATGTTTGTGAGATGGTGAATCATCCACTAATTTGGATTTGAAGGGTGTAGAATCGGGTGATTGAGAATGCCCTAGTTAAGAAGGGTTTAGAGCCAAGAATTGTGGGTTTGGGTGTTGCAGAGCCCTAGAGGCTAATTCCCTTTGGAATTGTTTGTTTCAAAGTGTAAGAAGACACTGTCCAGGGATTAGGAAGTGTTAGGTGGAATTTATCATATACTTCCTTTGAAATTTGGGTCATTTTTATACATTAAAACCAGAGGTACAGTCATAGAACAGTGTAGGGAAATTCACCAAAAAGTAATTGAAGATGGGTTTTTGTCAAATATAGTGGTGGTGACTACCCTGATAGACATGTATATAAAATGTGGAAGCATACAAAAGGCACGCGATTTGTTTGCGGAAACAACTGAAGCAAGGCACGTGAAAGTCTCAGAATCTTGAATCCAAGTCAGTGAAAGCTTTGAAAACCAAATGCATCCTATTAAGTATTGTGGGGAAGCATTCTAAATAACCAAAGCCGCTAACAATAAATTCAACACAGATATGTCCTCATTTCTGGGTATTTTAGCTCTCTAACAGCTAAATACCAGATTAAATAATAATGACAAAAGAAAAATAAACCCAACATACTCAAAAATTGTAGCTGTGATTTTGCGGAGGGAATCTCTCTCGGCGCTGTTGAAAACACAAATGACAACCCGCTTGATTTCGTGGAGGGAATCTCTCTCGGTGCTGTTCAAAACACAAATGACAACCCGCTTTGTTCAAAACACAAATGATAACCTGCTTGATTTCATGGAGGGAATCTCTCTCGGCGCTGTTGAAAACACAAATGACAACGTTCCTCTACATTATCATGTTGTCTTTACAGTGACTGTCCCTTGTGTAATTGCCACTTGAAGGAGGATAGTCACTGTAAAGACAACATGATAATGTACACTTACAGAATGAGGACAGTCACTCTAAAGACAACATGATAATGTACACTCACTGTAAGGACAGTCACAAATGAGGACATCTCACAGTGACTGTCCCTTGTGTAATTGCCACTTGAATGTATTGCTATTCAGCCACATTAATGCTTTTCTTCTTCAACAAATGAGCATAGTCGCTCTAAAGACAACATGATAATGTACACTTACTGTGAGTGTACATTATCATGTTGTCTTTAGAGTGACTATCCTCATTTGTTTGAACTAACACATACATGAGCTAGAAGGATTTCTTTCATCCATTCTAAACCGTTTTGAATGAGTTTACTTTGATTTTGCTGTAACATAGAAGGCCTAATATTCATGGGATGACAATAACTAACTTGTATTATGAAGTACTGACATTGCATAGGCAAAGTTTTGTGGAAAACAATGTGATCACAGGATAAACTGTGGGAAATTACCTTGAGTTGAATGCTAATGTATAGCAGTGAGTGATCTATCCAAGCAAGGGTGGATTTTTATAATGTGGAACATTGTATAATGTTTGTGAGATGGTGAATCATCCACTAATTTGGATTTGAAGGGTGTAGAATCGGGTGATTGAGAATGCCCTAGTTAAGAAGGGTTTAGAGCCAAGAATTGTGGGTTTGGGTGTTGCAGAGCCCTAGAGGCTAATTCCCTTTGGAATTGTTTGTTTCAAAGTGTAAGAAGACACTGTCCAGGGATTAGGAAGTGTTAGGTGGAATTTATCATATACTTCCTTTGAAATTTGGGTCATTTTTATACATTAAAACCAGAGGTACAGTCATAGAATAGGGTAGGGAAATTCACCAAAAATTAATTGAAGATGGGTTTTTGTCAAATATAGTGGTGGTGACTACCCTGATGGACATGTATATAAAATGTGGAAGCATACAAAAGGCACGCGATTTGTTTGCGGAAACAACTGAAGCAAGGCACGTGAAAGTCTCAGAATCTTGAATCCAAGTCAGTGAAAGCTTTGAAAACCAAATGCATCCTATTAAGTATTGTGGGGAAGCATTCTAAATAACCAAAGCCGCTAACAATAAATTCAACACAGATATGTCCTCATTTCTGGGTATTTTAGCTCTCTAACAGCTGAATACCAGATTAAATAATAATGACAAAAGAAAAATAAACCCAACGTACTCAGAAATTGTAGCTGTGATTTTGCGGAGGGAATCTCTCTCAGCGCTGTTGAAAACACAAATGACAACCCGCTTGATTTCGCGGAGGGAATCTCTCTCGGTGCTGTTGAAAACACAAATGACAACCCGCTTTGTTCAAAACACAAATGATAACCCGCTTGATTTCGCGGAGGGAATCTCTCTCGGTGCTGTTGAAAACACAAATGACAACGTTCCTTTTTTTTTTTGCACTTATATCCCGACAACGTCGCAATTGCGACGGTGTCGGGCTATATTTGAAAAAAAAAAGCCAAAACCGCTTAACATTTCCCTGTCGTCGCAAATTGTCGTCGCAATTTCACCCCAAATGTATTAGTGACTTTTCTTAGCATGAGATCAAAGAGCTAGCCTAAGACATGGACAATATCCGGGTCTTTCTTTTTCCTTCTAGGTTGTTTGATATAGGCTTCTTTAATTGCTTTGGTATAGACTGGAATTTCTTTAAGGGCATCCAACAAGGGAATCTGTACTGTCATTTTCTTGAGCTGATCAATCAAATCAGTGGCCATAGGATTTTCTTTTGGAGGAATGGCCTAAGACAATCTTTGTGGATAAGGAGGATTCTTAGGCACTGGTGTAGTTTGAACAACAAGTGGAACATCAATAGACTGGTTCATGGGTATGTCCTTAGCATTAGCAACTTCAATTAGTATTGGCTCCTTGGGTGCAGGCAGTGTAGTTCCTGATCTAAGATGGATATCATTTACATGCAAGGAATAAGCTTGTTTCTTATTATTAGGATTTGGAGTTGGCTGAGTAGGAAGTTGAGTTGGCTTTCGAAGGTTGCTATTTGCAATAGGAGGTGGCAACATAATAGCTTGTTGCTGAGGTGGGGGCATTATTGCTTATTGCTGAGGTGGGGGCATTATTGCTTGTTGTTGATTAGGCTGATTGGGTCCCCACTGAGGTTGTGGTTGCCAGTTACCATGAGGTGGCCATAGACTATTCTGTTGCGGCTACTGATAGGAGTTATACTGCTATTGGTATGGGTTAAATGGTGGTTGCTATAGATAGGCTTGGTTATAGTATGGCTATTGATTGGACTAGTTGTGATTCTAATTTTGACCTTGAGGAGTAGAATTTTGGGGGTTTTGGTTTGGCTAATGGCTATTATTATTATAACCAAAATTATTCGGTGGGTTCAGAGGCATACCTTGTCTCTGAGCCCATGGACGCCTTTGAGAAACATAGAAAACTTCTCCATTCTCCTCATCTATGGCTTTGAAATTGGTGGGCATTGGGTTAATGTCCATAGATGCAACCGTCTTCTATTTACAATTTCTCTTCTTCTCTTTGCAATGAGAATAGAACTCAGCAAGCACAACATCTAACTCTTCCTTCTTCCTCCTCTCTTGCATACTATCCAGCTAAGTGGTGACATCATTAATGATGTCTTGCTTGAAGTCAGATAGAAAATTGGACAACTCCACTTTGGATACTCTTGAACCACCATTGGACTTATACAGTAGGTCTCTAAGTCCCCTACCCTTCTTCAAAGTGGCCCTTGAATAATTTTGACATATATTCTTTATGTCAACCCAATCTTTTTGTGTGATATCTCCTCCTTCCATTAGGTCTAGAGCCTCAATACTTCCATCATTCACACCTTTTAGGAAGAGGTGTTTCTGAGATGCCTCATTTAGCTAGTGTTGTGTATTACGCTGCAAGTTGAACATAAATCTGGATACATAATCCTCCAAGGTTTCATTCTCCCTCTGAGACATTTTAAAAATGTCATCACCTTTCAAATCTTGACCTCTACAATATTCTTTGTACTTCAAAAGAAACATCATGCGCATGGCATTCCAATCTGCTATAGCATTAGCACCTAACCCCATGAACCATCTCAAAGTAGCTTCTTTTAGAGTTGAGGGAAACAACTTCAGCTTGTGGGCATCAGTGGTATAGTCATAACTCTGACAAAGAATATCAAATTCAAAGAGAAAGGTCTTAGGGTCCTCTGTAAGGAGGCCATAAAATTTGGGAAGTGCAACAGTAGGTATATTCTTCAAATTTTGGTTACCTTGCTATTGAGGTATAGGAAAAGGAAAGGGAGCCTGAGCAACCATTCTGGGAGGAGGACCTGGTGGTGGTGGTTGATATATAATAACAACAAGTAGGTTATCTTGGTATTCAAGTTTAGAAAAGAGGTCATTCAAATGCAGTGATTCCTCGGATGATGAAGAGGCTATGTGTTCCTAAACATAAGCAAATGGATTTTCAAAGGGTTCTTCTTCTTCATTCTCACTTTGAGGTTCTTCAACTTGAGGATTAAATAAATCAAATGGTTCTCCTTGGTAGTTATGGGGAAGAAATCTCCCAAGGTGATCTCTCCTTCTATGCATAAAAATGCTTACTTAAGTACTAGATTAAAACCAAGACTGCAACTACAAGGGTAAGTTTGAATTAACACCATCCTCGACAACGATGCCAAAAATGCTTGGCCAAACAATAGTATCAGAAACCTAGAGCAATGGACTACCCATTTCAGGATTGGACACCCCAAATGATTCCTAAATGCATTATTTGGTCTCATTTAATTATCAACTAGGGACGTAAATTTGGAATGGCATTTGCAAAGTATATGCTTCAAAACTTCTCTTTCTAAATCTATCTAAGGAATTCAAATGCTTATGCTTCAGGAAAAATATACTAAAACTGGTAAGCAAATGTATTCTAATCAAAGTAGGAAATCGCAGTTAGGAACTACTCCAACTGACTATGCTACAGGAATAGGCTACTAATTCTGATATCAGTAGCTATGGGAACAACAAAGTTCTAATACATATAAATGAATAGGAAAATGAACTCTACACTAATAGACCAATTCACTCATCAAGTGGGCCCCCTTGAATGAGTGAATGAGAAGTACAATCAAGATGAAAGATGCAAACTTGAACTGAAGATTCTATTCATCCATAAAATGATTACACTTGATTGAAACAGTATGCAAGAGTTCTATTAAAAACTAGTTTTGTTTGACTAACTCCCAAAGAGTTACAACAGTTGATTATTTAAAAGGAAGCTACAACTATCTCCTAAATCTATGATCACTTCATAAATGAGGATCGGTTACAACTCATAAAGTTTCACAATAGAAAAATTATTGACCATGAATAATACCAGAATATAGTGCACACTAAATCTATACGTTGCATGCAATAGAAAGTATTGACTTGCTTGTGAAGATTCTGCAATTTATGGTTGGCTTTGATGACTCCCACACCAGTATGCTGGTCCTTGAATATCCACAGTCAACTCTTGCAAAACAATCAATGCGCACATATCCAACCATATACATATATATCCACATCATCAATATTAGGAAAAGGTGTAAGTCTTAATTATCACTCTTGCAAATCCTATGGCTATAGGAGGTAACTACCCAAAACATAGCTTAGGCAAGGAAACATCCATTAAAATGTATAGCTATTATATTCACCATTCCTATCCATGAATTTAAGCAGATATTATGTCTTTAGAAGTATCCACATTTCCATCTTATGTTCACACACACATATATAACATATACATAGAAACCATAAGTTGATATGCTTAAAACCATAAATTCATGTCTATGTGCAATCAACTTGTTCTAGAAAGAGGATAAAAAGCAGTGAGAAAGATGGCTATTTTAGAAGCCCATCATCTGTTATGCAATCAACAATGACCGAGTAGGTGTTGGTTATTAGATCTGATTTGTTGAAGAGTTTTAAATTTTTTTTTATATATCTGAACCTGAGAACAACTAATTCACCCCCCCTCTCTGTTGTTCTAAATCATATTAACAGTTGGTATCAGAGCTGTTGGTGCTTACAGAGAACAAGTTTGAAGGTACTTGAAGCAAATGATCAAGATGTATAAGAAGGAGGTACCTAAGCTGAATAAGGAAAACTTTCCTGCATGGAAAAGTTTGACGAAGCTGGATCTGGCTAGTATTGGTGATTCTACTAAGTATTACATTGAACATGACTATGTCACACCTATTGCACCTCTGACTGCCGAGGAAATGAAAGCTAAAAAAGAGCACAACCAAGCAATGTTGGAGATTGCATCTACCCTAAGTTATCCAGAATTTGAAGACATTAAAGACTGAAGTACTGCAAAGAAAATGTGGGACACCCTTGCAAGCATTTATGGCGGTGATGTGAATGTGTTGAGAGAAATGGCCGAGAGCCTAAGAGGTAAATTTGATGAAATGAGAATGCAAGAAGGTGAGAATATTGCACAATATTGTGGTAGAATAAAAGAAGTTGTAAATGCTATTAGAGGAGCAAATGGAACTATTGAGGATGAAAGTGTAATAGGAAAAGTATTGAGAACTCTGCATCCTATCTATGCAATCAAAATTTCTGCAATCCAAGAATCTAGATATAACTCTCCTAATGCCCTTACTTTAGAAAGTTTGGTCGGCAAGCTTACTGCTTTTGAACTTTCTAACTGTGATAACTTCATTATTGGTAGTATTGAATCTGCTTTTGAGTCACAGATGGTTTTGAATAAGTCAAAGAAGGAAAAAGAAAGATGCATCAGTGAAAGTGAAAGTGAAAGTGATAGTGACAGTGGCACATCTGATGAAGAACTTGAGGATCTAGAAGCTCTTATGGCTAGAATACTGAAAAGGGGAAAATGAAGGTACAAAGGTAAACTCCCTATTATATGTTTTTCATGTAATAAAGTCAGTCATATAGCTACTAGATGTCCTGATAGGGATAATAAGGATGAAGAAAGAGACAACAAGCATAAAGACAAAAGAGAAGACAAAGGTTACCGAAGATACAAAGACTACAAAGGGAAAGGTAAGAAATCCTGCTACATTGCTAAAGAAGAGACTGACACTGATAGTGATGATTTTGAAATTGAAGTCGTCTATGTTGCAATGAAAGATGAATCTGATGAGGATGAGAAAATTGCATTAATATCTTATGTGAGCAAAAATGATAAATGGATTATTGACAGTGGTTGTTCACATCATATGACTGGAGATAAGAGTAAGTTTGATACCTTAAACCATTATAAAGGTAGGAGTGTAAAGTTTTGAAATGATGCACCATGTCCTGTTAGAGGAAAAGGATTGATTAAGCAGTTTGATAAGATCTCTTGTGAAAATGCTTATTTGGTTGAGGGTCTTAATTATAATCTACTGAGTGTTGCACAACTTAATAGCACTGGCTACCAAGTGGAATTTCATCATAGGAAGGCTAAAATATTTGATGCCATAGGTGAACTGATTGGAAGTGGAGAACAGACAAGAGGTAATTTGTTCTATCTAGACCTATTTGAAGAAACATGTATGTTTGCACAACTTGATGATATTTGGTCATGGCATAAGAGGCTATGTCATGTTAAATTTGATAATTTGGTAGAAATTAGCAAGAAAAAGAGAGTGAGAGGTCTACCTAGATTGAAGAAGCTTGAGAATGTAATGTGCAAAGAATGTCAGTTGGGTAAGATGACTGAGTCTAGTTTCAAGAGCAAAACCTTTACTTTTGAGAATATCTTAGATTTGGTTCATACCAACCTTTGTGGACTGATGGGTGTACAAAGCTATTGTGGTGCTAGATAATTTATCCTGTTTGTTGATGATTATACCAAAATGATGCATGTAATGTTCTTAAAGGAAAAATTTGATGCTTTTCAATTTTTTAAGTGGTATGTGGCTAAGGTTGAAAAAGAGATAGGTAAAAACCTAAAGTGTCTGAGATCTGACCGAGGTGGAGAATTCACATCAAATGAGTTCAATCTATTTTGCAATGATAGAGGGATCAAAAGATAGATGTCTACACCTAGAACTCCTCCATAGAATGGTATAGCAGAGAGAAGGAATAGATCTATCTTGGACTATGCATGGACATTAATGATTGAAAAGAATGTTGCACAGAAGTATTGGAAAGAAGCTATAAGTATAGCTGTTTATACTCTTAACTAAGTACAGATCAAAAAAGGTACAAATTTGACACCTTATGAATTATGGCATGGGTATGCACCGAATGTAAAGTACTTTAGAATCTTTGGAAGTAAGTGATACATATTGAAGGATAGTAGGAATGGAAAATTTGATGCTAAAAGAGATGAGGGTATATTCCTAGGCTATTCCACAAAAAGTAAAGCTTATAAGTGTCTGAATTCTAACGCTAATAAAATTGTGGAAAGTGTAAATGTCAAAGTTGATGAGTATGCAAAGAAAAATGAAGCTGACAGTAACAGAGTACCAGAAGATTACAGATCTTTTGTGTATATAGAGGAAGAAGAGGCAAGTGACAGACTTGCACCTGATGCTGAGTTCGGGTAAGCAATGCCGAGCATCAGAATAACAATGCCGAGAGAGAAGAAGAATGTGTCGAGTGACAGGAAGAAGCTGTCGAGTATTAGGAAGAGGTTGTCAAGCATTCAGAAGCTGAATCTGACAATCTTGTTGGAGAACCTGATGAGCCAAATGAAAGAAGAGTAGAACCTGTTCTAGCACAATATGTAAGGAGACATCACAAGCCTGAATAGATTATTGGAGATAAAGATACCAGAATTCAGACAAGAAGAAAGGTAAGAGATCCAACATGTTTACTATTTGAATATGAGCCTAAGATAACAAAGGAAGCATTAGAAAATGAAGACTGGATAGAAGCAGTGAATGAAGAGATTGACCAGATAGAGAAGAATGATACCTGGACTCTGATGCCGAGACCAGAAGATAAGTATGTCATTGGGACAAAGTTGGTATTTCATAATAAGCTGAATGAACATGGTCAAATCACAAGAAACAAGGCTAGGCTGGTATGCAAAGGCTACGCACAAGAAGAAGGAATAGATTATGGGGAAACATTTTCCCCTATAGCAAGATTGGAAGGAGTTAGAACTCTGCTTGCATATGCTGCCTATAAAAGTTTCAAGGTATACCAAATGGATGTCAAGTCTACATTTTTAAATGGTATATTGGAAGAAGAAGTATATATTGAACAACCAGAAGGATTTGTTGATCCAAACAGAAGACACATGGTTTGCAAACTGAATAAAGCACTATATGGATTAAAGAAAGCTCCTAGAGCATGGTATGAGAGATTGCACAACTACCTAACATAGATTGGATTCTCAAGGACAAATGACACAAGAAATCTATACATGAAAGATGAAGAAGGTAAAGGAATCATGTTAGCCAAAATCTTTTTAGATGATATTATATTTGGTGGACAAGATGCCTTGTGTAAGAAATTCTCAAACGAAATGAAAACTGAATTTGAAATGAGTATGTTTGGGGAGATCAATTTTTTTGTTGGTTTGCAAGTATATCAGATGGAGAAAGGAATTTTCATCACTCAGTCTAAATATGTTCATGAGATACTAAAAACCTTTGGTAAGGAAGACTCAAGGCCTGTAAGTACTCCCATGGCTACTAGACAGAAGTTGTCTAAGAATGATGATGTTGTAGAAGTTAACCAGACTTTGTATAGATCTATGATCGGAAAGCTATAGTATGATGTACATAGAAGACCTGATATTGCATTAGCTATTGGGATTGTGGCAAGATTTTTTTCTAATCCTAAGGAAACTCACATGATGGCGGTTAAAAGAATCATGAGATACTTGAAGGGAACTGCTGACTATGGATTGTACTACAAGAAGCATGACAAATTTGAACTGAGAGTGTATACAAATGCTGATTGGGTAGGAAATGTAGATGATAGAAAAAGTACTAGTGGTGGAGCTTTCTTTCTTGGACAAAGATAAGTTTCTTGGACAAGCAAGAAACAAAATTGCATTTCCCAATCTACTATTGAAGCTGAGTATGTGGCTGCAGTTGTCAATTGTTCAAATTTGATATGGATAAAACAATTGTTGGTAGGCATGAAAGAAGAAATCACTGAACCAGTTGTCATCTTCTATGACAACACAAGTGCTATCAACATCTCTAAAAACCCAGTGATGCACACAAAGACCAAACACATTGCCATCAAGTATCACTACTTGAGAGAATTGGTACAAGATAAAGAGGTCCGCATGGAATATGTGAATACCAAGGAATAATTAGCAGATATATTCACTAAAGCTTTACCTAAAGAAGCTCATGAATACCTGAGAAGTCAATTAGGGGTCCTTCCCCTAACTAAGGCTACCTAGTCAAGCTAGGAGCACTGCATCAAGTGTGCTGCAAAGAACATCTAACATATTGATGCAGAGAAAGGTCACATTAGGAGTAGCCTAGAGTTGTGAAGAGCACAACACAGTCAGAATAAGTCATAAGCAAGATGACAGAGGGAGAAATATTCTACTGAACTAAAAGGATGATATCTACATCTACAGGATGTCTATTTTTGTTGTTGCTTTGGCATTTTTGTCAAAGAGGGAGATAATGATAGATGAACACACAGAATGAGAAGATCAAGATAGTGAGAGAAATTCAATGGACGGTCAAGCATGGCTAATTGATTTTGTATCAGAATGAAGCTAAGGATATTATACATTTCTCTGATAGACAAATAAGTTTTGGATTGGTTGGTAATTCATGTGATATTCATATGGTGTTGCCATCAATGCTAAAGAGGGAGATTGTTGGAAACTGCAATTGAAGAAATTGTTGTATTGTCATTGATGTCAAACCTTAATTGGTAAGACTATTGCTATTTAAGAAAGTACTATATCTATTTGAGTGTTGCTAAGCGGATAGGAAAGGTTGGTAACAACAAAACCTAAGGAAAGGTTGAGTTATCTTGATACTTCAATGAGTACTTGATTATGTGGCACAATGATAAGACAATGTATTATTTATCTTAGTAAGAATGAAGACTAAACTGGTAGGCTTAACCGAGCATAAGTGAAGAAATCTAGTTTAAGCCGAGTGTTTTTTGTGTCGACCGAGCTAGTGAATGCCGAGTAAAAATAGTGTTGACCGAACACCAGTTAATTGCCGAGGAAGACAATGTTAGCCAAGGAAACAGTTTATGTGGTGACTGAGCTTTCTCGAGAAGACCGAGCAGTTGGACATAGTATTGACCGAGCATCAGTATTTTGCATTTGTTGAAGAATTCAGATTTCCAACCGACACCGTTGAATTCTTGAATTATGTAAAATGTGTTGACTTTATTTATTGATTGTATGAAAGCATTTAATGCATTGTAAAACATTTTATTGTAAATCTTTAAGAGATTTGAGATATTTCAAAAAGATAAGCCGAAGAACATAATGTAGGACGGATTCAATGAATCTGACCTAACCCTAAGATCTACGAAGGAGATTAAGCGGAAAAAGATGTATTGACCTAATAGAGGTAGTATTAAGGAAACCTAAGCAAGAGGTTGAATGTAGAGAGAGAGAGAGAAGAGAGAAATAAGTGAATGCTGGAAGTATTGTTATTGACTTTCTAAGAAGAAAAGGCTGAAGGAGAAGTGTTGTGATCGCTTGAAGGGTTCCGAGCAGATCAGTGATGGAGATGGAAAAGGTTCACAGTCAATAAGCCATCATATGTGTACGGAATTAGATTTGATATTTGCAAAGTGAGTTGTATGTTTCTCAGATCAATATTACTGCTACTTTCTAACCATTGTAACAGTCAAAACCCTTTTAAGAGAGGTTGACCTAATAGTCATAGGTATAAATCCTTTGAACAAGGTTGCATTCTAATGGAGTGTATGTAAGTCCTATAACAAGGTGCACTTTTAACAGAGTGGTTGAAATCCTTTAACTGGGTCATACCTAATAGTGTGTTTGTAACCTTTGACAGGGTTGGCTTTTCACCAAGCTCACTTCAGAAGAGTGAACATAATAGTAACATGTTACAAAGTGGTTTTTCCCAAATTGGGTTTCCACTATAAATCCTGGTGTTAATACTTGTGCACGAATGTTTTGGTTTGAACATTTCTTTGTTTTACAAGTTAGATGCCATTGGATTAGTGGACTACACTGTTATATGTTTCTGTTATGTAATCAGTAATGACTGAATAGGTGTTGGTTATTAGATCTAATTTGTTGAAGAGTTTAAAAGTTTGTTTTATACATCTGGACCTGAGAACAACCTATTCACCCCCCCTATCTGTTGTTCTAAATCATATTAACACATTGTAGTACTCAAGGTATACATTGTCTATTCGAATTTTGATTATTGAATTATTAATACAAGTAAACATTTTAAATTGAATTCAAATGGCATAGTAATAAACATTTAATTATAATGTGTTGGGATTAATAAAACATTTTGTATTGCAGTTGCATGGGATGTAGAGGTTGTTCCTGATGAGCGTGTTGAGGTTCAAGCCGTCGGGAAAGATGATGTGGTTGGACAAGGTAAAGAGCGTCACATTTATGTTCTTTAAAGTACTGAAATGCTTTTAAAAATTATGATAATATGTTTTTAAATTAACCCCAATTATGATAACATTTTTTTAATTTAACCCTTTTATTTGTTATTATAGAGGACTCACCTTTGCAAAGGACAGTGAGATTGTGTGCATGGGCGAGAAGAAGGATGACGACGAGATGGATGTGCCTCTGCAAAAATTTAGGGAAGTAGAAAAAAAGAAAAAGTCAAAAAAGAAATGATTCTTATTTATGCAACTTATTTGATAATGACTGATGTTTATGACTCGATGTTTTAATCTTATGTGTTAATGAATGCTAATGAATCTTATAAATGCTAATGAATGTGTGTTAATAAATTCTAATTAATATTATGTGTAAATGAATGTTGTGATAATTCATGAATGTTACATTTTATTAATAGATGAATGAATGAATGAATTTTAGAAGTTAACGGGGAATTTAAAGTGATGTTAGGGGTGGGGGGGAGGGGTGGGGGGGTGTGCGGCCAAATGAGCTTCCTCCTTCATGTGGTTGGCCTTGATTAGTAGAGAATATTAAACTATTCTCAAAACCAAGTGAATAGGACATTACGTGGAGCTGAAAAATGCAACAGGTTTGCATTTTTGATACAGGTCTTTAATTAGGTATTTAAAGTTATAGACCATCGCGAACATTATAATTTTGACTCTTATAGGTGACGGTAATGTCCTCAACAAGAAAGCAAATCAAGACTTTTTATTTGCTGGCTTGCTGAGGACATTCTCTCACCCATAGCTACCAGAGTTCTAACGTTCATGTGATGGTCTATAAATTAAAAAAATTATAGACCTATTAAAAAAATGTAAACGTGGTGCATTTTTTCAGCTCCACCTATTGTCCATGCATATTCTATGTAGTTGCACATGAATTCTCAATTCAGAGTGGAAATACACCAAGAAGTACCAAATGATGAATGCTCAATTGTTGTAATGGCAAAGCATCAGAACCATCCATTTTTAGATCTTGATTTTCTATAGTCTTAATGATTTTTCTACAATCCTAATGGTTTTTCTTATTTCTTGTCTTTTGTCCCTTTTTTATTTCCTTTGCTTGTGCTTGGTGATAGGATTTTGAACATTATTGACAAAGCGTGTTTCTTTTTTTGATTATTTGATTGATCCTCTCACCTTTCCTTACTTTGTAAATTCCATTGTCCCAATCAAGTTTTGTAGTGTTTTTTATTAGGTTTCATGTTTTTGATTGTGGGGTTCTGCATTGTTTGTTGTTCTTGATAAATTAGGCCTTGAATTTGACTTTGCCCATGTCCGAGTTTGTGCCAATTGTGGAGTGAACACCTTCTTTTGATGGTATATTTTATTTACTCTATGTGGACTACTATTTTGTTTAATGTTTTATTTCAGCTTGATATTTCATTTATTTTTCATATACATAGAGAAATGGACAGTTCTGAGACAAGTTTCTATGGCTATGATAAATATCCCTCTGTGTTGACAAAATTAGAGTTGACAAAATGGTTGTTCAACAACTGTATCTACCATTAGAGCCACTTCATATGCACAAGTGATGAACATGCAGATTTGCCTAAGCAGTGCTGGGAGTTGACCCAGCAACACATGTACTATTGTGAAAATCATCACAAGTCCATTTGCTGCTGGGTCTAGTTTCCAAATTTTTTTGGTCAAATCTGCATGTTTTTCACTTGTTCATATACAAAATGATGAATGCTCAATTGTTGTAATGGCAAAGCATCATAACCATCCATTTCTAGAACTTGATTTTTATTGGGTTTCATGTTTTCGATTGTGGGGTTCTGCATTGTTTGTTGCTCTTGATAAATTAGGCCTTGAATTTGAATTTTTGTTCACTGTTTTATTTCAGCTTGATATTTCATTCATTTTTCATATACACAGAGACTACACACGCTGATAAAAAAAATGATCTATTTGATTTAGGTTTATTGTTCATGATTGTAAATGGTCAATATTTTTGATGGTACTCCTTGGTGTATTCCATTTAAAAATAATCATGTTTCAATGGCTATGATAAATGTCCCTTTGTGTTGAGAAAATTAGAGTTGAGAAAATGGTTTTTAATTCAGTGTTTGTATTTGCAAGTTGCAAACAAATCATCCTTCTTCCACCAACATTCTAGTCAATGTACAAGTAACAAGTCATTCCATTCAAGAAAGACCATGTCTGAAAATATCAACCCAGAACAAAATAAGGAGTATGCAGAATTCAGTGTATGCAAAATTAGTTTTGCAAAATTGGCCATGTTGATGATGATTATGAAGAAGATTTGAATATGTTGCACCAATTTGAATTGGATCATTCATCATTTTCAAATATTCTTCATCAATCGCCATCAACCATTTTCCAAGAGAAACACCTTTCTCTATATGAATCTTGGTTTACATTTCCCTGTAATCTAATTGGTAATTTAAAGCCATCAATGGAAACTTACAATCCTAAACAATTAGTATACCATTGATGGCTTCATAATTATTAAGTGAAAGGGAGTTTTCTGATCCAGAACCCCCTTTGGTGATGATCCTACGCAGTTCCACATAGACATGACATGTTCCTTAGAAGACTTTTAATCTCACAACAAATGAGAAACATAAACATAGGCATCATGGTCACAATTCTTTGGAGATACAACATAATTGAGTGGTATACCCAGACGATGCAACACAAATAATACTCCTCTAGTTCTAAGTTGACACTGTAGGATCCAAAAAAATATAGATAATGATGGGTTTTGGAGCCTATCTTAATTGGTTTTTGGACCCTGCAGTGTCAACTTAGAACTGGAGGAGTAGTGGTTGTGTTGCATCGTCTGGGTATACACTCAATTATGTTGTATCTCCAAAGAATTGTAACCGGTCGTGATGCCTACATTTATGTTTCTCAGTTGTTGTGTCCTAGGACCTCTTATGACCCCTTCTGACCTTTTACGATCTCTAAGAATACATCTTATAGGTCTTAAAGTGTCGTAAGGAGTCATAAGATGCTCCTAGGAGGGGCCAGATGAGCTTCCACCTTCACGTGGTTGGCCATGTTAAGTAGAAAATGTTAAACTATTCTCAAAACAAAGAGAAGCTCAATATTTTTAAGTCATCAGAGAATGACTAACAAAAGAGCACTGGACACGATGACCATCTGTCAGAACTCTCCAATAGACAATTGTCGCTTGTACAACATTTCCGCCGCATTGCTGTTGTAATTGTGACACCAATAATAAGTCCTGATGGTAGTTTGACCACCTCTCTGGCCACTTTTGCAGGTCCTCTTACCCTGCACATTGAGACGGTGCATGCCATTGTAATTACGACGATAATCAAATTACGACCGACAATAGAGCACTCGAGATGACGACTATCTGTCAGAACTCTCCGACGGGCAGCCATTGCTTATGCAACATTTCTGTCACACGAATGTTGTAATTGCGAGAACAATAATAAGTCCCGATGGCATTTTGACAATCTCTGACCATGTTGGCATGCCCTTTTACCCTGCATATTGCGATGGTGCGTGTCATTGCAATTACGACGGTCATCCTAGCCATCGGTGCTATCGACACCAAAACTGCAATGGTGGTTAGTGTCACTTGGTTGACGGTTTAGTGTCGAAATGGCGACGGATAGCCATCGGAAAAAAAAACTCAAATGTACTAGTGCAAGTTTGAAGATACCCTTTTTCTATTTTAAACATTATGTTTTTCTTTTCACCTCTCCAAACACTTCATTGGGAAGTCACCCTCCTTATCAAGAGACTTAGAAATAAAGAAACAAAAGAAATAAAAACTTTATAAATTTGAAGATAACTTTCTATATATATTTTAAATATTATGTATTTTGTTTTACCTCTCCAAACTCTTTATTGGGAAGTCATCCTTCTTATTGAGACACCTAAAAATGAAGGAATGAAAGAAATAAATGCCTTGTAAGTATGAAGATACCCATTTTCTATTTTAAACATTATATTTTTTTTACCTCACCAAACTCTTTATTGGAAAGTCTTCCTCATCCAAACACTTAGAAATGAAGGAACTAAAGAAATAAATATTTTATGAATCTGAAGATACACTTTTGTATTTTAAACCTATATTTTCCATCTTATCTCTTAGAACACACTTTTTAAGTTTCTCCCAAGTCTTCCATCTCTTTTCACAAGTATCAAATGGATACATATTCTAATATAAAGCACGTTTTATTGGTGGTGGAAAACTCTCCTTTTTAATCTACATAGTCTGCTAATAGAAATAAAAAAGGAGAAAGAAAGCTGGTAGGCAATAAGCATCCCTCGCAAGTGATGTCAGTAGCAGCCAATGGATGATGCTAGTAAAATATATCAACCAGTTGCTTTTAGTTTCTTCTCATTTTTCTTTGTATAGTCCAAAAATGTGGGTGGTACCAGCATCTCATAAATGCTCTAACATGGCAACCTTATCTTCATAAGGATTTGTCCCCTCTCACCAGAGTTGCTTTATTCAATGACCATATCACAATCTTGATATGTACAACTTTTCTACTCTATGCTCTGCGACACCCTGAACAAAATGCACATAATCCAAAAGAAGTGCAATAAAATAAGCAATGAATGATGTGGTCATGATTTTTCAAACAAAGAAATCTGTCCAACGTTTATCTATAAGAGAGGCAAGCGCCAGCTTTCTCTCACTCTGCATCTTACAATTTCTTTCTGATTGAGTTGATTGAAACTTGAAAGATAGCCTTTGTTGGAATTTTGTATTAGGAGGCAATCTGTTTGTTTGGTTGAGAAAAGATGGATGTATCAGTGCTACCTGTGATTAGCCACTCTTGTGATAAGGCAGAAGAAGAGGTTGGCTTTGTGGTTCCTGATAGAAATGCATTTGGCAAAGATTTCAGGTAAATTTTCTCCTGTACCAATTCATCTGTGAGTTATCAATGTTTTTTTTTTTTTTTTTTCATAGATTCAATTGTGTGAGATTTATTTGTATTCAAAAGTGTAATGAATAGATTATTGTGGATTGTGGAAATCTGATATGTTTAATCATCAGTTTTGTATACATTTTGAAAGAGATTTATGAAATGACTGTCATATTGCAATATTGCAGGTCTTATTATACAGATGGTGAACGGAAATCCATTGTTGAAGAGACTTATCGTAAAAATCATGCCTATCAGACATTTGAATCGGTAATGCAGATTAATTTGATTGAGCTTAAACAACACTCTAAGTTTTGACTTGTAAAGGTGATTCATTTTAGATCATACAAATCGCATCTTATTAGAGAAATGAGTAACATTTTAGAAAAGAGATGATGAATTTAAATCACACAAATAAATATAGTCTATTAAAAAATGATATGATTTTCGATAAACCTCCTAAACAAATCAAAGTTTAGAATATATCCATTGTTTAAGCTGAAATGATTAATATAAGTTATGTTTTGAACTTGATTAGATATGGGTAATCGAAGAGCATTTTTCTAAGGAAACCAATAAGTGTGTAATGATAAAGGTCTGATATTAATGTTGTTACAGGTGCAGAGAATGAGAGAAGAGCATTTGTGTTTCAACAAAGGGGAGATGGGTATCTGGGATTGTGCAGAGTTATTGAATGGGATTGTGGATGAGAGTGACCCAGATCTGGATGTGCCTCAGATAGAGCACCTCCTGCAAACTGCAGAAGCCATTAGAAAAGATTATCCTGACCAAGAATGGTTTCATCTCACTGCCTTTATTCATGGTGGCTCACACTCTTCACTGCATTTCTGCTCTTGTTATTTTTTAATTCTTCTAGTCTTGCCTGTGCTAATGATGATTTGGAACTATAATGCAGACTTGGGCAAGGTTTTACTTCATCCCAAATTTGGTCAGTCACCTCAATGGGCTGTAGTCGGTATGTTCTCAGTCTACTTAAAGCATCACACTTTATTGATAAAAGTTAGAATAGCTGTATGTTTAAGGTGTGAGATTGTTTTTGGTTTTAATTAAATGTTATATAAAAGGTTAATTGAAAGATGTCAAACCAAAAACTAATATCACAAAATAAAACTATCCTGCATCTATTTCATATATGTTTGAAATAAAGAATGAAACAACTTTAATTTGTGTTGGGTTACATTGTTAAAACTAACATCCATATTTACTTTGAGCAGGTGACACATTTCCAGTGGGATGTCCTTTTGAAAAATCTATTGTACATCACCAGGTACTAAACATAGAACCTTAGTCTTGTTTATGCTCAACTTTTTGCACTGCATCAAAAGTACGTGATGATATATATCTCATAAACATGATTTATATACTTTTCATGATCATGAAAAACTTGTTCTTTATGGAGATGAAATAGTGAAATTCATAAAAATCATGAGATCATAAGGCTTATAGATTGTTTTGTTGTAAATTTCATTAAAATGGAGAAACGTGCAGATGTTCCTCAACAATCCCGACTCTTGCAATCCAAAATACAATAGTAGAACAGGAATCTACCAAGAGGGATGTGGATTTGAGAAACTTGTCATGTCGTGGGGGCATGACGAATATATGTATCAGGTAATGCATATGTTTCATATTCTAAATTTTGATTTGTTTAAGTGATTTATAAAATCATACTAATAGATAAGCCTTATTGAAATAACTAATGTAATTTTAGATGAACCATCTAAACGAATCAAACTTAAAACATATTGTTTAAGCCAAAAGAAAACAGTGTACAATTATAATAAAAACATTATAGATGATTACTCCATGAATAAGTGTTTCTCTCTTGAACATGGAAGGTGATGAAAGAAAACAAATCAACGCTACCTCCACAGGCCTATTTCATAGTACGTTACCATTCATTCTATGGTGAGCTCATTTTCTCTATTGCCATACAATATAATATGATATGAAAAGTATATCTGACGATATGATATGATAAAATAAGCAAGAAGTGACTATATTTGTATGGCGCTGGCTAATCTCTATACAGAATATATTGGAAGACGAAAGAATACAGCACAGGGGTGTAGATCATAAAGATCATATGAAGAATTTTTTGCAAAATCATTATGTTTTCTACATTTTCAAAAATAAATTCTGTATGGAAGATAACATTCCATTCCATTACATTACATTCAATTGAATAAGAAAACATCTTATATAATTACAATGACAGCAATGCATGAGGCAGGCGGCTACAAACATTTCATGAATGACTTTGACCACCAAATGCTTCCATGGTTGGAGGAATTCAAGTATGTAAAGTTATATGCTCTGTAAATTGCAGCAGTAGGAATAGAGAGAGGTTCCCCTTACCAACCAAAAAACATATGAATGTGCAGCAAATATGACCTTTACAGCAAAAGTAGCATTCGTACTGATGTGGAGAAACTGAAACCATATTATCAGTCTCTCGTTCAAAAAGTACGTCTTTCCCCAAATCAAATCAAATTCCATTCATTTTTTTAAAAGTTTGGTATGATGTAATCTTGTCTAAGCACTTTGTTTTATTTGGCAGTATTTTCCAGCGAAGGTCAGGTGGTAATCAGCAACGTGGCAGCAAAGATGCAAAATCATCCAATACAGTAATCCTTTGTTCGTAGAATACGGCTTTCTGAATCCAAAATGTGTCGTGTCAATTTCTTTTCTTTGGCCAATGAAAATTGCATGCCAAATGGAATGTCCTCCATTATAAGTAGTCAAAGGGTATAAATTTAAGTGTTAATATTATTGGATATTGAAAATGTTATGGTTATTATTAGTACTTGTCTAGTGATTAAATGACTCATTGTATCAGTTTTTGAGTTTTTGATCATGAAAATAAATTCTATTTTATATTTCATTATAAGTTTTTTCATATGTAAAATATAGATGCAAATTATTTAACTTTATAATATTTAGAAATTAATTTTTGATGATCTCATTGGATGAATGCATTTGAAATCTTATTAGACGAGTGAACCAATTAAAATTTACGACGTTTGTTATTTATTGTCCTTCCATGTTGCATAGTTTTTGGGGCTTGTAAACAATTTTTGTTTTTATCTTTCATTAATATTTTTCTTTTTTATATTAATTGTATATTATAATTTTTAAATTATATTAGATGAGTTTATTTTAGTATATAACTCACTTTTTCTAATGTAAATAAAAATATTGTAAATATATGATATAATATAATATATATTTATTCTCATTTATATTTTTTAAAAAAATATTTGAAAATTTATTATGTGTTAATTATGCATTAATAAATATTTAGGTAAACACGTGTGATATATTTGAATATTTTCCCTTATAAAATATTATAATTTAAATTAAACATAGTAAATAAATATTTTATTTTTTACTTTTTAAAAATTTATATAATATAGCTTTGTTGTAGAATAATCATAAAGATATATAAAATGAGATACAATTTAATGAACACTTCATTTGAACATTTATAGACTATAACTTATTAAAAATAAAGAATAAGAAATACAACATCTTGTCTATAAATATTATATAAACTAACATATTTTTATATCACTTATTAACTATTTATTATTAGATCATAAGAGTACATAAAAGATGAAACAATTTAATAAAATAGAACATTTAGGACTACATTTTATTTTAAAATTTGACATTCCATCTTGATTATTAAATGGATCAATATCATATAAATTAAATTTTTTTATTTTTTTCTTGTCACTTGTTAATAGTATATGTTATATTTAAATATGATTATTTTTAGTTTAAAAATATTAATTAATATTTATATAATATTATTTAGAATCATATATATGTTTAAGAATTTTGATAAAAGAATATATATATATATATATATATATATATATATATATATATATATATATATATATATATATATATATATATATATATCTAAAATTAATAATATAAAATTATTTTAATAATTATAAAATTGTCAATTAATGTGTAGTGCAATAGTTATTAAATAAAGGATGATAATGTAATAAAAAGAGATCCCCTAATTATGACCTCTTTAACCTATTTTGTCTTCACCAAAATAAAATTCTTAATTTTTTAATAAAACTTTATTATAATCGTTGAAGTTCAAAATCAATTGAAATGTTTGTGCTAATTAATTTTTAAAGCTATTTAATTATAATGTTCTTTTAGTTTTTCATATTTACCTAAAAGCATTCACTAAAAAGATTGTAAATTCAACTTACGGCCATTAAAGTGAAAGAGCACTAAATGCATGTCCATAATTTTGTACCGAAAAATAAATGTTAGGTTATGTGGATCACTAATTTAAAGATTTATTACATCATTGACAATTTGGTTTTAATCACAATATTAAAATATAATTTTTAATAATAAATATTTATTTTAATATAAATTATTTTATATATATTTTTTTTATAGATTATAAAATTTTACAAATTTATATTTAATAATTATATTTTTCATTTCTACAATTATGACTATTGAAATAAAATTTTGAAAAAAATTATGATTTTTTTATTAATTAAAAAATAAAATAAAATAAAATTCCTCTAACAAGTATATAATAAAAATTTTAAAACTAAATGACACTAAAATGCTAATTTTATTATAAATTATTTAATATATTACATATTACACTTATTAATAATATTATTATATAAATATAACTATTATAAAATCTTAATATTGTACATCATATATATTTCATTATTAAGTATTCAACATATAAAAATAAATTATTATTTTATTTTATTTTCAAATTTGTTTTTAATGGTAAATTATAATTATAATTAATTACAAAACTAAAGGCAAGTACTTGGCCACTACGTGGCACTTGTTAATATCTAGACTATCAATCTAAGATAAAAAGTAAGAGTTTGTGTTAACACATATATCATTTTTTTTCATTGGAAAATGTCTGTCTTTTTTTTTTTTTAATAATAGAGGACTATTTTGTTAAATTTTATTTTCATTTTTCAAATTATATTCAAAAAATTTATGTCAAGATGTATAATTCTAATGGTAACAATGAATAAAATGTAATGAAAAGAGTATATTAACTAAGACTAACAATTATCCTCAATACTCTGGTTGTCTTCCTCCTCCTCCTCACAGACACTTTCGTCAAGACTCTCCTTAGCCATTTGTGGATTAAAATTCTCATCAGTTGAATCCTTATCATCATCCTGAGACACAAATCCTTGTCCTGTAGGATAATTTTTTTTCCCATGGGAAGCAACCTTAGCAAGTCTTGCTAATCTTCTACCTCTAGACTGTAAAGAAATATTTTCCTCATTCTCCGCCTCTTCATCATCAAGAATATCTATTTTTCCCTCCCTCAAATCCAAGTTTGAGTTATAATTTAGTTTCCTCTTTTTTTTGTTGAAACTAGGTTGCCAAAAGAGGGATTTTTAGGGTTAATTTTTGATAATTCATTTAAATAGGGATGGGGTAGAAGGAACACCATCACCAATTTTATTTGTTGTAATAAATTTTTCCCCTCTTGAAGTTTAAATTTCATCATTGTTAGCATTTTGAGTAATTGGATGAGGCTTACTCCCAATTAATTTATTCTTGACCAAACTTTGTTTCAAAGAAGAGTTAGAGCGAGGAACAATGGCAAGGGTATACTTGTGTAAGGCCATTATATGTCCTTGGTGGAGGGGAGGGTAAGCATTTTTCTTATTAAATTTTTGAAGTGAGGATAATAGATATATATAATATAATTTTTTTCATTATGTTGTGTATGATTCAAAATGGGAAAATAGTACCTATGGATAGCCATGAATCTTCCCTCTAAGGTAGAATACTTCATAAGATGCAGACTTACCAGTTTGCATGTATTATAATGAGGATTAGCTCCATTGAAACCATTATGGAACTTCTTTTCCCTTTCAACATCCTTAGATAAATTTTTAATGGACCTTTGATATTTTGTGTTGCTCCTTTTAGCCACTATTATCTACAATTACATTGCAGATTTTTTGCTTTAATAATCAACTCAAGGGTCACAGAGAAATGTAGACTCTCAATCATGACTTCATCATTCACCTTAGAATTGGAAATCTTAGAAGTGAGCTTGTCATTGTACCCTTTCATGGCTTGGAAAAAGGGTGCGATGCTAACATTGTAAAAAAAATTCCATAATTTAACATTCTATCTCTAGGAAATGCCGAGTCACAAGAAACGGGTTCTAAACATTTCCTAGGTTCTCTATCTTACCCTTTCTATCACTTTTCTCTCTAAGATCCTCAACACCCACCTCAATAGTAGCAATTTTCCAAATTGTAGGAATAGGGCTTCAAAATACAAATACCTATCTGATAATCCAAATTAACAATTAAGTTACTAAGGGCAACCTAACAATTATTCCAATTAGCATTGTTATGGTACATCATGGTACTAAAAAATCATTAATACCAACCCTTTTCTCCCTTTTTGAATAATTATTTCCCAAAATAAAAATGGCTATCATGCATTTAGTAAAATAAAAAAGAATGCAAGGAATTAAGACACCATCCTTAGTGACGAAATGAGTGAAGGTTGATGTATTAAATAAATACTAGAATTCATGACAAAAACAACGTCATACTACCATCATTACTTGGATCTTGATTAGTAATACCTTTTAAATAATCTTTATAAATCATAATAATAATATCTTTTAAGCCATATCATAACCCTTCCACCTCACATGTCATCTTTCCAAGTTAACATAAACTTACCCCTCATATTCTTGGTACACATTATGTGATTTGTCAATTTCAAATCTCTTAGCTGAAATTATCTCTTTAACCTTTGGTTTGAGAGAAACATACTCCAAATAGGCCCATTGCCAATAAGATATCCCCTAATTAAAAATAGCAAATTCACAACCATATTATCTTTCCTATAAATATGCTAAAAAGTGAACTAAAGGAAGCTCCTAATCATAAGTTTACAATCATTCATCATGGAATATTCCATTTGCTTGAGAGAAACAACCTCTAATTTTAGAGTATCAATATTCAACTTTGAGTTCTTCAACAATAACTTGATTAAAGCCCAAGTCTTGTAACCTTTTAACTTGAAATGTCCCTATTATCAGGTTCTCTTGTAGTACAACTTGTGTTGGCTTTCTAGCTTGGTGTCAAGAAGATCATAGGAGATTTTCAATTCCACTAGTGTGTTCAAACTGATTAATGGAGATGAATGACACTATCTGGTGTGATTTTAGATGACTTGTTTGAGACCTACTATTTTGAGTAAGTGTTAGTTTGGACACTGGTTGGTTAGTTGGGACATTTGACTGTTTTATTTTTAGAAGTTGTAACAATTAATGGTACACACTAATTTTTGTATCCGATCATAGCGTTAGTCTTCTCTTAACTTTAGTGCATTGCATCTTTGATTCTAGGACCTTGGGGAACATTTCTATTTTTAGTAGATGGCTATTTTTAGAAATTACTATTTTTATCACTTGGTCTTGGCTTCTATCTTCTCCCATTTGGTTTTGGCCTAGGCAAGATTTAATTTTTTCAAAGAGATATTTCATTTTTATCATTGTCTTTAATAAAGTTTCTTTATAAAGTGGATCCATTGTGCTATGCCTTGTGATGTGACAACTTTAAATTATTTTAAAAAAAAGGGATAGTTAAACATCCTTTTTTATGCCAATGAAAATAAGGTATTTTAATGTTTAAAAAGGTTTATACTTACCATCCTAAAGTGACACCAAGGCTATAATAATAAAGTGTTTTTTATATAGTTATTTTATGAAGCTCAAAAGGGGCTAGGTTGATCCATTTGGGGGTAATTTCATTCATTTGAAAAAATGGAATTAGAGGGGGAAATAATTCAAATTCAAATACAAGTTGCCTTAATTATTCCCTCACTTTATAAGTGTGTTTGAGATCTCACTTGGATATATATATTAATTGACAACTTAATGCTATGTTGTTGGAATGAGCTTGGGAAGTTTTTATTTTGCTAGTTGAGGAGAAAAACCCTCTTTTTGTCTTGTTGGTTTTGGTGGCAAGAGACCCACCCTAGTTGGTTGGTGCTTGCGGTTCAATATTTATAGTGATTTAGGTTTTGTGGGTGATTTTGGATTTGAATAAGATAAAGACTTACCTAGTTTTCTAATATGAGTTTTGAGATTTTGATGTGTGATGAGTTTTTTGGGAGTGTTGTTTGCATTTTAAGTTGATTTGGTAAATTTTATGAGTGCCAACCAATGTGTATTTTTAAAGATACTAAACTAATCAATATTGGAACATATCTCAGTGGTAATTTATGAATTCTTTTGGGAATTTCTTCCTTGCAAAATCCCCAAAGTTGGATGCTATCTTTTGTGTCTTTTTTTTGGCAAAGTATAAACTTTTTAAATAAAATCACCTTACCTAAGGATGTAATGTATCTTGTGGTTACATTCTATCATTATTATTTTGATCTAAGTTAGAATATATTTATATTATCCTATGACTATTTAAATATTATTCTTTTGTGTTGGCATTCATATGATTCACCTAGTTACAATTATATATTCTTTTGATAGTGTAGAAATAACCGTCGATGTGGATGGTAGTTTATACTTGTGTTTTTAGTGATGACCATATATGAACAATGACTCTATGATGATGTCACATGATGTTACATAATAATCTTTGGATTATACAAAGTTTGATGTGATTACATGATGATACATTGATGTTGTGCTAGTGATTTATTGAGATACTATTGTTGATCATGCTTTGTTATTGATTTGGTTTAGGGATTTGATATATGCCCATTGTTATCATAAAATGTTATTTAAAAATATTTAATTGAAATGAGAATATTATTATGATGCTTTTAATAATTCTTAAATATGAAAGGGATGATATCATAACATTTGAATACATAAGAATGATTACGCTATTAAAATTCCTCTTCCTTAGCTTTGATTATTGATTATTGTGTATGCACACTTTGGCTATTTTATATGCATGATTAGGTACACTTGATGTGAAAATGTTGTAGTGATGACAGGTGTCGGGTATCGACTCCACATGGCTTCACAAGTCTGAGTGTGTCCTTATCCTTGATAGTGGTTACAAGAGAGTCACATTGGTTGTTCATGCTACCTAGCCTATTTATCGTTCCTATTTTGAACAATATATGCTTATGTGCACATGATTAAACCTACAGTTACTACATAGGTAAAGTCCAGTTACCCCCACATAATTGTGGAAGACTAGTGAAATGTATGTGCATAGTCAACTATTCACAGTTGTTGCTATTGAGATATTTAAGTTAAATGTTATTTTAAATATTAAAATTTCAAGTTATTATTTACCATAAAATATGTCATATAGGTATTTAATTTATTTAGAATTATTTATGATTTATTTGATGGAAAGTTTAGTTTGGCATTTTAGATTGTTTGGGTTTATTCAATTTTAAGTGGTTTTTATCTTAGCCTTTTGGCTTGTGAAAAAGTGCTTTATATTACGAGTTAGAGCTCATTTCTCCACAAATTCTTGTATGGCTCTCCAACCCTTTTGGAGAAAATTGATTTCTATAGGCATTGGGAGATTTTGTTGAAGGATTTTTTGGGTATTGTCTTGTTAAGATTGTGCTTGGATTGCTACCAATTGATAGGATTCTCTCTTGAATCCATTGTATGTGTGTGGATCTTTTTTATTTTGGCATTTTTCTTAAGGTAGGAATCTCAAAACCTCTCTTGTTTTTTAATTGGATTGTTTCTTTTTTTCTACAAATGATTTGTGGGATGATTCTAGTTATGTTCCCCACTTATTTGGATTAATTTGATGCCTTCTTGGGTTTATTCAAATTTTAGAATTGAAATGTGGTTTATACATACTATTATGCTGCTCATTTCTTTGTGTATGGACAAAACATGAATTTTATTGCATGGATGAGTTTTTTCTCATGTGGGAATTGATGGTTTTTCCCAAAATCATGATATTTAATGCTTAATTTTTTGGTGCTTTTGGAGGTTTATCAATAGCAATGACCTCTAGGATTGTTTTTGGCCAAGTTTGGCATTTTTTGGAAAATATATTTTGATAATTGTGTTACATAATTTTTTTAATAAAAAAGTGACCTAAGTCACTTAAATTTTATTAATTTAAAATAAGAAAAGTACATAAAACATTCACCCTAAAAGATAAGAAGGGAATGCAGATTACAATGTGTATGGATCTCAACCAATAGTAGACAAATAAACCCAAAATAAGTATAATAAAACCACCCACCATCCTTGATACACTTGAAAAGATAATAATATACACAAATAGAAAAATTATTATCAATTGAGATAATAAGAAGAGGAAGTTATTAACTATTAGAATCCCTCCTAGAAGAAGAAGTGTCACTAAAATAACCAACCATATGAAAAACCCAATTACTAGTGTTGGTAGGAGGAGAATAGAACCAATATCTTATATCATCCAAAGAAACAATGCTCAATGTGTCCCCTTGTGAAGGCATTCTTAAAGATGACAGATCCAAAGTACCACTTGAATGATCAACCTCAATAGAAAATGAAGAATTTTAAACATCCATCTCACAAGGAACAACAACTAGCAATGAAGGAACAACCAGGTTATCAAAGCCATTAGACTCCTGAGGGTGACCAAAGAGAGTATAAATTGCCAAAAACTGGTCAAGTGCAGTAGACACTAGATAAAAAGAAAATAATTTAAGCAATATTTAAAACTCCTCAACATAACCTTAAATTATTCTAGACATCCTTCACATGAAATCTAACAACAACAAGCAATCCTTGAAGATGAATATTAGCCATAAAGCAAGAAAAAGTTGATAGTGCCACCAATAGGGAAAACCCCATTTTCTAATTTTTGAGAATTAAGTGGACCAGTATATGTTCATCATATAAATAATACTTTAGGAATTTAATAGAAATTGCATGAATAAGAGCAGCATCAAGTACGAGATCCATAATAATAGTGAGAAAACATGATGCCACCTTAGTGAATAAGGAAAAAGAGTTGCAAATAAAGTAATCATTACCGATAAATTTTTGAATTTCCTCCTTAATATGAGAGTGGGAGATATTGAAGAACAACACAAACCAGTTAGTATTATATTGATCCTTCATTCTAATCTCTTAAGATTTCTATGGAAAATGCAGTCTATACTCCATGATTAAATGCAAATATAAGAACTCAGAACAAGTAACAAAATAGATTATACAACAAAAATGCAACTCAATCTGACTCCCATGTATATGGCATGTGATACAAGACATAAAAAAAATTAAACCAAGTTGGCCAACATAGAATAGAGATGTCACACAAATAGAATAAATTACATTAATTGAAGAAAATCTAACTTACTGTGAAAATCTAAATCAAATCACTCACAAGAACAATTAGATATAAATCCACAAGGATGATAAGACAATAAAAACCAAAGACCATGTTAGAATATAATTAAATGCACAAATATTTCCATGATGATATGTGTGAAATACTTATGGGTAGGCCAAAAAATCCATCATAAAATTACCTAGGATGAAAAACCTGATACATGTGGCATAAACAATCAACATTTTGTGAGATGGAAAAGTCAATGAAAATTACGCCAACAAGATGGAGATGAAGCCGTAAAATCACATACTTAAGTACATAATAATGATGTCACCATGTAATCATTAAATGATACTATTTAAAACATCAAGCTTAAATAATGAAAATGGGCTTGGCCATCATTTAATATCCATATGCCATGGACAAGAGAACTACAAGATCATGGCCAAAAGAGATTGAATACCAACATAATCTACAAATGCACCACTATAAAAGGAATAAACCAAAAGTACATAGTTAGAAGTACCTTACATCATAAGCCAAATTAGACATAAATGAAGTGACAACCACATCAAAGCCAAGCATTAACATGAGTGACATGACATCCACCTCAGATCGTGAAAAATAATGAAAGGCAACCACAACTATGTAACAAAATAAAAAAGTCTTTGTTCCATCAAGATGAACCAAATGATATCAAAATCATGTTTGATAAATTTCTAATTATATTGTATGCTTCAATAAATGATCCCATTTGAATTACAATTATTTATTTTTATTTGAACAAATAGACATAATCCCCCCAAAAATAGTTTGTAATAGTCAAGATAGGAAAGAAAGGCATTCCCTTGGTACCTCCTAATAGTGAGGTAGATCATTAAATGCTTTATTTCCTAATAAATCATCCATCGTGTTTTCCTCTTTATAATAATGTTTTATTTCATAGTAAGAAAGATCTTGAATTTGCAATAAGACTCTATGTAAGAGATACTGTAAATGCCAATAGTTTTCTCTCTTATTCAAAACAACATGAAAGATAACCATTGAATCACCTTTGATTATTAAAATTTTAATATTAAGAGACAAGGAAATCTCAAAACCTAAACATAATACTTCCATTTCTGTAGTGTTAGAACCAATGACAATCTTTTCACAAGCAAATTTGATGATTTCCCCATTACTATCTCTGATGACTCTACCAATGCTTGAGAGCCTAGGATTACTTGGGGAGGCCCCAAATTCAATTTATGCATGCTCAATGGAGGAGGGGACCATTTAATTTGAGATCTAACTATTGAATTGGATGTTGAAATCAACAACCCATGGGAAGGAAGGGTTTGATCAAAAACCAATTATGAGTAATAAAGTTATCCCAGGAGGTAAAAGAGTTGAAATGATTGACATTCTTATAAATAAAAATAATAGTAACTTATGAAATGGATTTCTTAATTCTAAAAATGATATCAGTCAACAAAGCCTTTTTATTTCTAAGAATCCTTTTATTTATCTCCAACCATATATTCCAAACCACGATAGAAGGACTAAGTTCCCATATGCAAGAAAAATAAGAGGGCTTGTGAGACATTGGCCATCTTTTTGAAAATGTTAAGAGGCTATGACGCGGGACAGGTAAGGAGGATCCAATTAAGGACAGTCCAAACAAGAAGCCAAACACCACAATGCAAAATTATTCAACAAGATAATGTTTTCAACTGAATTTTCATTAACATGCCCGACTGTAAGGCCTTTTGGGTTAGGGCCAAATATAATCAAAGTATTTCTACAATCTCTCAGCTAGTCTAGCTCTGAAACAAATCAACAACTAATGGAAACACAAAGCAGATTTGAACTTGAGCTTGCAAGCCTCCAAGCAATCTCCTTGGCTCCAAGCATGAAAACCACTAGCTCTGCTATTACAAACTTATCAAACAAACAATCTGATCTTCAAGATCTCGCAAGATCCAAACTAATCTTCTATCTTCTGCAAATATGCTAATCTACCCCTAAAAAACTACCCAAACAATCCTTAAATACTAATCTTCAGCCACAAGTCAGCTAGAAGAAACAATTAACTCCTAGGCCAAGTCAGCACTTACTACAAACACATATTAAATGAAACAATAATCGGCTCATAAATAGCCTTACAAACATTTAATTCTCCATGTTGGCCTCTAGATCTACATAGGAGAATACAACAAAAGCTACCAACAATAAATGCACCAAGTCGGCCAACCAAATCTCCAAGAACTCCAGTCAGCAAACTAGAACAACCAAGTGCCAGAGAAACAACTGAGCACCAATAAAACAATCGACCAAGCCAAGCAACACCAAGCAACACAAGTTCCACCGAGCACAAGTTCCACCAAGCACAAGAGGTTTCACCGAGTTCCTTCAGTGACTAAGCTTCCTTCAATAACTGAGACCATTGGTTAAAGATGTAACTGAGTACCACATAACCAAAACAACACACCTTCATGTAGATTCACTGAGTACCCTAGAATGCCCCTGCATCAGACACCCTAGGTTTGAAAAGATGTTCTCATAGGCTGGAAGAACATCTTACGAGATTCAGCACATAAACCCTAAACTGGTTCTTCACATACAAGTCCTATAAATTTTCACCTTGCATACTCTTCCACTTTTGTTTCCTTTGTCTCTTCAATTCTTTTCTAGATAACACACAGGCTTGTTCTCCATATTGATCAATCTTTTCAGAAATTTCCAACTCAACTTGGCTACCAATACTCAGGCTCCTCCTACCGAGTGTTGTATCCAGCAAAGGCATCATGGAAAACTTCCTGTCATTCTTCTCAACAATAAACACATTCTTGACACAATCATACACAACTCTACAATCATATTGCCAAGGTCTACCGAGCAATATATGATAGCTATTCATCTCCACAATATCACATAACACTAGATCCTTATATTGGCCAATCTGAAAATCAACAAAGTACCGCTCCCTCACTTCCAGAGCATGAACATTTTGTAACCAATCAATCCTATAAGGATGAGGATGCTTCATTCTATTCAAACCAAGTTTCTGAACCATGTCCTCAGCAACAAGGTTATCAGTACTACCACTATCAACAATTACATCACAAATTTTACCTCTAGACTTGCATCAAGTTCTGAACAACTTAGTCCTCTGACAAAGTTCCTCCTTTGCACCGAGCAATGTTCTCTGAACCAGCAAGTTCTCAGATTCAGGTTCCTTCTGAATGTTCTCATTTATTATAGTAGTCCTTCGGTCACCAAACTTCTTCTATGTACACTCAAAAGAATGGTGTTCTTCTTCACCATAATTATAACAAGTACCCTTAAAGATAACTCTACCTGTCTTCTTATTCAATTCCACAAGTTTCAGTTCATCTTCACCAGTCGTTTTATCCTTCACTGAGTGATCAATCTTTTCCATCCCTCGGGGATTACTATGTTGTCTCCTTTTCAACTTATCTTCTTCCTTCAGAGCATAATGATAAGCATCTTCAACCAAATCAATCTTCAGCATACCAATCTCATCTTGAATATTAAATCTCAAACCATTCACATACCAAACTACTTTTTCTTTACCAAGTTATCTGTGTCCAAACTAAATAGTAAACTTATAAAACTCCTCGGTATAGTCCTCCACAGTCAAATCTTTTTGTTTGAACAGATTTTGTAACTTTTTAAACAAGTCAAGCTCATAGTCGATAGGTATGAACTTAGCTTTTAATTTAGTCACCATCAACCTCCACCAATTGATCTTCATTTCAACTTCATCTTCTCTATATCTTTGTAATTCTTTCTACCAAAGAGTAGCATGCCCTTTCAACTTAGTCTGTGCCAATCTTACTCGAAGAGGATCTTCAATTTCTTCAAGCTCAAAGAAGTCTTCTAATTCACCAATCCAATCAATCAAGTCCTTGGGTCTAAAAGTACCAGAGAAAGAAGAAACTTCCATTTGGTAACTAGTGTGTGCTAAAATGTTGGCACACTTCTATGAGTCATTATATCCCAGATTACTCAAGAATGAGGTCTCAAATAGCAGCTTATAGCTCTCTATTCATGGAGTGCAAGGGTTTGTAATGGAGGCCCTCAGATTAGACCTATTTTGTGCCCATGCAAGTACACCATAAAATGAGAGATTCAAAGAGGAAAATCAAGAATGCTAGTCTCCATGATCATGAAGTATGCATGTAAATGAAAATGAAAGGTATTCTATATGATAACAATGCATGAAAGAAAACTAATATATGAAAGGAAATGCTTATTTAAGATTATTTTATGAAAGGAAATATGAATCTAATCTAATATGCAAGTGCAAGATTAATCTAAATGGATTGTCATGGAGGCATGAGAGAAGAAGACAAGAAAAGAGAAGTTGCAATATCCAAGCTCAAGTGCTCAAATTCTCCTCCAAAATCACTCTCCAAACCTGCATAACAATAACATAAATCTTGATCTCTAAAATCTCCATACATAAAATGAGAAGGAGAGGGCTCCTTATAAAAGATTTAGAAATGAATGGACAGTCAAGATTAAGAGGCAAAAAAAAATGAGCAATGGTGGAGATTAAATCTTGGTTGATCCATGTGCTCAAGATTCTCAAGAGGCAAAATCAATGGACATGGTTAAGAGGCAAAAAGATGTGTGGAAGAGATTAAGAGGCAAAAGGAGATTCCACTCATCTTGGAAAGCGTGCATTTAATGTGTAGACAAAAAGTCTTTTTCTTTTTCTTTTTATTTTATTATTTATTTATTATTTTTAGCAAAGTAGTTTCCATTATTTAATTAAAAGATTTTTTATTTATTTAAAAGAGATTTGTTCTTTTAATTAAATGTGGCTTAGGATAAAGTGATTTTATTATTTAATTAAAATATTTTTTTATTTAATTAAAATGAAGCATGATCTCTTAATTAAATAAAACTTAGGATAAAATGATCAAACCTTAGGAAATATTAAAATAATTGAATTAATTACGATTTGATCAAGGAAATTGATAAATTGAAAATATTGCAAAGCATTGATTCAGAAAATGATAAATTGATGAATGGAGGCCCAAAGTCTAGGTGACCATTTTAAGGTGCATACATTTGCCCCTCTTTGAATAATGTGTGATCTTCATGGGAACATATGTAGTCAAAGAATAAAGTTGAAATGTGAGATCAATTTGGGATCACAAAACAACCTAGACATGTGATCGATGGATGGGAACACATCAAGACAAAGATAAGTTGATTGAAAAAGACAAGGCCAACACCCCTGTAAATAGGTAATTGTCAAGTCTCAAGAAAGGTTTCCCCAAGAGAAGTAATTGATAGGATTGATAAAGCTGAATCAAAGATTGAAGTTTGATAGGCACTGCCCCCTCGTGATTGAAATTGAAATGAGATAGAGGAGAAATAGTAAATTGAAAAATTTGATCAAATCAAACTAAAGATAAGGTTCTTGATGAAAGATGAAAGATCTAAGGATCATAGAACAAAGGTAGATCATTAAGCATGAAAGTTTATGCCCCAAGGTTAAATCAGAAGAAAAGAAGTGGGGTGAAAGCGAATGTGAGATAGAAGTTTGGAAGAGGTGGAAAGAAATGGAGAGAAGAAAGAGGATGTGCCTCAAGAAAGAGAATGCCCAAAAATCAATCAACTGTTTAAGATAGATAATTTTGATTGAGATCATGAAAGAAGATAAGGAAATGAAGATCAAAACGTGACCGCAGTTGATTAAAAGTCCAAAAGAAAGATGAAGGAAAACCCTCTCAAACTCATAATGAAGCTTAAAAATGCAAATTAACATGAAGTATAATGATGCAAGCTACATGAAAATGCAAAGGTGTACTTGCAATAGAGAAACTATAACATAGGATCTTGTGTTCATCATTCATTAGAGAATGTTAAGAAACTTATTTTCATCATTGGGCCATTATTAACAGACATCGGAAAATCACACAATCATCACTAGTCACAAGCGCAACTATGAAGATATGAATGTGATTTATATCGGATTGGAATGTGGAAAGATTATAACATAAGTATCAAAGACATAAAGGTCAAGATGACTTCGATATTAGCTTACCCAATTTAATGTAGCAAAACCATGCTCGCATCAAGGCAAAGATGCTAGAATGACCACAAGAACGGTTGTGCAAGAACAATCAAGGATGATGCCTCAAATATCCTAAGTGTTTCAAGGGAACAAAAAGAGACACTCAAGAGGTTCAAGACCACACCCACAAGTAGAAAGAAAATAAAAACATGCCCCATGTCCCAAGTCCTCTAGCTATGCATCCCAGAGAGACTTATTAGACAAGGACACTCAACGAAAATCAATAACAATCAGCACACAAAGAAAATATCATGACATATCTCAAGCATTAAGTGTTGTGTTTAAAAATTTAAGTGTGTTAATTGATACTGAGTTCTGAGGATAAGGATCGAATGCTTGCCAGCAGGTAAGATCACATGACAAAACTAGGTAAGACCAAACTGAAAAGTGTTGAGAAACACTCGATGCTAGGGGTTGTGTTGAAAAACACAGTTGGGGTGGTGTTGAAAAATAGCATTTACAAGGTGTCCTAAAGACTAACACATCCAAGAGACCAAAGATAACACAATTATGCCCCGTAAACAAAGACAAAGACCAATTCCAAACAAAGGTAACAAGGACAAGGCATGATGGAGAAAGGCTAAGTGTCAAGGACGCATGCGAAGAAACATGGATGCAAAGGCCTCAAGTAGCGTCCATTTCCAGGTTTTCACCACTTTGATTTTATTGCAATTTTTTTTCAGAAATTTTTATAATTTTTTTATATTTTTGCTACCAAGGCGCCTATTTCCAGGTTTTCACCATGGCACATTTTCTTTTTTTTTTTGAATTTTTTTAAATTTTTTGAATTTTTTGGTATTTTTAGAATATATAATTTTTTGGAGATACATCAAAGCGCATATTGCTAGGTTTTCACTAAGATGATCATTTTTTAGGATATTTTCCAATTTTTAAATTTTTTTTACAATATATTATTTTTTTAGATTTTTTCAGGATCAATAAGTATGTACAAAGGATGCCCCCAAACAGAATGGGCATCAAACTCCCAAGAAAGATCACATTGTGTAGTCCCAATGTCTAGCAAGGTGGAGGACAAGAGGGATTAGCAAGTTAGTGGAAGAAATGGAAGACAAAAGAATGAAGGAGAATGAAGGGAAGAAATCCTCAAGGGAAAACTCCTCAAAAGTTCCCAAACTAGGAAAAAATTGTTATGTAAAGCACATTTGGACAAGAAATGAAAGGCCAGCATAGGATAAGTCACAAAGACATAATGTAAAAGAAGGAAAGGATGCAGTCCAAAGGAGTAGGCATGTCAAGAGGCTTCATAGCATCGTGTTTTACTCTTTTTTATTAGATCAAGACTAAAGGAAAAAGGATAGCAAAAGACTAGAATGAATGGAGGAAAATAAATATGAAGGCAAAACATGAATGGAATGAAAGAAAGATCATCGTAAGATAGCCCACACAATAGCCAAATGTTCATTTATAGGTCAACATTGTCAAGATCAAAAAGAGAAGATAGAATGGATGAAATATGTAGAAGAACTAGACATGATGCCTGATTGCTAAGTTTTCATCATGGTACTTATCCAAGGTGCCACAAGGGAGTGGTTTTCACCATAGGATGAATTTATTTCTCTTTACTTTTTCTACCAAGGCACCTATTTCCAGGTTTCCACCAAGGCACATTTTCAATTTTTTCATTTTTTTTTGTTTTCTTTTTGAATTTGTCTATTTTTTGAATTTTTTTATTTTTTTTTGGAAGAAGGCAAGCTTTTTAGATAATTCTCCCTGAAAGGATAAACCATGATATGCCAAGGATTCAAAATGATATGCTCAAAGATGCTAATAGGGAAAGGAAGATGGAAGAGAAAAATGGAGGATAAGGTTTTATGTAAAGTGAGTGAGGTTGGAAGATAGGAGGAATATGCAAATGAGGAAAAAAGATAGAAGGTAGAAGGATAATGAATGGAAGGATTGTGAAAGGGTAGATGGAAATGAAGGAAAGATCAACATCAACACACACCTTGAAGGGTGGTGAGAGGATGGAGGAAATGTGAATTCAGGAATACGTGAAGGAATATGGTGAATGGATAGCAGAGGTTGTGGTTTAGGCGCATGGAATGGAATAATGTTTTTGGAAGAAGATGAAATGGAAGCCTTTGGAAGCTTGAATGTCAACTTCACTTGTTTCTCAACATCAGACTCTTTCAAGAGATAATTTGGAATCCATATAGCCATAGGATTTTTATTTCTTTTTGATTATTTAGAGAGAATATCTTCAATGATGAATTTTGGAACCCATACTTATCTTTTAGTTTTCTTCTTAGATATCTCTTTTGACTTTATGCCTCCATGTCGATAACAGGAGACATGGTGATCTTATTTTTTTTTATGGATTCTTGTATTGCTTCTTTTTCTTGTATTGAAAATTCAAGTTACTTCCAAAAGACTTGGGACTTGTGGAAGAAGGAGGAGGATATGACTAGTTTAGATGGGTGGGTGGATGAAAAGGATTCAAGGGTATGCATCTATGTTGATCTTGAGGAAAGATAGGAGATGGAGGGATGTAAGGACCCAAGATGGATGATGAATTAGGAGAGTTAGGAGGGGAAAGTGAAGGGACATAAGGGCCCAAGATGGAAGGAAGATGTGAAGCCCTTAGTATTGGTGGAGGAAGTCCAAGGATGGACGTGGAAGATACAAAAGGATAATAAATAAGTTCATCAACATCTATATGAAAACCAAGGACATCAACATCTTTAGAGTGAGGATTAGGATTTGCAATAGGATCATTAACATCTTGAATAGGAGCAACTTCTTTGATAGGATTGTTCAGAGCTTGAAAAGACTTAGGAAGAGTAGAAAGTGGAAGCGAACATGGAGTGGTAGAACAAGATGGAAGACTTTGATCTTGACAAGGAGCTTTGGATAGCATTAGCGTATAATTTTTCTCTTGATTTTCAATAGGCTTAACATTGGAAGTAACAACACTATTTTTAATAACCTTAATGGAAGTATCATCTTTGGAAAGCGCAAGTGGAGTGAGGATATTTTGATTGTCAATAAGTTCAATGGTGTAAGTAGTAGCTTGATCTTTCTTAGGAGAAGACTTAAGACATGGTGGGATGAATGAGAAAGGGCATATAGGATCAAAAGCACCATGAAATGGATGAGATACATCATGAAAAGGATTGGATGACATGGAGGGTTCTTGATCTTTCGCTTTCTTTATGTTCTTTTCTTTATCATTTTTAGAGTCCTCTTGACATGGAGCCACTTCTAAGGACAAGGGAGCATGTTGGAATTGTATGGAAGAATTTGGAAGAGATGGTAAAGGACTAGTTGAAGTAGGAATTATAGCATATAAAGGCTTAGGATCTTTAGGTTTAGCATTATTGAAAGTATTTGCAGCCAAGTGAAGGTTAGCTTGAGTTTCTTTAAGAGGTAGCCCTTGAGGACAACTATAGGGAACCACATGAAAAGTATTAGGACCTTTGTTGGATGAAGGATCTGTGAAAGATTTTAAAGACTTGGAAGCTTTAGGAAATGTATGGGTATTGGAGGAAGTAGGGGATGGAAGGGAACCATCACAAGATAAAGGTCCATTATTAACATAATCTTGCTCGAGATTGTAATCTTTATTTCTAGCGTGAGAGTTCTTAGAGGAGAGATTCTTATAGTATTTACATTTATAATTAGCGTGAAAAGGTTTCTCTTCCTCAATAGTAGTAGATGTATCATCTAGGTATTTTTCACAAAAATCATTAAAGTCTCTTTCAAAATTAGAATCATATGGATCACCATCATGATCTATCCAATGTGATGACCCATTTCTAGTAAGCACAAGCACATGACTAGGAGGACTCTTAGGAATAGAGGTGTCATAGGTATCACTACATTGTCCATCATCATAGTCATCAAAGATGGGCATATCACTCTTTGTGGAAGAGGTATCACAAGGGATATCATATTGCTCATCATGGTATATCTTGAGATGAGGAGTAAGACTCTTGGGAGAAGTAGAAGAGGAATGAGATTGTGAAAAAGAGGAAAGTGAAGACCTGGTGGAGGAAGAAGACTTGGATAATGAGGAATGCAAATAGTATCTAGAAGAGCCATGGTAAGACTTGGAAGATGAGGAAGGATGAGAAAACTTAGAAGATGAAAAATGTTAGGAAGAAGGAGGTCATGACATGATCATGTCTATGATCCTAGCAAAGGTGTCTGATTCATTCAAATTTTATTTTATTTTTATCTTAAGTTTATCACCCGTGCAATATCTAGAAGGGCTATTGGAGGAATAAAACTCTTCAAATTGAGCAATGAGTTCAAGATCATCTATTTTCAAGAGAGGTTCCATACCAAGATAGTTGAAATTCATGGTTCTAGAAGAGGAGGAATCAAGCATGGAAGTGATAGAAGAGAAGAATAGAAGAAGATAGACTAGATAATAAGAGGAAAAGAATCAAGAAGACGTGAAGAGTTTAGGAAGAAAAGGAAGAAGTGTGAAGGAAGAAGAGAAATGATGAAAATGAGAGACTAAGAAGACATGTGAGATGTGGAAGAAAGAAGACCAAGAGTCATTTTGTGAAAATTGATACCATTTAAGTTCATTTGGATTTTGAGCAACATGTCATAGCACTTTTGGGGAGATCTTTGAAGTTTTTATCACTCGTGAACTCATATTTGTTTGTTTAATGTGACCAACTAGATGCATTAATAGATTTTTATCACTAATTAGGCACACAAGATACCAATCAATGAATTCAAGCAAATAACTATCTTCAAACAATGAGCAAGGGGCAAAACAACCTTGCGCATGAACAAGAATAGTGACTTAGTATGCTACTCCTTAAAGATTCTACTTGTGTATGTTCTCAAAATGTTTTTCCAATCACGCACATAGTCCTAGAAAATAAAAATTTGGTTACACTATGGTTCTTAGTAATGGCCAACTTTGCAACTTTTGCAATCTCAAGAGGGTGAACCCTAATCTAGATGCACCAGGGTTTTGACACATTCTCAGAATTTAATCAATCAGAGATGCTGAGGAGATTTGATAGCCCAACAAGAAACTACAACCATGGAGATTTCTTCCACAAGGACATTTATATAGTGGTTGTTGCTACCATGATGAAAATGGATATTACTACTTGAGGTTTTGTCCATGTGGTTGACCCAATAAAGGGAATGTCCACTACGGTTAACCCTCTCTAACAAGGTGACTCACAAAAAGGACCACATGAGGACTTGGTTTAGATTCAAGGATCTGAGTTTCTGATACTACCCAAAAAGGGAGTAGAGCAGAATACTCTAGCCTCTTCACTTCACCCAAACATAGCAAGAAATTTCATTGACATGCTAAGATTGAAACCACCTCACCAAGGTTCATGATGTCAACAACAATGTCTACCGAGCTCTCTAAGTGGGACCAAGAGAGAATGTACCGATCAATGTTGAAGACTAAACCAAGTAAGACTGTGAGATAGTAACAATATCCTCCCTACCTACAAGGGGTTCTATCATCAATAAGATCTTCACAAGAGACCCACTCTCTCAAGAATGCCACAAATAGTATTCATAGGGCCTAATTATTATGTGAAACATATATGCAAGAAAGTGAATCTATGTTCTTTTTTAGAGCCCAAATTTAAAGTGTGATATATGAAAGCAATAAACACTCAAGCTAGACACATGAGAGATTCATTTTATTCCCAAAATCCAAATGTTATAGAAATTCAAAAAAATACCTCAAGTCCAAAGTAACGCGCTTAGTAGGTTTTTGTTGAGCTTTTTTTGTGCAAGCAAGCCATGAACTCTCCAACAAGCAAACAAGATATGCAATGTATATCCAGCTTATGCAAACCCTAGGATTAGATTTGAAAATCAATTGTTAGGAGAAATAATAGCCAGAAAATAATCCAAATGACAACTCATATTATGCATTCAACCTTGAAAATAAGTGCGTACTCATCACAAAATTTTATTTTTTTTGCACTTGACCTAGTCAACAAGATCTGATTTTTTTGATATGATTTTGGCCACAAAAATAGAAATGAAAAACAAAGACCCCTACTAAAAAAAAGAGAGCTTTCCAAAAATGTAAAAAATTTAGAAAAATCTCTTCATTTGTACCCTAGAGACCCATTTTACCAAAATAGACCAGTTTTTGTAATTTGACTATTTGAACTATGATATTGCATCCAAATTTAAAACAAAAAGAATGGACCCCCTGTGAAATTTAAAGAGCCTTCCAAAAATGTAAAAATTTCTTAAAAATATGCTAATTTTCACCAAAAATTAATTTTTTATGAAAAAATTATAAAAAATTCAAAATACCTCCGAAAATTCTAAATTTTTTATTGAAGCTTATCTGATATGTCGTCAACCTACAAAAACAATTTTAGACCAAAATAGAAAGCCATTTGGGAGATATGATCAAATCTTTGAAAATCTAGGGTTTTAGTCTCCAAGCAAATCTGCACAAGGGGATTAGCTCCAAAAAAACTGAAATAAACATGTAAAGGTGGGTTGCCCCATGGTGGGGGCAAAAAATGTGTGCTAAAATGTTGACACACTTCTATGAGTCATTATATCCAAGATTGCTCAAGAATGAGGTCTCAAATAGCGGCTCATAGCTCTCTATTCATGGAGTGCAAGAGTTTGTAATGGAGGCCCTCAGATTAAACCTAGTTTTTGCCCATCCAAGTACACCATAAAATGAGAGATTCAAAGAGGAAAAGCAAGAATGCTAGTTTTCATGATCATCAAGTATGCATGCAAATGCAAATGAAAGCTATTCTATATGATAACAATGCATGAAAGCAAACTAATCTATGAAAGGAAATGCTTATGCAAGATTATTCTATGAAAGGAAATATGAATCTAATCTAATATACAAGTGCAAGATTAATCTAAATGGATTGCCATGGAGGCATGAGAGAAGAAGACAAGAAATAGAAGTTGCAATATCCAAGCTCAAGTGCTCAAATTCTCCTCCAAAATCGCTCTCCGAACATGCATAACAATAACATAAATCTTGATCTCTAAAATCTCCATACATAAAATGAGAAGGAGAGGGCTCCTTATAAAGGATTTAGAAATGAATGGACGGTTAAGATTAAGAGGTAAAAATAAATGAGCAATGGTGAAGATTAAATCTTGGTTGATCCATGTGCTCAAGATTCTCAAGAGGCAAAATCAATGGACATAGTTAAGAGGCAAAAAGATGTGTGGAAGAGATTAAGAGGCAAAAGGAGATTCACTCATCTTGGAAAGTGTGCATTCAATGTGTAGACAAAAAGTCTTTTTCTTTTTATTTTATTATTTATTTATCATTTTTAGCAAAGTGGTTTCCATTATTTAATTAAAAGATTTTTTATTTATTTAAAAAAGATTTGTTCTTTTAATTAAATGTGGCTTAGGATAAAGTGATTTTATTATTTAATTAAATTTTTTTTATTTAATTAAAAGGGAGCATGTTCTTTTAATTAAATAAAACTTAGGATAAAATGATAAAACCTTAGGAAATATTAAAATAATTGAATTAATTACGATTTGATCAAGGAAATTGATAAATTAAAAATATTGCAAAACATTGATTCAGGAAATGATAAATTGATGAATGGGGGCCCAAAGTCTAGGTGACCATTTTAGGGTGCATACATTTGCCCCTCTTTGAATAATGTGTGATCTTCATGGGAACAAATGTAGTCAAAGAATGAAGTTGAAATGTGAGATCGATTTGGGATCACAAAACAACCCAGATGTGTGATTGACGGACGGGAACACATCAGGACAAAGATAAGCTGATTGAAAAAGATAAGGCCAACACCCTTGTAAATAGGTAATTGTTAAGTCTCAAGCAAGGTTGCCCCAAGCAAAGCAATTGATAGGATTGATAAAGCTGAATCAAGGATTGAAAATTGATAGGATTGATAAAGCTGAATCAAGGATTGAAAATTGATAGGTACTGTCGCCTCATGATCAAAATCGAAATGAGATAGAGGAGAATCTTCGCTAGTTGTTGGCTGACTCATCTTGATTGCAAATAAAAATTCTTCTGAAAATTCTGAACTCACTGAACTCTTTAATTACTGAAAAACTCAAGAATTCTCGTAATTCTTCAGCTCTGGCTCTCCGAATGCTTGGTAAATTTAGAATGAGTGATAGTTAATTGTATTTACTCTAAAGAATTGATTGCATGAAACCATTCAAGAATCAAGCTCTGCAATTCATGTCACTTTCATCATTACTTGGCACATTCTGAACTTCAATTCACTATCTGTAAGCCAAGAAAGTGACAGGTAATAAAAAATTGATTTCTGGCAACTTAGCGACTACACTTAGTCTCCTAGCCACTCAAAGACTTGGCACTTTTTTAATAATTTCAGAGATCTGGTGACTAAAGAAAAATCATCAATCGCTGGATGATTTTATCTTTTAAATTTTATCACGAGACTTGGAGACTATAGTCATAAATCATAGTCGCTAAATGATTTTACCTTTTATGATTTTATCTCATGATCTAGCGACCCTTTGAAACTTTAATTTTTCATTCTGAGACCTAGCGACTATAGTCCATCTCCTAGTTGCTGCAGAAATTATCAATTGTTAATTTTATCCTGAGACCTGATGAAAACTATCTTTCCCAAGTCTTATTACCTTTCCTTTTTATTGAGAGACCTAGCGACTAGCAGTGAGTCTCTTAATTGCTAGAACTTGTTGACTTTTTAAAGTTCTTCTGGAGACTACCTAACTTTGCCCATCTAGAGACCTAGAGACTAAGGAGTAGTCTCTTAATCACTAGATGTTTGTTCAAATCCTCACTCCATCTCATGACTTCATGACAACCACAAGATCTTAATCTAACAGTAGTTGCTCAGTCTCATAAAATTCACTCTGACTTTGACTTTCTCAGGAGATCTAGAGACTGAACCGATCTGGAGATCTAATGACTAAAGGCAGAATATCTTTGATTAATTGCTTTTGGAGACTTAGTGACTATAGTCCATCTCATAATTGCTAAAATATTTTTATTTCTTCATTTTATTTGGCTACCAATCAGGGACAAACACGTCATCAAATCCAGAAAATAGATCCATATCATTTTTCATTTTTTGACCTCGGCAAATACTTAACCCTTATTCATCTGGCGATTGTGCGACTGAAGTCACCTCCCAGTTGTGTGCTATAATTGTGTCACACTTCTATGAATCATTACATGCAAGGAATCTCAAGAATGAGCCCTCACAAATCAATCCATAGCTCCCTAGGCATGGAGTGCAAGGGTTTTTAAGAATGCTCTCAGCTAGAGCTATTAAGCCAATAACCTTGCTAGTAAACCATGCAATGGGAGATTCAATGAAGACAAGGGCAAGAATGCCAATATCCTCAAGAATCAAGAATGAAAATGCAATGCAATGCTATGCTAGAAATGGAAATGCAAGCTAAGCTATAAAAGGAAATATGCAAGTGTTACAACCCAAGCTAATTAATCTATGTGAGCTAATCTAGAGCATAGAAATGAAGCTAATCTAAGAAAGCATAAATATGAAGCTAAACTAAGAATGCGAGAATGAGATGTAGATGCTAAGAATGCTCCAAATCTCCAAAAGCTCCAAAGTGACCTAGAAATCCTATAGCATAAAGTTAGCATAAAAAGTTGGAGATCTAGAATGAAGAAGAGAGCTCTCCTTTTAAAGGAAATGAGAAGGAATGGACCATGGAGATTAAGAGGCAAAATATTTAATCAATGGTGGAGCTTGAAAGAGGAGCAATCCATGTGCACAAGTATCCTCCAAAATAGGAGTTGACTTTTGTGTCCATATGAGACAAAAAGTGCTTTTTCCCTTTTTATAAAATAAGAATAATGCTTTATTTGTGCAACTTAGGATAAGAGGAAAAGTGGGGGCTTTTTATTTAATAAAAGGGGAGGAAATATTCCTTTTAATTAAATAAAGACTTAGGATAAGATGGTTAGCCCATAGAAAATAATCGAATAAATGACAGAACTAGGATTTGATCAAGAATAAGCAATTGATGATTTAGCAAAAGGGGCTAATAGTCTAGGTGACCATTTTTAGGTGTATACACTAGTCACTTAATACTTTCTCTAACTCAGGTTTTATCTAGAGATTGGGGGACAAAGCAATTTTCATTGTTGCTGAATTTTTTCCTGACCCATGGTTTGATTGGGAGATAACGTGACCAGTGCCCAATCAAGACCGCATAAATGGTTCATATTCATTATGTGAAAACCTTTACCTTAACTCATCACCTTCTGGCGAACACATGACTGAAGACATCTCATAGTCTCTTATTATTCTCCTTAACCCTGGTTAAATTTAGAGATCACGCAAAAGCCCTTATTCACCAAGTTGCTAGATAATTTGCTTAACCTTAGTTAGATTATGATATTAAGCACCAACCATTGATCCTCCCTTTATCCTATGGTCCTTGCTGAGTTGCTAGACACTTTATGACTTAACCGTGACATCACGAGATCAGGAGATAATCATGTCACTAGATTGCTGAATGTTTAAAACATAACTGCCAAAATCAGGAGAATACGTGACTACCGTAGTCACTGGGCCACTTGATAAATAGACTAACTGCCTGAGAACCTAGAGACTGATGGAAAATACACTGGTATCTTTCATTTGGAGACTCAGTGACTAAAGAGAAGTCTCATAATCATTGAATACTTTATCACTTCATCATTTTATTGAGAGATCACCTAACTAGAGGTATTTTTGATCTGGAGACTGGGTGACTATAGTCACTTTGAAACATTTAAATATTATAGTCTCTAGATCTTGTAATTCTCCATGGGGTCATTTAGATACTACCCGACTAAAGGCACTTTGCTGAGTCACTTGAAGAAAAGGAATATTCTCAACACTTGAAGAGATCGCACAACAAAGGGTTTCAAGGAATCGCTAGACTAAAAGGAATATGCCAAAATTTTCAAGAGACTTAGCGACTAGCTAGGGATAGTAAAGTGCACATGCTTAAAGGCTCTCTTAAGTGATTTGAAAAGGGTAACAACAAAATAGAAACTGACTAAGCTTTTCTAGGGTTTTTTGGATCTTCAAAAGTATTTACAACCTAGCACTTAGGGTTTTTCACCATTATGAACATATTTCAAGCTCTGGGACAAGAAATTTGTAGAAGACTTATCACAAAAATAGGGAAAACTTTCAAAGAAGCAAAAAATTAAAATGCAACTTTGAAAACTAAAAATACTACCAACAGTGGCTCTCTCTAAGGATGCTTAAATGTCAATTTATAGAAAGAAACCAAAATCTTTGGGTAGCAAACCAAACCAAACTTAACCTACTACAAGAAAATAACACATGACTTGAAATAAAGGCACAACTATACACTACAAAACTACTATGCATGGAGCAAAGGGTATTTCAATTGAAGAAAAATTTCAGGAATTGTCCATGCACTGGCAATTCCTATTCTTCACAATCCATATTTCTTAGAAAATATGATTATTGTCTATGAGCCTGATGGATAATATAGGGACCCAACCATAATGATTCAAAATTTTTATGCTTTCCCTTATCCTCACTCCTTGTATTCCATTGAAGGACCAAATCTTTAGGCTAGAATTTCCTGATAGTTGCTCTCTTGTCAAACAGATACTTCATCTTTTGCTGTAGTTTGATATTTTCCTTTTGACCTTCTCTTCTTGTTTCATCTAATTCAACAAGCTGAATCATCCTATTTTCCAGGGGATCAGACATTTCCAAATCTTCCTCCTGCATAAATTTATAAATAAGCAGTAAGTTGTTCACATGAAGCCTTGATTTAATACCATAAACCATTTCAAAAGGAGACTTGCCTATAGCTCTCTTTTCTATGATTCTATCTGCCCATAAAGCTAATTTAAGCTTTGAATGCCAGGTTCTTTTGTTCTTCTCTAAAGTTTTCTTTAGGATCTGCAGAATACTTTTATTGCTTGTTTCTGCTTGCCCATTAACTTGTGGGTGATATGGGGATTAATATGACATAACTATGCCGATTTCTAAACATAAATCCTTGAATTCTTGTGATCTAAAAATCATGGCATTGTCCATCACTAACTTGACAGGAACACCAAACTTTGTAACAATATTATCCATCAAGAATTCAATAACCACTATGCTTGTAGACTTTTTTGTTGGGATTGCTTCAATCCACTTGGTAAAGTAATCAGTGGCTACAATTATTGAAAATGTGTCCTCCACTAGACTTCTCAATAAATTCCCCAATAAAATCAATACCCCACATAACAAAAGGAGCTTCTGCCACTACAAGGTTCAACATCAAAGCTCCTAACATCTTTAATTTATTTGAGAACCTTTGGCCTTGTTCACACTTTCTAAAAAATGCATGAGTATCTTTGAATAACATAGGCCAGTAATACCCAACCCTTAAAATCTTACGAGTAGTTTCTCTGGCTGAATGGTGTCCTCCACACATTCTAGAATGCATTTCTTTTAAAATCCTCTCAAACCGTCCTTTGTCTAGACATAAAAGCAAGATTCCATCACTATCCTTCCAATACAAGTCACCTTATAGTAGTATATACCCTTGGGCTTGAAATCTTAGGCTTCTTCTTTGATTTTCATTAATGCCCTTTGGGCAAATAGCATTTTTGAGAAAAAATACAATGTTTGTATATCAGGGCTACATCTCAAAGCTGGTGACAATTCCTTCATTAATATCAACATTTTTGACCTGAATCAAGTCCATAATTTCTTTAGTCATTAGCTTTGAAAGTCCTAGACCTCTAACAAGTTTAGTGATGTGAAGATCTAAATCAAATTCCTATATTATGTTAATCCATTTGCATCTTTTGCCTGTGACCCCACTTTGCACTAGAATATCCTTAACTGCAGCATGAGGAACATATGCATTTACTTTTGCACAAACCAGATAAGGTTTGAATGCCTTGACAACTTTTACTAAAGCATAGGCTTGTTTTTCCATCAACTCATAGTTCAATTCTACTAACTGTAATGATTTTTTTAAAAAGGCAATGGGATTCTCAAATCCTTCATCATCCTTTTGTAACAAAACTGCTACAATGGTATGAAATGAGGCAAAAGAGAACAAAGAAAAGGGATTAGAGTAATAAGGGGAAACCAAGACTATTGCCTCCTGGGTTGTCTATTTTATCTTCTCAAAGGCTTCTTGTGCTTCTTGATCCCAAATAAATTTTACATCCTTTTTTAGTAGCTTGACAATAGGTTTAACTAGCTTAGCAAAGTTGGCAATGAATCTTCTGACAAAATTAATTTGTCCAAGGAAAGATTGGACACCTTTTAGTTTTTTGGGAGTAGGGACCTTCTTAATAGCTTCTACCCTTTCAGGATCAATCCTTACTCCCTCTTTGGACACTATATTCCCTAGTAGATTGCCCCTAGTGACAAAAAATGGCATTTCTTAGGATTTAAAGATATGCCATACTCCAAAGCTTTGATCAAAACCTTTTCTAGGTGATTGCAATGATCCTCAACCTTCTTAGAATATGCAGTCAGGTTGTCTTGGTACACCACCATGAAAACATCAATAAGGTCCTTAAATGCTACATCCATTGCCCTCTAAAAAGTTGCTCCAACATTTTTTAAACTGAAAGGCATCCAGACATACACATATGTTCCCCAAGGAGTGGTAAATGCTATCTTGAATTGCTCTGATTCCTTGACCAACACCTAGTTATATCCTAAAAATCCATCCATCATGGACAATGAATCATAGCCAGTCACTTTATGAAGTATAGCCTCCATATTTGGCAGTCCATAGTTGTCCTTTAGTGAAGCAACATTCAAATTTTTGAAGTCAACACACAATCTTATGTCACCATTATTTTTTCTGATTGGTACTAAGTTTGAGACCCAAGATGAATGTCGTATAGGCTCAATTATACCAGCATCCCTTATCTTGGTCAGCTTAGTTTGCATTTTGGTAGCTAACAAGGGGTTAATGGGTCTTTTCTTTTTTCTAAAAGGCTTGGTATCTTCTTTTAGGGGAATTTCATGCTGAAACAGGTCTACCCTATAGATTTTGAGATCATCATAGGACCAAGAAAAGACATGTTTATGTCTTTTCAACAATCTTACTAAATTATTCCTTACATCCTTACTGAGACTCTTCCTAATGTAGATAATTTGAGGGGAAGTTTCTAACCCTAGGTTTATTTCTTCTAGGTCATGCACCTTGGCATTTGACTTCTGGGACATGTGACTATCATTTATTTTGAACATGTCTTCTAACTCAACTAAACCCTTGGGGATATGGTTATAAGGTAACTGTACAACCTCATTTCCCATGACATAATTTTTTTCATCAATTATTTCCTGATAAGCACCAAAATCAATTTGCTAACCATCATACTGATCCAACCCTTGAATAAACCTTAAGATGTCATTGTCATCCTCAAAAACTTGCCAATTGAAAATATTATCAGGGACAATTGGTCTACTCTTTATTTCCAATTTTGATACTCTAGTAAGGGTTGCATCATTTCTCTTTAATGCAACATTTGCAAGGAAGTCTGCCATAATGTTTTTTGATCTTTCTACCCACAGAATATTGAAAGCATCAAAAAATTCAATTCTATCCCAGACAACATATTTGTATAACTTAAGTCTATCATCCTTAGCAACATATTGTGATCTAATTTGAGCAATGATTAACTAGGAATCTCCATAAACTTTTAAACATCTTATACCATTTTTTATTGCAATATATAATCCCAGTATCAAAGCTTCATATTCAGCAGTATTATTTGTGCATTGGAAGGTTAACAGAAAAGAATACTTAAAAGTAGTACCTAAAGGGGATATTAGTAAGACACCAGCTCCTGAGCCCTCTTTAGAGCATCCACCATCAAAGTAAAACTTCCATAGCCCATCTTTTTGTAAGAGAAATTCATCAACAATTGGGACAGTATTTTTAAGTTGTGGCACTATTTATTCTATTATGAAATTGTTCATATCAATATCAACACATCAATTTAGATCCTATGGAGCTACCATCTCAATCATTACTGATGAACGAGGTTCTCTTTACAACTTTACCTCAGTACCATTCACAAGAATTGTAGCATAAGATAGATCTAATTGTAACTTTCCTCCTACTGCTGCTATCCACTGTCTTGATAGTAGCATACCATAATGGGGATTGGTATCAACTACAAAAACATCCATTTTGTAAGTGGCTTCAAAGAATGCAACAATATTTATCTCTATTCCAACCAAAGTCCTCACCACAAGAACAAATATATTATCCATGGCATAACATCTTCCATTAGATGTATCAACTTGAAGTCCTAATTCCTTCATCACATGGTAAGGCATCACTGTAGTAGCAGCACCAGAGTCTATCATACAATTTTCAACAATTAATTATTTACAATCAAAGTGACATAGAAAGGATCAATGGAGGAGGGCTCTTGGGTTATCATATTTCCAATACAAAAGCTGGAAACCCCTTTAGTTATCTCAGGTCCTACCACTGGCTTCACATTCTCTAACACAATAAGAATGCCTTCTTGTTCATTAATTAGAGCCAAAGTTGCTACCTTATGTTCTTTTATTTTTAGCATTTCTAATAAAGGGATTGACACCTTTATCTGAGACAAAGCATGTCTCATGTCAAAAGTTGGGGCCTCAGTAGAAAGATCAGATAATTCTTTTCTTCCACAAGCCCTTTTACTTCTCTATTCTATAATATTTTCCTCATTTCTCTTAGCACTCTAAACCATAATAGGTTTCTTCTTGTTATTGTTATCTTTGCTTGGGGAAGCAACTGATTTAGGAGAAACCTTATGTTGGAGATTTGCCAGCAGGCCAGTACTGACTATATATTTGTCATTGATGATAACATATGGAAAGTAGCATGCATGGAAGTCTTATGCATTAAGCCTTCAGTAAATGATGCATGGACATGATATCAACATGATATCATGGGTGTAGAGGTTAACTATAAGTACAGACAGTTATATAGCATCTTGTGTCAGCAGTGTTCTTGACAGAGTCACATGCAGTGTTCTATGTATGGTTGTCCATATAGTTGTCTTATGGGCATGTGCCCTAGGATATATGTTGATGACATGTTAGTGATGTTTTAGTTATGAATGCATAGTATAATGATGAACTCAAGTGAAGTTATGTAGTCGCTATTCACCAGTAGCAGTTTCTTATGTTTGTTCAGAAGAGCTGACAAAGATTTTATTGTTTCTTGAGTTGCGCATATCTTGAGGATATGCATCCTTGGAGTTAAGCTTGGAGAAGTGTTATTGATGTTTGGATAAGAGCACATAAGTTAATTCATCTTACAGAGAAAGTTCCTGTTGTTTTGGTAGAGCCAACAATGTGTGGCGTGCATCTATAATTATTTTATTAGATAGGTCCCAGAATGAGTTGCGTGCATAATAGAGCCGATAGAATGTTTTTTGGAGTTTATTATGGTTTCTCTATTATGATTTCAAGGAGGTTCTAATAGGCTGACTTGATTATATCATTTGGAGGAAAGATATTTATAGGCAGTCATTTGTGATTGCTTGAGTGGGGTTCATGGTTGATTAAGCAGAGCAGAGCAGAGTGTGTGAAGTGTTGAACCATTAGAAGAAGTTCTATGTGACCAAGTAGAGTATGTGTGCTATTCATTGGAACTAATCCAGATAGTAGGTCAAAGTGCAGCTCACCAAGATCCAGATATAGTGTGTATCTATTATTCAGAACGTTGCAGCCTTAACCCATTTGAGCAATGAGCTCTCAAACAATGTGTCCTCTCCCCTAATAGGGACAATTGTAAAAGAATACTAATAGGGTTTGACCCTTAACTAGGTCTACTATACTTAATATATTGTAAAGCTACTCCTAACAGGGTAAAGGATCTTCTAGCAAGGATCATTATACACTAGTATAGAATATTAGTGGGTATCAAGTCCCATTGGGGTTTTTACCTATTTGGGTTTCCCCGTAACCAAAATATTGGTGTTGTGTTCAAGTGTTCTTTCATTTTGTTTATGCTTTATGTTTAAGTATACTTAATTGGATAAAGAATTGAAACTTTTAGATAACTGATTTACTCTCCCCTCTTAGTTATCTCTTGGGACTATTCCCAACAATTGGTATCAGAGCCAAGTGCCTCGGAGAGAAATTTTAATAGCTTGAGGTTGATCAGATGGCATACTTCAGGAAAGAAAGTCCTAAGTTTGATGGAGAGAATTATCTTGATTGGAAGAACAAGATGGTGACCCATTTGCAGTGCATTGCTTTTGAAGTTTTTAATGTAACCATCCAAGCATCCAAGATTCCTACATTAGAAGACCTTGAAAAAGATGATGCTACTGATGCTCAAAAGGAATTGTTTCATCAGAATGTTGTTGCTAAAGAAGCCCTTATCAGCGCCCTATCTGAGGGTGAATTTTCAGAAGTAAAAAAGATAGATACAGCCCATAAAATTTGGAAGCACCTTGAAGACATTTTTGAAGGAGACAAACAAGCAAAGGATGCAAGCAGAAAGACATGGAAGAAAAGATACAATGCATTAGAGATGATTCCTAAAGAAAATATCAAAGCTTACAATTAGAGGATTAATGAAGCAGTTGCTGGAATCAGGAACAATGGTGGAGAGATTTCTGAGGAAGACATTATGGACAAGTTGATGACTACTTTTACTCCAAAATATGAGAGCAAGATCAACATCCTTGATGAGACCATGAAACTTACATCAAATTTCAAGAGAGAGACCTTGATCAAAAAAATCTCAGCTTTTGAGATTTCAAGATTGAAGATAGAACCAAAGAGTGAGATAGCTTTCAAAGCAGTAGTTCATGGTAAGAAATCTACAAAAACTTCTGGTAATTTTGATGATGATGAAGATAAAACACTAGATGATTTTATTGCCATGATTTACAAAAGAGAAAAGAAAGGAAAAGGAAAATATGAAGGTCAATTACCATTTAAGTGCTTTTCATGTAATAAGATTGGTCACTTTGCATCTAAGTGTCCCACTAGAGCTAGAAAGTTCAAAAAGGATTATAAGACTAAGTATTATAAGGAATTCTACTATGCTGGAGATGGAGTCTTAGATGAAGAATCAGGTGAAGAATAAATTGGATTCATTGCTATTGTAGATAAAACAAATATTAAGTTAGTTCCTAAAAATGAGAAAGTGAATCAAGAGCTAGCATTGATTTCCCAAGTAGATATAAGAACAGACTGGATTATAGACAGTGGTTGTTCACATCACATGACAAGTGATAAAGGTAGGTTTGTTCATTTGGACAAATACAATGGAGGTATGGTCAGATTTGGAGACAACACTCCTAAAACTATAGTTGGTAGAGGAGCCATCACTTTGGATGGAAAGAACAGTACTGATGATGTTCTTTATGTTGATGGTTTGAAACATAACCTTCTCAGTGTTGGATAGTTACTTGGTAAAGGCTATTAGTTGGAGTTCGAAGATGAAAAATGCATCATTAAGAACAAAGATGGTGTTATGATTGCATCAGGTACAAAGACAAGAGGTAATGTTTTTCAATTGAATTCGAAAGCAAGTTGTTTTGTTGCTAAAGTTGATGATAGTTGGTTGTGGCATAAAAGACTATGTCATATCAATTTTGATAACATAGTAAAGATAAGAAATGTTAAAAAAGTAAGAGATCTACCTAGCATAGCAAAGCCAATTGATACTATATGCAGGGAATGTGTGATGGGGAAGCATGTGAGAAATTCATTTAGGAGCAAGTAGAATTCAGCAGAGAACTAGTTGGATCTCATTTATACAGACCTATGTGGACCAACTCAAATAAGATCATACTATGGTGAAAGTTATTTTATTTTGTTTGTTGATGATTATACTAGGATGATGTGGGTTGCATTCTTAAAAGATAAGTCAGCAACTTTTGAGAAGCTCAAAATATTCTAAGCTAAGGTTGAGAATGAGTTTGGACTAAAGATAAAATGTTTGAGATCGGATAGAGGAGGAGAATTCACCTCTGATAGATTCTATGAGTATTGTGAAGAACATGGCATAAAGAGATAGTTAAGTGCACCTAGAACACCTCAGTAGAATGGAATTATAGAGAGAAGGAATAGGATCATTCTTGATACAGCGCACACCATTATGATAGAAGGAAAAGTTGCACATACCTATTGGAGAGATGCGGTCAATACCGCATTTTATACAATCAATAGAAAGCAATTAAGGCCTAGCAGTAAAAAAAAAACTTATGAGCTATGGTTTGGTAATGTTCCCACTGTAAAATACTTTAGAATCTTTGGAAGCAAGTGCTACATCAAGAGGGATGAAGCAGTAGGCAATTTTGATGCAAGAAGTGATGAAGGTATTTTTCTTGGTTACTCTACTAAAAGTAAAGCTTATAGATGTTTCAATTTAAGATTGAAAAAGATCATTGAAAGTGCTCATGTAAAGATTGATGAACACTTTATGATTCAAGAAAGATATCATGATTACTCACCCATGATTGAAGAAGAACATAGACCCTCCACTAGTGAGACAGTTATTGAGGAAATGTTTGACAACATTGATGTGTTGTTCAATGACCCTGAGACAAGTGAAGAAGGTACTCCTAAGGCTGATGAGTCAGCATCACCTAAAGTTCCAAAGTTTACATCAAGAAATGATTCCAAGAAAGACATCATTGGAGATCAGAGTGGAAAATTCTTAACAAGATCACAAGCAAAGAACTCAGCTATCAATGATGCAGTATGTTTACTATCTCAGATTGAACCTTTAAGTGTTGAAGATGCTTGTAAGGATTTAGATTGGCATGATGCTATGAAAGAAGAACTTGAGTAGATCATTAAGAATGACACTTGGGAATTGGTCCCAAGATCTAGTGATAAGAATGTGATTGGAACAAAGTGGATATTCAGAAACAAGATGAATGAAGATGGTACAGTAGTAAGAAATAAAGCAAGATTAGTATGTAAGGGATATGTGCAAAGAGAAGGCATTGATTATTCAGACACATTTGCACCTGTGAGTAGATTAGAAGCTATTAAGTTTTTTTTAGCTTATGCTATAATTAAAAACTTCAAAGTTTATCAAATGGATGTCAAATCAGAATTCTTGAATGGAGACTTAAAAGAAGAAGTATACATTGAGCAACCTGAGGGATTCACCTTATTAGATAGACCTGATACGGTATGCAGATTGAAGAAGGCCCTCTATGGACTTAAGCAAGCCCCTAGAGGATGGTATGAGAGACTAGATGGATACTTAGCAAATATTGGATTCAAGAAAGGAGCAATAGATTGTAATCTATTCATTAGAGAGACATCTGAAGGTTTATTACTTGTAGCTATATTTTTTGATGACATTATCTTTGGAGGTAATGACAAACTCAGTGCTAAATTTGCCAAAGAAATGAAGAATGAGTTTGAGATGAGTATGATTGGTCCTATCAAGTACTTTTTGGGATTAAATGTGCAGTAGATAGAAAAAGGGATTTTCATTAATCAATCAAAGTATGTGAAAGAGATACTGAAGAAATTCAAGATGGATGATTGCAAGCTAGTAGGAGCCCCTATGATTACTAGATGTAAGCTTACAAAGGAAGATGACTCACTAGTAGTTGATATAACATTGTATAAGTCTATAATTGGTAAACTCATTTATCTTACTCAGACTATACTTGACATTTCCAATGCAGTTGGTATAGTTGGAAGATTTGCAGCAAAGCCTAAACAAAGTCACCTCATGGCAGTAAAGAGAATATTTAGATACTTGTAGGGCACTATAGATTATGGTCTATGGTATCCTAATTTAGAAAATGTTGAGCTTCATGTGTACATGGATGCAAATTGGGCAGGATGTGTTGATGAAAGAAAAAGTACTTCAGGTGGAGCAGTGTTTCTTGGTGATAGACTTGTCACTTGGACAAGCAAGAAACAAAACTATATTTCTCAGTCAACAGTAGAAGCGAAGTATGCTGCAGTAGCCTTGAATTGTTTTACAATTGTTTGGATCAAGAAGATGATAAAATATTTTAGAATTCAGATTGATTATCCTATTGTTATTCATTGTGATAACACTAGCACTATCAATATGTCAAAGAACCATGTGATGCATGAAAAGACAAGACACATTGAGATCAAGTATCACTTCCTAAGAGAGAAAGTGGCAGAAAAAGAAGTCAATTTGGACTATGTGAGTACTAAAGAATAGTTGGTAGATATATTTACAAAGCCCTTGCCTAAGGATACTTTTGAGTATCTCAGGGGGAAGTTGGGAGTAATTCCCTTCCCTGATTCTACTTAGAAGGAAGCAGGAATGGCATCAGTCCTCAGGGACTGATGGAAGGTTGACTACTCTACCTTAGGAGTAATACCAGTGCTTAAAATGACTGGCACCCTTTCCCATTGATGTCAAAGGGGGAGTATATATATAGGGTCATGAAAAACAAAAGTAAAAAGAGGAGTAATATACTAAGGGGGAGCAACATTCAATTATGACAGCAGTACAGTTGAGGAAATGGAGAATATTAGAAAATATTGCAACAGATGGAGGTTTCATCTTTGGGAAAGTTTTAAAGAGGAAATGGAGAATGTTATAAAATAAATTTTCATTTGGGTTGATGGTGGTTTTTCATTCCACATGCTGCCATCAATGCCAAAGGGGGAGATTGTTGGAGATTTTCTAGCAGGCCAGTACTGACTGTATGTTTGTCATTGATGACAACATATGGAAAGTAACATGCATGGAAGTATTATGCAGTAAGCCTTTAGTATATGATGCATGGAAATGATATCAACATGATATCATGGGTGCAGAGGTTAACTGTAAGTATAGATAGTTATATAGTAGCTTGTGTCAACAGTGTTCCTGACAGAGTCACAGGCAGTGTTCTATGTATGGTTGTCTATATAGTTGTCTTATCGGCATGCACCCTAGGATATATGTTGAAGACATGTTAGTGATTTTTTAGTTATGAATGCATAGTCTAATGATGAACGGAAGTGAAGTTATGCAGTCACTATTCAGCAGTAGCAATTTCCTGTGTTTGTTCAGAAGAGCCAACAAAGATTTTATTATTTCTTGAGTTGCACCTATCTTGAGGATATGCGCCCTTGGAGTTAAGCTTGGAGAAGTTTTATTGATGTTTTGTTAAGAGTGCACAAGTTAATTCAGCTTACAAAGAAAGTTCTAGTTGTTTTGGTAGAGCTGACAGTGTGTGGCGTGAGTCTACAATTATTTTATTAGACAGGTTCCAGAATGAGTTGCGTGCATAATAGAGCTGACAGAATGTTTTTTGGATTTTATTATGGTTTCTCTAATATGATTTCAAGGAGGTTCTAATAGGCCAATTTGATTATATCATTTGGAGGAAATATATTTATAGGCAGTCATTTGTGATTGCTTGAGTGGGGTTCATGGTTGATTAAGCAGAGTAGAGAAGAGTGTGTGAAGTGTTGAACCATCAGAAGAAGGTCTATGTGACCAAGTAGAGTATGTGTGCTATTCATTGGAACTGATCCAGACAATAGGTCAAAGTGCAATTCACCAAGATCCAGATATAGTGTGTATCTGTTATTCAGAAGGTTGTAGCCTTCGCCCATTTGAGCAATGAGCTCTCGGACAATGCGTCATCTCCCCTAATAGGGATAATTGTAAAAGACTCCTAATAGGGTCTGACCCTTAATCAGGTCTACTGTACTTAATATATTGTAAAGCTACTCCTAATAGGGTAAAGGATCTTCTAGCAAGGATCATTATACACTAGTATAGAATATTAGTGGGTATCAAGTCCCACTAAGGTTTTTACCTATTTGGGTTTCCCCGTAACCAAAATATTGGTGTTGTGTTCAAGTGTTCTTTCATTTTGTTTATGCTTTATGTTTAAGTATACTTAATTGGATAAAGAATTGAAACTTGTAGATAACTGATTCACCCCCCCCTCTCAGTTATCTCTCAGGACTATTCCTAACACCTTACTTTGAGGATCATTCTTGACAAAGAGTGACCTAGGGACTCCTTGATCTACATCAACCCTTCTATTTCTTAAGTTGTAAGAAGATCTAGCTTGAGAAATAGCAGTCATAGTCAGATTCTTGATTTCTTCTTTGTTAGGCTTTCTCCAATGAGTACCTTCTATCTCTAGTCTAACTATATTTGTTTGACCAGTCTCAGTATCAGATTCTTAATTATCAAAATGGGAAAATATTTGTTGCTCATAGATAGGGAGAGTTCTCCTTTTATGGTCAACATCTTCTACTATCTCTTCATCATCTGAAGAGGCAAATTCTTCCACTCTCTAAGTGGTGAACATATTTACTACAAGCTTTTCAGAGCCTTCATGGTCTCCTACAAGAAAATCTTCTGGCTCATCTTCTAAAGCTTGATTAAAAGAACATTGAAAAGGTGAGTGAGGAATGGTGCATGCCACACACCATGGAATATTTTACACATTGTGGGTTGCATTCTTTTTCAAAGGATCAGGAGTATCCCTACCCTTTTGTGGCTCATGTTTTTCAAAAATAGGCTTCCCATCCTTCCGATTTGTTTTATATGGTTAGTCATGTAACCTAGGGAATCTCTCCTACCTTTGATAAGGTGGTCTATTATCTTGGAAACTCTTCTCACCTTTATCAAATCTAGTAGAAAGATCCTTAACAACACTAGCCAATTTGTCAACCTTGTCATCTTCCTGGGCAAGTTTCACAACATGTGGCCTAGTCTCTTTCCATAGTCTACCTTCATCCCTTTTATACATTTGACTAGATGATTTCCTATTACTTTCAATATTTATTGCTAATTTGAAAGCATCTCTCAAAGTACATGGAATTTTGTCTCTTAAGAGGTAAGACATATTTCCCTTTACAACATTGAAATAGGTAGTCAAACAAACTTCATCATCCAATCTTAAAACCTGGAATAACTTGTACATGGCCTTCTGAAACCTACCATTGAATTCTGACACTCTTATGTGCATGCTTCTTGATATTATTGAACTCATTCAACATGTAACTAGAGTTAACATGTTCAACATACTATTATTTAAAACTTCTTATAAACTCATCCCATGAGGTAATACTATTTTTAGGTAAACCTCTTTATCAATCTCTAGCATCTTCTACTAATGATTGAACAAAAATTTTCATGACAACATCTTCATTCTCAATCTCATAATCATTTATTTTATCAGTAAAAGACTTGAGATGCTCTTCACATGTGATAACATTATTTCTTGTGAATTTAAGGATTTTGTCTCTTACCTCATTTAGGATGACATTTGGTTGACCAGGAATACCGTCAAAGAACAATGGCCTGTATCTATCCAGATGAACTAGCCTTCTTTGAACATTTTGTGAAGCTCAGGCTCCACCTCCTCCAGTATTCTGGTGGGAAGTATTGCTAGCAAGACCACCAGCTAATGGGACTATGGGAATGACATTTTGAACTAGTCCTTGGACCATTTTATAGGAGAATGAAGCTTGGGTATTAGGCACATGACCAACTAATTGATTCTATGGTATTGGCCCACTGACAATAGGGATTGAACTGCTAGCATTTGTATTCATGTTAGTATGAAGGAAAGCAATTTTCCTCTTCATCTCATCTATAGCAGCCTCTAATTCTAGCTTTTCTAATTGAATGGCCAAATATTCCTTGGCTTTTCTATCCTTTTCAAGATCTAAGCTAGCCTGAGATATTGTAGTACGATTAGCCCCATTCTTTTTGGAATCATTTATGCTAATTCCAACTACTTTTTGTTTTCCCTTATCAGATGCATTTATCACTTTACTTCTAAGATCCTCATTTCTCCTGATCTTTGATGGATGCAACTATCTCAGGACATGGCCTTCACCTTCAAACTCATCTTTCTCAGGATTTGGCTTAGTTTTGTTGACTTGTTGTCTCAAAATTTGGACATCCCCAAACAACTCACTATCTAAACTAGTAACTTTCTATTTTAGATATTTTTCTTGGATCTCATTATTTCTTGTCTTTCTAAGGAGCTCTTTATTTTCCATGAGTAATTCATAAATTTCTTATTCCTGCTCCTTTTTTCTTTTAGCAATTTCCAAAAATTGTTCCTAGTCCTTTTTTCTCAAAGCAATGACTTCTTCCTTTAATTTCTTAGAATCATGAGATTCAGTGTCAGCAATAGAAGCATATTCTATTTTCTCTAGATTTTTTTGTGTAGGAAAGAAATCAATGTCTCTAAATTCATCCTCCTGACGAGGACTAATAGACTTAGGATCCATTCTTCTAAGGAATTCAAGATTCTTAGAAAATGACGGGATTTCATTTTGGGTAGGAATTGGAACATATTCTTGAGTTGGTCTAGGGGAATCATTACTAGATGTCCCCCTTCTAGACCATTGCTTTCTACTAGGGGTATGCAATTCCTAACCCATCCTGCTTTTAGGGCCATCTCTATAATAAGACCTAGTATTCCTTGGCCTACTCATATTACTTTGATGAGATAACTCAAAATTTTCAAAAAAATTTACTAGCAACTAGTAAACACAAAGTTTAGAGTCGCCATCCACAATGTTGTGGGAATATATTGATAAGATGGTCTTCAAATACAACAATAAATAGTCAACAAAAATGTTAGCAAATTTATTGAAGAAATATTCTAGATTCCCCAACAAAGTCACCAATTTTGTTAGTGCTCAAAATTGCAAATGATCAAAACTTAATAAAAAAATCTCTGATTCATAACTCTAGCAGTCCCAATAGATGCATCAACAATAGTAAACACTAAGGTATTAAGGATTTATAATCCTTCTTCTCTTTGAGCTTTAAGCTACAGGTGGGTATTACCTTTTAAGATTGAATTCTTCAAATATCCCAATAGTTACTTGTATACTTGATACAGATCTAATCATATAACTCTCTCACAACTTTAAAGTAAATCATTGTTTAAATTGGTTGATGGTGAAAAAAATGCAAAGTGAGTAATGACCAATGCTAAATCCTAGGGCATCAGAGTCAATAAACAAACATCTACTGAAAAACCATCTCAAATCAAATACACCCAAACCCTATATAAAATGCCTTATAGATTATCTTTTTATGTATATATCATATCATCAAACTCATACACAAATAATGAAATCTCTAAGACCTCACTCAAGATTTACCCCTCTCTCGAAAGGAACTCAAGATTCAACCCCACTATCTACCTTGTAGAAAGATGTATCTAAAATGCCTTGCAAATTTAAATACATAAAGAAATCACATTCATACATGAAGACAACAAAAATATATACATGGAAATTTAGTATATTTTATTGATAAACTTCCTGTATCAGTACATTCAAAGAACTAGGATTCCTGAGAATCAAAATACTAAATCTATAAAATCCTATTACAAATGAGTATTTTGACCACCCTTTGGTGTGAGTCAAAATTTTCTATACATAGAGAAACCATATTGGGATCCTTGAGAATAGGATGCAACAAGCTTTAGATGGTTCTGATAGTGACTTGCACTAGATTACAAAAGACTTAAATTTCTAACAGAAAAAGAGGGAAAATGATTCTAGAAGTTGTTCCTCCTCATGGTGAGTTTCCCTTTGAGCTGCACCTTTGTCTGTCGGTATTCAGAGCAACTACCAAAGTTGTTATGTGAATGATGACCGCCAACTGGCTAACTTACATCATTCTCTTCAAGATAGTTTCTCTCCTTGTGCTCATAGATCAGGTGCATTGCTGGAGCTCATTCATCTTATATATCTTCAATATCATCTATTGTAGGCTTATTCATTTTGGGCTTTGTAAGAGTGTCCCATGTAGATACCTATTCTTCTATTGGCCATTGGAATCCTTGAATTCTCTGGAGCTTTTTTTTCTACCTCTCCCACCTAGCATCAGTTACCTGCTTGACATATATAATAAACTTGGTGAAGTCCATCTCAGCTTTTGAGGCTTCATCCAAAATAGTATTGAATCTATCAATATCCAATTCATTATTTTCATTAATGAAAACCTCTTTCTTAGGCAATAAGGAATCAAAATTTGATTTCCATTGATCTAACCCCTTTACTGAGCCATCCTCATTCTTGATTGGAGGAATAAACTTATTGAATTCTGGGCCAAAAGTTATTATCCTTGCCTCAATTCAATTTTCCTTTCCTTTAAAAAATGGCAAGGTTGCCCCTATCGGATCAATCTCTTCACCAACTTGTAGAACAATATCAAGAATATCTAGTCTAAGAGATTGCACAACTACCAGTCTCTCAAAAAGTGATGCTCTAATTGACCAGGTTGTATGATAAGTACTCAAAATTGTAACAAAATTATTTACCTCCATCTATAGCCCAGGTAATTTATTATAAGCAGTGTATACTACATCTGCCTTCTCCTTTAAAACATTAACTCTATGGTGCAACACCTTTAATAAGGCCTGTAAAACAACCTCATTTTGCTCTATTTTTCCTTGTTCTGATGATGAAACAATTTCTTGTCCACCTTCATTTTGAGTCTCTATTTGAGGGGGCTATTTTGGTGGTGGGGGTATAACCACAGGCATATTTATGATCTGTTGAGTCAACTCATCCACATATCTTTCCAGTTCCTTTTCTTTGATGATATGCACTTCCCTATCTTTAACAAGTGCACTGTAATCATCAAATAGGTTCTTATACCTATCTGAGAGTTTCTTAGTTTTATCTTTATTTAATCTTCCAAAGTGGGTAAGCACTTGTGAGATCTCTGAGTCTCCTATATTGTGGATTGAACACACAACTTTGTCACCATCCATTTTCTCTTGTATATTTAGCAGAGAAGGCTTCTGGTCCTTGGGATAAAGGCTCCATATAGCCAATGCCTTATTCTTAGGGCTATACCCAAATCTTTTTATTAGATCCCCTACTTGGGTCTCTGAAGATAAGCTTATATCTTCCCGCCTCCTTATCTAGTCTATAATGAAAGCTGAGGCCAGATCCCATCCAGGTACAAGAAACATGTTGCTAGCCTTTACTAATATTCTAGCTTCCTCTGGAGTGATGGTCTCTAATTCAGAATCATAGTCCTTTAATGTTTGGATGGCCTCATTAGGTACCTGACCCTCCTCTTTGATCCATACATTTGATGCAAGCTGCCATTGCTTGTGCCACAATAAGAAATTCTTTAATTCATCTGACTTAATAAAATCATCATCCTTCAAGAAAGCATCCTGCTCTAGCATTCTTTCATCTTGACCTAAAGCCAAGGGCAACTCAACTTCTTCAACTATGTCTTTTTGTTTTCTCTTCTCTTCCTTGATCTTCTTCCTTAATTGATGATCATAGGATCTAGTTCCATTGATTAGAGCCCCTACTCTATCCTTCTTCTTCTCAGGAACTCTTGCTTGTGAAGTCTCTCCAACTTGCAATTTATGCCTCTTAAGAGGAGGCTCACTAGTATCATGAGAGCTAGGAAGCTCTATCAAATCCATAATTGTATTTTCTTCTCCTCCTTGTTCAATAGGAGGTGGATATTCTATGATGGGGAGGCTATGTATTGAATAGCCATCACTATCCTCTTCACACTCTGATTCAAAATGCTTCTCCTTCTCCCTTTCTTTATCATCAATTTGGTCCTCAAGTGAATTGACCAATGTGTTGAAATTTTCCATCATTTGATCTAGCCTCTATAAATATGGCAATGTGGGGTAAAAGCCTCCAAAGGGAATTCCCCTTTTCTTTATCCTTTTCTCAAATGAAAATAATTCTTGGAGTTGCTCTGCTCTCCTTTGCACCTCATCATCCTCTAGGATATTTCTAATGATGTCTTCTTCAGGACACTCCTCATGTCTATTATTTATAGGGATGGTAGGAGTATAATATTTCCTAGCTATAACAATAAAATCTTTTGTATCTACATACCTATACATGGCAGCATTCATCTTATACTGGCCCAACCAATCATTCAATTTACTAAATTCATTATTCCCAATTATGAAGTTGCATACTCTGAAGTGCCTAGGGTTAAAGGTACCCTTCCTATGGGGGGCCAAGTGCTCCTTATTAGTTAAAATTAGTTGCCAAATGATCTCTAAGAATGCAATATTCCTAGGTGGCACAAAGAATGCTAGAACATGAGGTGGCTGGGGACACCCATAGACTCTGATTATTTTAAAAGTTTTCTCATAGTATAAATCTCCCCAGTTATGATTTTTAGGCCACTTGTCAACAAATTGACAAGGCATTAGTAATTGCAAAGCCTTTACTGGCAGTCTGGAAAGATTTAATCCTAAGCTAAGCAAAATTGGTTGTACAATACAGTTCTGGAAAGCACAAAATTCACACTCTATGGAAGTAAAGCTCCATGCCCTTATCCAAAACTGAACTGGATTAGGTTGACCATTCCACATCATCTGAGGCTTGAGGTACTCCAAGTCCATAATATTATAGTTGTAATATAAAATGAGATGCATTAATAGTGAGTAATGCATAAACCTAGGAGAAGGCTCCCTCTTCATAATAGCTTCAAATCCTTCATGCATTCTATTTATTACATATCCTATGTAATCATATCCTTTTCTCACATGAAGAATTTGTGAATCTAATACTAACATCAAGATATCAGATGAAATTCTTTTTGCTCCACCATCCACTCCCAACACTCTGCTCAATCCATATGCAATTTACTTAATTTAGAAACTCAAATCCTTGTAGAAATACGGAGCAGCCCCTGCTATTGTGATGTAGTTTATGTTGGCTCTTGGGAAATGACTCTGGATTTCCCTAGAAACTAGGGTTGATTCCCTAATGCATCTATTCACTTGGGCTTGCAAATTGATCTTTGTGGCCATTGGAATGCGAATGCCAAAAGCCTTCATAAATGAATTCCTATCTAATGTGACTAGAGACGAGCCATCTCCTTTCCTTATTGTTTTTGACAAAGGGTCATACTTGTTGGCCAACCCAATGAGAAAGTCTACATCTAGAAAAACATCAAGTACTATAAACCTAGCCAACCTAGAGGTCCAAGGGTTTGAAATGGACAATGGACTATCAACATTTTTATAAAAATACCTAAATAGACACATTCCAGACACATCCTCTATCTTTGCATCCCTACAAAATCCTAAATCATCAATGAAAACTTCATCACTAACCTTTTTGTTTTGTGAGGATCTAGGAAATAGAGTGAGAAATTCATCTGAATAACCTTCCTTCACTTTTTCTTTTGCTCCCTTACTAGTAGAAGCTCCGCTGGTTATTAGCTGACTCATCTTGATTATAGATACAAATTCTTCTAAAAATTATGAACTAACTAAACTCTTTAATCATTGAAAAACTCAGGAATTCTCATAATTCTTTAGCTCTAGCTCTCTGAATGCTTGGTAAATTGAGTATGAGTGATAGTTAATTGCATTTATTTTGAAGAATTGATTGCATTAAACCATTCGAGACTCAAGCTCTACAATATGTCACTTTTGCCATTACTTAGCATATTCTAAACTTCAATTCACTAGCTGTGAGCCAAGAAAGTGACAGGTAATCAAAATTTGATTTTTGGTGACCTAGCAACTACACTTAGTCTCCTAGTTGCTAAAAAACTTGGTGCTTTTTTAATAGTTTAAGAGATCTGGCAGCTAAAGAAAAATCCTCATTTGCTGGATGATTTTATCTTTTAAATTTTATTACAAGACTTGGAGACTATAGTCATAAATCATAGTCGCTAAATGATTTTACCTTTTATGATTTTGTCTCATGATCTAGCGACCCTTTGAAACTTTAATTTTTCATTATGAGACCTAGCGACTATAGTCCATCTCTGAGTCGTTGTAGAAATTATCACTTGTTAATTTTATCCTAAGACCTAGTGACAACTATCTTTCCCAAGTCTTATTACCTTTCCTTTTTATTGAAAGACCTGGCGAATAGCAGTGAGTCTCTTAAATTGTTGGAACTTGTTGACTTTTGAAAGTTCTTCTGGAGACTACCTAACTTTGCCCATCTAGAGACCTAGCAACTAAGGATTAGTCTCTTAATCACTGGATGTTTGTTCAAATCCTCACTCCATCTCATGACTTCATGATAGCCACGTGATCTTAATCTGATGGTATTCACTTAGTCTCATAAACTTCACTCTAACTTTGAATTTCTTAGGAGATCTGGAGACTGAACCTATTTGGAGATCTAGCGACTGAAGGTAGAATATCTTTGATTTATTTCTTGCGGAGACTTAGTGACTATAGTCCTTCTCATAATCGCTGAAAGATTTTTATTTCTTCATTTTATTTGGTGACCAATCAGGGACGAACATGTCATCAAATCCAGAAAATGGATCCATATCATTTTTCATTTTTTGACCTTAGAAAACACTTAACCCTTAGTCATCTGGTGATTGTGTGACTAAAGTCACCTCCCAGTTCCTTAATACTTTCTCTAACTCAGGTTTGATCCGGAGACTAGGTGACAAAGCAATTCTCATTGTCGCTTAATTTTTTCCTGACCCATGGTTTGATTCGGAGATAACACAACCACCGCCTGATCAAGACCACATCAACGGTTCATATTCATTCTGTGAAAACCTTTACCTTAACTCATCACCTTCTAGCAAACATGCAACTGAAGGCATCTCATTATAGTCTCTTAATATTCTCCTTAACCTTGGTTAAATTCAGAGATCACGCGAAAGCCCTTATTTGCCAAGTCGCTAGATAATTCACTTAACCTCAGTTAGATTATGAGATTAAGCACCAAATGTTGATCCTCCCTTTATCCTATGGTCCTCACTAAGTTGCTAGACACTTTATGACTTAACCGCTACATCACGAGATCAGGAGATAACCGTGTCTCTGGATCGTGAAATGTTTAAAACATAATCACCAGAATCGGGAGAATACGTGACTACCATAGTCACTATGTCGCTTGATAAATAAAATAACTACCCAAGAACCTGGAGACCTAGCGACTGATGGAAAATACAATGCTATCTTTCATTTGGAGACTCAATGACTAAAGAGAAGTCTCATAATCACTGAATACTTTATCACTTCATCATTTTATTAAGAGATCGCCCGACTGGAGGTATTTTTGATTTGGAGACTAGGTGACTATAGTCACTTTGAAACATTTAAATAGTATAGTCTCTAGATCTTTTAATTCTCCATGGGGTCATTCAGATACTACCCGACTAAAGGCACTTCACTGAGTCACTTGAAGAAAAGGAATATTCTCAACACTTGAAGAGATCGCACGACAAAGGGTTTTAGGGAATCGCTAGACTAAAATGAATATGCCAAAAATTTTAGGAGACATAGCGACTAGCTGGGGATAGTAAAGCACACATGCTTAAAGGCTCTCTTAAGTGATTTGAAAAAGGTAACAACAAAATAGAAACCGACTAAGCTTTTCTAGGGTTTTTTGGATCTTCAGAAGTATTTACAACCTAGCACTTAGGGTTTTTCACCATTATGAACATATTTCAAGCTCTAGGACAAGAAATTTGTAGGAGACTTATCAAAAAAATAGGGAAAACTTTCAAAGAAGCAAAAAATTAAAATGCAACTTTGAAAACTGAAAATACTACCAACACAATCCAAACAAGCAGCCAAACACTACAATGTGGAATTAATCAACAAGATAATGTTTTCAACTAAATTTTCATTAACATGCCCAACTGTAAGGCCTTTCGAATTAGGGCCAAATACAATCAAAGTATTTCTACAATTTCTCAGCTAGTCCAGCCTTGAAATGAATTAGCAACTGATGGAAACACTAAGGTAGATCTAAACTTGAGCTTGCAAGCCTCCAAGCAATCTCCTTGTCTCCAAGCATGCAAACCACTAGCTCTACTATTATAAACTTATCAGATAAACAATCTGATCTTCAAGATCTCGCCAGAACCAGATCTAATCTTCTATCTTCCCTAAATATACTAATCTACCCCTAAACAACTACCCAAATACTCCTTAAATACTAATCTTCAGCCACAAGTCAGCTGGAAGAAATAATTAACTCCTAGGCCAAGTCAGCTCCTATTATAAACAAATATTAAATGCAACAACAGTCGGCTCATAAATAGCCTTACAAACATTTAATTCTCCATGTTAGCCTCTAGATCTACATAGGAGAATACAACAAAAGTTACCGACAATAAATGCACCAAGTCGGCCAACCAAATCTCCAAGAACTCCAGTCGGTAAACTAGAACAACTGAGCACCAGAGAAACAATCGAGCACCAGTGAAACAACTAACCAAGCCAAGCAACATCGAGAAACATAGGTATCACCGAGCACAAGTTCCACCGAGTGCAAGAGGTTTCACTGAGTTCCTTCAGTGACCGAGCTTCCTTCAATAACTGAGACCATCGGTTAAAGCTACAACTGAGTACCACATAACCAAAACAACACACCTCCATGTAGATTCACCAAGTACCCTAGAATGCCCTTGCATTAGGTTTGGACCAATAATAGATTGCCACCCTAATTTATAAAATAACCAACACCAATAATGCATAGAAAAAGGACAATGAAGGAACAAGTGATCAAAAGATTCCACGAAGTAACCACACAAAGTGCATGGAAAAATAACAATAATCCCTAACCTATCCAATCTCATACTAGTGAGAGTTCTATCTTCAATAGATAACTAGACAAAAACACTATCCTTAGGAAGATAGATTAAACCCCAAAGTAATTTTAACAACCAAACATCCACCTAGTTAGACCCAATAAAAGATTCATAGCCATCTTTCACAAAGTATTGTCTTGTATTACATTTGATCCATATAATCTCATTATCTTTAAAGGAAGGAATAATTTATCTTTTACACAATTATACTTTAAAACATTGTTTCAACTCATTAGACACAATAAGAAAATTAACTAATTTCCCTAAGGCTATGGAATAATATGAAATGAGTTCTTTGATAACTATTGATTCCTTAATAATGACTTGTCCAAAAAATAAGTTATCATCCAAAAACAAGCTATGGGTATAGATTTTTACCAAATTTCCAATCTTAACACCCCTCCATAGCCCTTGTTGATTAGCCAATTTGATGACATGACTAAGTCCCTCAGTCATAATAATGAAAATGAAAGGGGAGATGAGATCCCCTTATCTTGTTCCCTTTGAGGTAAAAAAAACCCACAAGGATAGGAATTAATAAGAATAGAAAAATGAGGGAAGTAACACAAGAAACAACACAATGATGTAAGATGCATTTCAGGCCAGAGGTGAAACGAAACCCATATTTTGCAAACTTCCTCCAGAAATGAGCTACGTATCCATTATCTGTATCATTGAAAGCTCATATTATATATAGAAAAATTAATTTAGGTAAATTGGAAATTTGTAAATCTACAATTAATTAAGTGTTAAATGCTTATTTTGGGACCATTGGATGCTGACATCTCAGGTGACTAGGGTGTGAAACTGGCAAAAATCAATGGGACCTGCAATAACTGACAGTGGATACCAATGATCATTAGATGAGAATAGATCAATAGCCTAAGGTGTATTTTGGGCTGATTTAGGGAACGATAACCTTTTTTTTTTCCAAATTTCCCCTAGAAACATGGCACATGTCCTACCATAAACGGTAAAAAGTCAACTAAGTGTAATTAAATTCTAAATTTGACTATATATTTAATTAAGAGTAATAATTCATAAATATTTGAGGAATGACTTATACATTTAAAAATGGATTCTACATTCAGAAATGGCTTCTACATTGAGGAATGCAACATAGTCTCTCTACCTAGTCATAGTCTTCTCATATTGAGATTCTGTGTAAAATCTAGAACACCTACTTCCCATGTTTTTAATTTTTCAATCTTATGGTTTACTATTTAGATTGTAGAACTAGAATTAGGGTTTTATTGTTCATCTTGAGGGTTAGCATTTTTAGGCTTATAAATAATAGTTGTCAAGCATTATTTTAAACTAGTACCAATGATGGACAAACTAAATACCATGAGTATGAGTAAAAGCATAAGCCAAGAGAAACAAAAAATAGACTTAACCAAACTAGTTAAAAAATTGGTTTAATTGATGAATAGCATGATATTTATGATCCTATTATCCATAGAAGAAGAGGAATCATGGGAATTAGATATTCATTATCTAATGAGTGGACAGATCCATAGAAGGAGAAAATATATAGTGTTTTTAACACATTATTAAATGTAATGATATATGAACTTACACCACGGGTTGTTGGATCGGCATGCATGTTTTTACCTAAAGTATTCCCTTGCCCAGAAATTTTCATGGTTTGCACCCAAAATTATAATGAAGATAGAAATTAAATTGTCAATGAAAATACTCAAGAGGAAATTTTATCCATAGCTGAGAGTGAATTTTCTCATTTGTTGGACCTAGGGTTTGAAGAAAAAAACTCAAAAGATCACATTAACATGGAAAATCTAGTAGAGGATTATGAGAGAATAGAAGGAAATTATAAACATTCTTATATCAAAGGTCTAACAGTTAAGGGTACTAAATTTGATCGAGGTCATAAGCCTCCTTATGATTATGGTATTTTTGTGCACTGAGTTCAACATACTATTTCCTTGCTAACATTTTTCTTGGGATTGGAAAATAATAGTGAAGTGAAGATCAACATTCTTGAAATGATTTTCATCTCCATTGTGTAACAAAATGAGTAAGATATAATTTTATTGAGCACATTGTTCAATCCATGCAAGAACAATTAGTAATGATTAAAAGAGGTTCCTATAAGTTTTATAATTCTTAGGTACTAGGGGGGGGGGTGAATCAGTAAAAATAGATAACCTACTAATTCAACCACTAATTTGACTAACTTTAACAACAACTTCCAAATAGCAAGACATAAAACTAATGCAGTGAAATACAAGTAAATAAGATAAAACATTCACACATGCATCACACATAAAAAAATGCTTTTTTTCATGGAAACCCTCAATTAGAGGAGGAAAACCATGGTGGCGATGACACCCAGAAGCCCTTTAATATAGTAAAAAGGTTTTCCCTATTAAGATCTACACATACCATTTCTAGGGGTTCACCCTGTTAGGAGTGACTAGTGTAATCGTCCTAAATCGAGCTAGTCTAACCAAAGGCCCTTTTTTCCCTAATTTGAAACAATTTTCTAATTATGTTAATTCGATCACCTAATTACTGGAATAATTTTCCAAAATCAATGAAATTCCCAAATCAAGCATTAAATCATCATTAATTAATAAAAAATCCTATTAATTACCTCTAGCTTAATTAATTAAATCAATCCCACTTAAATACATGGCTAAGATAATTAATTAAATCAATATCACTTAAATAAATGGCTAAGATAATTAATTAAAACCAATTAATAAATCATCCTAAAATACATGTCACCTCTCAAGGGACAACAAGGACAAATGGAGCCAATTAGAGGCTAAGCACATGGATCACTCACATGGATCGAAGGAGGATGAATCTCAACCACTCCTCTCAAATTGAATCTCAACCATTGAATTCATTAATCTTTCTATAAAAGAGAATTTTCAAAACTCACAAATTAATAGTTAATTGTATTCATACTTACATTTAGTCAATTTCAATTCATAGCTAAAATACATTGCTAATTCATATCTTAAATCATCTAAATTTGGTAAAGAATTAATGGAACTCAATAGCATAGTTTCATTTCTCAATTCTTAGTTAATTTGCATTTAGAATCTCTCATTCTAGTAGTGTAATGTCACTATTTAGGGTCTAAATCTAAGAGTACATAATTGATCTTAATCATACTCTTGCTAGTTAGAGAGAAATAGGATGATTTTGTGTATTTTATTTTCTCTTAATTTGATTTTAAACTAACAATATGATGTCTTATTGAATTTTTGTGTTGTAGGATAACAGGTACCACAAAATACACACACATTTATGGCACCCACCATGGGGCAGAGCCCCATATTTATGACATTTTAAAATATTTTCTGATGCTTTTTTGTAGATGGAGGATCATATTTAGGAACCAGAATCACATTCAGGCAACACAGTCACCTTTAGTCAAAATAGGGCCCCATCCAAGATTTCCTAGATCTCATATGGTAAAGGATCGCATTTAGTTTAAATTAAATCATATTTAGATTCCTTAATTGCATTTATGGAATATTGAATAGCATTTAGTTTAAGCTCATATTTGGTTTAAAATAGGATCGCATTCAGGGTTTTTATTTGCAAAATTGAATTTACTGATGACTATTGGGTGACTCTTGTGTTTTTTCTTGATCTGCCAGCTTAATTGTTGTTTTTAGGTCATTTTGACTAATAAAAACAATTAAAACTACTAACAAGTGGTTTTTTAGGTTTCCTTCAAAAATTCAACCACACATCATATCTTTCTTGCTTAATTTGATAAGAATTTAATAGAATTTGAGGTCAATTTTCAACCTAATTAAAGGATTATGCTCTTTTCCCTTTGGGAAAATTAGAAACTCAAACATTAGGTTGAGATTTGAGGTCAAATTTGGGGAAATTTACAAAATTGCATTGTGTGTTTGATAGGATAAAATGACATGGATAGGAGAGTAGCTCTTCTCCCTAGTAGAGAATTAGAAATCTAGACTCCTAAATCACCAATCCTCTTTGCTTCATTATTTTAACCTTTAGAGGGCATGACAGTTGAGGTAAAAAGATCTCGTGAATGACCCAAGTGAGGACAGGTAGAAACCAACCCTTCCAGCTCACTATAATCAAGACACTTCCTTGAGATGAAAATATCAGAAGACTTAATCAATTTTATCCATGAAATCTTGACTTGATCATTCCTTGGACATGCTTGGATTTGTGTAGAGCGGAGCCACTTAAATCTTGCTTGTGAGACTACACACGTTTGAGTACTCATAGGGCTATAGGCCTAAATCTCACTTGTGAGACTATGGGAGATGATTATGAATAGATGCCCTGATTAATTTCTCTATGTTAGAATCCACCCAGATTACCCCCGAAAGGTTTGTAATACTTGTGCAAGGAAAATAGTAATTTCCTAAAGAAGTTCACCATATCAAACCCTCATAGACATTACTAATTAGCTAATATGGCCTTCAAAATCCATTGCATGTTGTTGGATTGTTGTATTTTGAGGAGTCTTTGAGTGTGTTCCTAAGCTAGTGAACAAACATTTCTAATCTAAGCCAAGTTCATAGGGCAATTAGGTGTGTTTGAGAATCCAACTTTTTTGGATTTTTTGAATTCCAAACAAAAGATAAATGTCTTTAATTCATAATCATAGACATTTTCAAATACTCAGACCCACTGGAATCTGACAAACAATCCTTGACATTTGACTTATTTAATAAAGTTTTCCCTCAGACCAATCATCAGAAGATGAGTATGGAATTTAGAGTCTTTTTTGATATCTTGAGTCACATTTGGTAAAAATAGGTCTGCATATGGTTTATCCTAAGTCTCATTTGGAAGAAATATTTCATTCAATCTTTATTGGATTGCATTTGGTAATTAAACCTATCAACTTGTTGAATATGGTTAAAATGGAAACATAGTAATGTACCTAACATTCAACACATATTCATTTGAAATTGAATTTGGAATTGAAGTAGCATAAGTAAATCTAAAAATACTTGAAAATCAATTAGGTCAAGATACATACCTCATCATGAAATTGATTCATAAATACCTTTTTTCTGAAGTTTGTGCACACTTTCAGAAAAATTTGAAACCTGTCTTGGACTGGAAATGCTGAGATGAAGAAAACCCATAAATCTTTCTCCGAAATAGCTCAGCTCGGGTTTGACCCTCATAAAAGGTCAAATACCACATTCTTTATTTGAAGTCTGATTCAAATTATGTTCGTAGATCCCAAAATTTTGGTGAAAAGGGTACTCAGATCTATCCTCTGATCCTTAAAACAACAACTATATATATCTAAAAAGGGGAGTTTTGGGGTGGCTATATAGGGTTTTGCCTTAGTCAAACCCCTATTTTGGTGGTCTCCACCTCCACGAATAGCCAATTGAAATAGAATGTGTGTGTGTATGTATTGAAAGTGTAATGCCAAGATCTAATCCTCTAGATCAAAACCCTAGCATGAATATGTATGAAATATCAATGCATAGATTTGAATGAGATAGAAAAGCATACCAAGCCCCCAAGGCTAAAGTACTTCTACCAAACTCACAATCTATAATTGCTACTCCATGATTGAATCCTTGAATGCTTGAAAGTTGATAATGGTGGATCAAGGAAGAAAGGATCTCTCTTGCTCCAATTATGAGTCTACAAAGATGCTTGATGTCAACAATGGCTTGATCTTCTATATCTTCCTCTTGCTAACTTGCACCTTCACTATTCCTTCCTTGCTTGAATTCTTTCTTGCACTTGAGAGCTTGCAATTTCTTGAGATGAGATATGAAAACTTGATGTGAAAATGAGAGAGGAAGGCCTCCTTTTATAGTGATCTAGGGCACACTCCTCTAGATGGGCCACCTTGGAGAATTAAATCCCAATGAGGTCCTCACCTTTAGAAAATATACCTAGATTAAATGAAATTAAAGGATTTACCATCCCAAAACCTGAAATGGCAAACCCGGAGGTGGGAAAATAAATTTCTCAAAAGCCTGGAGCCCGGAAATTAAAGATTTTGAAAATTTGGAGAAAGGGGTCAATGTCGAGGTTGACCCTGACCTAGTCAAGGTTGACCTAAGACCTTGACCTAGTTAGGGTCAACCTAAGACCTTGACCTAGTTAGGGTTGACCTAAGACATTGACCCTAATCCTAAGTTGACTCAGAATCAAGTCAAGAGGTCCCAGGGATGTCCAAAAACCTAGAATTGATGTCAGGAATAGACATAAAATCCTATGATTACTAAGATGAAGGTTAGGAGCATCCATTTCTAAATCCTACCTAGAAAATAGAGCCATGGAAGAGGGAAATTTAGGAGAATCCTTCAGATCCTAACCCTAATTTCACCTAGAATGAACTAGATGAGTGCAAAATGCATCCTAAATGCATGTCTATCATGATAAATGTATTAAAAGAGGGTGCTAAACCTATTAAATATGGAAGTGCTTCCATTTTAAGATGATACATTTATCCCCCACTTTAGCTTAGTTATGACACTACGTGAATATGCAAGCTAAAGTAAGAAAACATCATAGTAAATAAAAAGGATATAGCCAAGTCCTCGATGTAAAGATCCTATAGAAAACTGTTAGAACCTGCAACACACGAGGTTAATGAAAATATATAAATCACCTAAAGCTTACTATATGATAATTTGAGAAGTGTATAGAGCCCTTATGCCCCCCCTATTTTGGCTTTCTACTTTGGAAGGGTGAAACAAGGTGATAAGAAAAACTCTATATACTGGATGTGTAGAGTGTTGAAAATGCCTTTCCTAAAACAATTAGAAGGATTCCTAACCTTCCTAAACTAGTTCAAGGAGTTAAGTATCTGAATCATGATTCCAATGCCACTGACGGCACTGAAAATGGAGTTACTGAACTCAAGTTATGATAAAAAGAGTGGATGTCTGTCTAAATGCATAAGAAAGAAATTTCGAATTAACCCTAAGAAAACTCTAATTTTTACCTTATAACAAAGATAAAAAGAAAAACTTACTCATTCTTACCATTTGTAGATTCAAAATGAGGAAGCAAGATGCTGAGAAGAGAGGAACTATGAGTGACACACCTAGAATCTCTGAGACAGCTTAGCTACCGGATGGCCACTACCCGAGGTGAGTTGTGCCTTTATCCACCTTTGTGTTTTTCAAATTCCTATTTTTGAGAGGTCAGGTCAATTTTGCCCCCTTTAGGTCAACCCTGACCCAGTAAAGTTGACATTGACCCAGTAAGGTCGACATTGACCTGACTGAGGTTGACTTTGACCTAGTTCAGTTATATTTGCAGATTGGATGATGTAGATTACTAATATGATGTTTGTTTGTGCTTACAGGACCTAGTATGCTTTCGAGAACATCCTTTTGGGGATTTTCTAGTGAATGTCAAGGAGAAACTGTCTGAGTTAGATGATGAGGAGATGCAGTTACTAAGGGATGTGGGACTGTACTGGGTATCAGTCCTTCCACAAATTAGAGTACACTGAGCCATGCTATCGGCTCTAATAGAGAGATGGGATGAGGGTACATGCTCCTTCCATCTTTCATGTGGGGAGATCATAGTGACTTTAGAGGATGTATATAGGATTATGTGGCTTCCAGTCCGAGGGGAGACTTTCAAACCTAGAGAATAGCATGGTTGTGAGGAGATCCATGTAGACTTAGAGTACTGTATAGGTGTGCCTCCACTGATGCAGAGCCAATTAGATTAGATCCCACTATCTACCATATTATCAGGCCCTACACCTTTAATACGAAAGGTGATGTTGTGCATAGTATCCTTGGTTTTCTTACCCAACTCAAAGGGTAACATATTTTGTTCACCTCTGACACATCTCATATAGAAGATGGAGAGAGAGAGGACCATATTCTCATGGGGTCACAGCCTGCTAGCTCAGCTATACCATGAGCTGAGTCAGTTAGTGAGGTATCAACAAGAGAGTCTATTGACATTCACAATTTTGTAGATATGGATCTTTGAGCATTTTTCATGTACACATCCATAGGGAGTGCTAGTGATGGTAGATGCGAGGACAATGAGAGCTTTTGCATATCCTTTGAGGGATATTTGGTAGTTTGGGGATATTCTCTATTGGAGAGTACATCTAGACCACATTGCCAGTACCGATGTGATATGGATACCCTACTACCAGATGATAGAGTGGCCTGATACATGATTCTAGATGAGACATTCACAGCAGTGAAAGCTATTAGAGGGTCATCAGAATAATATAATGATGCCCTACTATTATGATTAGGTGAAGAGGTAGTTTGGCCTCTTACAGGGAGTCCCTAAGTTAGTACCTTGCTATATGCATTTGACAAGATACTATCAGAGACCTGACGCCATACGCTGACCATCGATAGTAGACATTGAGGATAGTGATACAGAGGAGACAGAGGATAGAGATGTACCATTAGATGTAGCCTATGTAGGTGTGAGCCGAGATTACATCAGGTACTAGAGTTTGGAGGGGACCTGTCCTATCTTTCCTGAGGATTATCCCACAGGTGATCTAGGCTTTACAAAGGGGACACACCGGGATAGTGGAGCCACTGAGGAGGATGAGGATATCAAAGATGAGGCACATATCTCTGAGAGAGATCCCATGGAGGAGGAGAGAGAAAAGGAGAGAGCAGAGGACATGCCCCCAGCTGGTGATATAGGTACAGATATACCTCTTACACATGCATCACCATTGAGATCATGATGGCCCCCACAGTCCCACACAAAGACACCACCATTGAGGCCTAGACATAGCAAGCATGGAGAGAGTAGTCACTCCATGCCCCCACCATCTAGGCACTTTAGTGACGTCTAGGAGGGAGAGCCAGGTATAAATTTGATTGAAAATTGTTGGAACATATGTTTTGATTTGACATAGATAGGATACTAGACTGATAGAAGTTTGTCTATCTACAGCTAGCATAGTAGAGTGGAGGAGCTTTTTATCTAAGGTTCTCAAGGATAACATTATATCCTACTGACTACTATCCGATGAGTGAGAGTCTTCCATTGGTCAAAGGTATCTCCAGAGACATGTCGACATCTTTGTATGTATCCAGCGAGAGTTGAGGATGTGTAGAGAAAGAGAGGAGAAGATGATGGCAGATATACAGAGTCTTTGTGAGTGTGTATAGGGTATGAGCATATCCAAGAGCTACACACAGACACACAAATCTTCATCTTCTTACCACAGGGCAGAGAGATCTGGGAGTCACTGGCCAACAGATCGTCATAGTGATATATGTAGTGATAGATAGGGCCATTGGCCTCATATGTATCAAAACTTGAAAAACTAAATTTTTGATAAATGAAAAACTTTCTTTACTGATTAGTTCTATGTTTGATTACTATGCTTTCATTAATATAAAAATTAATAGAAAGAAAGAAAGAAAGAAAGTGCATAAATATATTCAATATGTAATTTTTACTAAAACTACATAACCTATAAAAGAACTCTTTATAAGGAATACATGAATGCACAAGAAATAAATGAGATTAAGGGTAATAACATTTAAGATGCATTATATTAATGGGTTCCTTAAAAGAAACACCATCCATATCAACAAGTTTGTAAGCACCCGAACCAAAGTTTTGAATAACAACAAAAGGTCCAAGCCAATTAGGGCTAAATTTTCCTTTTTCTCCTGGTAAAGCATTCACATTCTATTGATTCTCATAAAGAACTAAATCACCAACCACAAATGTTCACTCAATTACCTTATGATTGCATTGTTTCTAAAGAGATTTATGATAAGCTTTGATATGTTCTAATGCATGTATTCATTGTTCATCTAACATTTCTAATTCTTGTAAGCATTGTTCACAAAAAGTATCTTTATCAATTATCCCATGAAATAAAATATGTAAAGAAGGTATTTCTAATTCCAAAGGCATAATAGCATCAGTACCATAGACAAGATTATAAGGAGAAGTACCTGTGGCGGTATGGACACTAGTCCTATAGACCCATAAAGCATAAGTCAATTGACTATGCTAATCTTTGGCATGCTTATTGACTATTTTTCTCAAGATTTGTTCAATAATTTTATTTGATGCTTCAGCTTATCCATTAGATTGAGGATAATAAGGAGTTGAAAATCTATGTTGAATTCTATATTTCTCAAAGAATTTTGCAACTTCTTTATTTTTAAAAGAGGTCCCATTATCTAAGATTATTGTCAAAGGAATACCAAATCTTTTTATGATATTATTAAGGATAAAATCACAAATAATGTCTACCATTGTTGAATGAAGAGGAATAGCCTCAACCAATTTTGTGAAATAATCCGTAGCGGTGAGAATGTAGGTATGTCCCTGAGAAGAAGTCGGTGATATTTTTCCAATAAGGTCAAAGCCCCAAATACTAAAAGGCCATGGAGAAACTTGATTACAAAGCTCATGAGTAGGAGCATGAATCAAATTACTATGTTGTTGACATTGAGGACATTTCTTAACAAACATGAAAGAATCATGTTCCATTTTTTGCCAATAATATCCCATTCGAAGCAATTTATTAACCAGAGATTTTCTACCAAAATGTCCTCCACAAGAACCAGAATGAGCCTCTGCTAAAGCTATAGGAATTTCAGTTCTATTAAGACATCTTAGTAATAATCCTTCATAAGAGCGTTTGTAAAGCGTATCTCCTAAAATGATGTACCGAGCTGCAAGTTTCTAAATACAATTACGTATGTTCCTTGTTGCTGATTCAGAAAAAGTACCATCCTTCAAAAAATGAAAAATATGTGAATACCATTCATCTGAATGCAAATTGAAATAGTCAGAGGTGATCTTATCAGAAATTGTAGGGCATTTAAGAGTTTTTATAGTAAATTGAAAGTTTTTCGCATTGTTCTTGAGACAAACCAAGGAAGCTGCACTAGCCATGGCATCTACATGTCGATTATCCTTCCTAGGTAAAGTTTGAATCGTATAAGAGGAGAATTGTGAAAGCACATCAAGAGCTAAATCTCTATATTGTGTCATTTTAGCATTTTTAGTTTGATATCCTCCTTTAATCTATTCAACTATCAGTTGTGAATCACCATATATTTGTAAATGTTGGATATTGAGGGATGAAGCTACTCTTAGTCCAGCTATAAGGGCTTCATACTCCACAATGTTATTAGTACAAGGAAAGGCTAATTTATATGATAAAGGGATGGGTTTTTTTGTAGGGGGAATCAAGATGATACCTACACCAGAACCTATTTTACACTTAGACCCATCAAAATATAATTCCCAAATATCATCTTGTTGAATAGCTAGAATATTATCATTAGGAAATTCTATAGAAGTAGAATTTTCATCTAGACAAGGACTAGGAGCCTTGGCTAGATAATCTATCAATGCTTCTCCCTTAATAGATTTTTGAGAAATAAAATTAAGATCAAATTTGGTGAGAAACATAACCCATTTTGCTAATCGACCCGAAAGATCAATTTGTGAGAAAAGATGTTTCAAAGGATCAAACTTGACAATCACATTAACTTTAGCATTTATAAGATAATGCTTGAGTTTCTGACATGCATAAACTATAGCTAGACATTGTCTTTCTAAATTTGTATATCGTGTTTCATAATCAATTAAAGTCTGACTAATGTAATACACATGTTTTTCTTTACCATTATCATCAATTTGAGCTAACAACACACTCATAGCCCATGGAGTCGCTGAAGTGTATAATTGAAATGGTTTATCAAAATTTGCAGGCTGCAAAATAGGAGGATTCACAAGATACTCCTTAAATTGCTCAAAAGTTTGTTTACACTCATTCCAAGAGAAAGTGGTATCCTTTCTAAGCAAGGAAGTAAAAGGAATAGTTTGGTCAGCTAAATTAGAAATAAAGTAATGAATAGCTTGTATTTTTCCTTTTAAACTTTGTAACTAAGAAATATTCTTAGGAGGAGGCATATTAACAATAGCGTCAATCTTTTTAGTATCTACTTCGATGCCTCACTTAGAGATTATAAATCCTAATAATTTACCAGAATCAACTCCAAAGACACACTTCTTAGGATTCAATCTCATATTATAACTTTGAATTCTTTCAAATATCTGTCGTAAAATAGTAACATGATCTTCTCTATGTATAGATTTTGCCAAGATGTCATCCACATAATCTTCAAGAATCTTATGAATGTAATCATGAAAAATCAGAGTCATAGCCCGTTGATAAGTTGCTCCCGCATTTTTTAATCCAAAAGGCATCATGACCCAACAAAAGGTTCCCCAAGGTGTTATAAATGTAGTCTTAAATTGATCTTCAAGGGGGATAAAGATTTGATTATATCTTGAAAAACCATCCATAAAAGATAACAAAGCATGACCCGCTATTGAATCCACAATCGTATCAATATTAAGTAGTGGGAAATCATCTTTCAAGGATGCCTTATTTAAATCTCTAAAATTAGTGCACATCCTTATCTTATTTTCTCCTTTTAACACAAGCACAATGTTTGAAATCCAACCCGAGTAATCAATAGAATGGATAAATCTAGAATTCAATAGTTTTTCAATTTCACCTTTGACTAACAAAGCAATTCGTGGATTCATCTTTCAAATTTTTTGTTTCACAGGTTTCATATTTGGTTTTAGAACAATGTTATGAGTAAAAATTTTAGAATCGATACCTGGCATATCAGAATATGTCCAAGCAAAGATATCCTTAAATTTGAGCAAAAGGGAAGCCAACTGATCACGTTCATCCTGATTCAAACATTTCCCAATTTTTATCATCCTTTCAGAATCATTTTCATCCACTTGAACATCAATAGTCTCAGTGATTAACAAATCACTTCTTATCGGAGAATCCATTGGTAAAGGGAGAATATCATGTTCTTCATGTTCTCCAAAATAAGCATCTTTTTTTAAGCAATAAGGCTTTCCTCGTTTGTGATGAAATTTAGTTAGATCCTCATAAACCCCTAAAAATTCCATTAAGGCTTCATCCTTAGGAAAAATATCCAAAGAGGATTGTTGATTAAGGTCAATAAGCAATGGGTTAACCAATTTCAATTGTCCACTGAAAATATGATTAACATTAAGAGGAAAAGCTAATGGTTGTCTATAAGGATTAAATCCTAATCCATATGTATGATCATAGACATCATTATCCAGAGGTACTTGTATACATTGTTCATATTTACCACATCCTTTCCCATTAAATCCTGATTTCTCAAGCAAATGATAACCAGGTCCATATCGATCAGTCATATCAGAAGGAGTCCAAGGAGTGGCATATGTCACAATGTCATAACAATCAGGCTTTATAGTGTCAAGCATTTCATTAATCGAAGTGGCAACAAAATTACTTTTTAATTCTTTAGACAATGGGGAAGAAGTAAAAACCTTTTTCTCAAATTCACTCTATTGCTTCATGAATTCCAAATTAGAAACCTTGTATTCTCCAATAAAGGTAGGATTAAAATCCAATGTCCCCCTATCATCCTCAGTCAAGGAAGAAGAAGAAGATGGAGCTTCTTGTTGTTGAATCTCAGGTTGTTTTATCTCAAATTGTTGTATCTCCACTTGTTTCTGAATCTCCTTATTAGGTTGAATAGGTTAAGAGTTCTTAGCATATTCTACATTTAAGCAAGGGTTTGGAGCATCATCTGCATGTAATGTATACATTATATTATTGTAGATGAACCTAACCTTGCAATGAAGAGTAGAAGGAACTACATGCATAATATGTGACCAAGGTCTTCCTAAAAGAAGATTATAGTTGAGAGGTCCAGGCATAACATGGATAGGAGTATTTAGAATAACTGGACCTACTTTAATAGGTAAGGTAATAATACCCAAAGTTCTTTTCACAATATTATCAAATCCATGTATAGGAACATTATCAGGTTGAATAGTAGATAAATCAGCCTTAATCGCCTTAAGCATATCCATGCTAGAAACATTAAGTCTAGATCCATTGTCAATTAAGGTTCTATGAATGATACTTTGATTAATAGAGACAGCCACCATAAGAGAATCATATTGATTCTACACCTCTAAGGAAGGTAAATCATTATCAGAAAACACAATAGGAGGTGCAGAAGGCATAGTATGCATACAATCCAAAATAGAATGAATGTTTTCTTGATTAGGAGGTGAAGCAAGAAGAGTAGATAGAGATTTTTGCAATGCCTCATGATATGTCGGGGATGTTTGAAGTAATTCCCATAAAGATATCTTAGCAGGAGTAGCACGTAATTGGTCAACTAAGTTATACTCCTTAAAGGTAGATGGATACCTAGGTGCTTGAGGAAGCATAGGTTGAGAAGGAGGTAAAGAAACTGCAATAGTAGGCTGAGGGTTATTCCATGTGCGATGAGCATGTGAAATGGAATCAGTGTTGTCAAAGAAATCCAAAGGACCTCTAGGTTTACCTTTAATTGTTATACGAGGAAATCCTTTTACTGTCATCAAAGGTGTAGGATAGATCATTTTAGGTTTATCAATGTTACAAATAGTGGGACATGAAGGTAACCATGCACACACCCTATGGTAAAGGTCAATTGGAGAGGTTGTGGAGGAGAGTGAAATAAGAATAGGATCCATGGAGACCATATTCGAACCATTTTCATCCTCACTACCATGTACCTCATTAGGGATTCTATCCTCTTGTATAATAAAAGCATCATCAAAGTACTCAAAACAAGAATCATACATGTTGAATACAAAGAAAGTACTAAAAGCATGAAAAATGTAAATATTTTTGTATTTTTAAAGGATTTTTTTTTTTTTTTTTTAAATTTTTTTTTTGAAATAGAAATGCAAGAAAGAAATATAATCTTATAAGCATACAAGATTTAAATCTAACACCATAAAAGAAAGAGTTTTCCTAAACGGGTTCACCAAAATGAATATGGTTAAAATGGAAACATAGTAATGTACCTAACATTCAACACATATTCATTTGAAATTGAATTTGGAATTGAAGTAGCATAAGTAAATCTGAAAATACTTGGAAATCAATTAGGTCAAGATACATACCTCATCATGAAATTGATTCATAAATACCTATTTTCTAAAGTTTGTGCACACTTTCAAAAAAATCCAAAACTTGTCTTGGACTGGAAATGCTGAGATGAAGAAAACCCAGAAATATTTCTCTAAAATAGCTCAGCTCAGGTTTGACCCTCATAAAAGGTCAAATACCACATTCTTTATTTGAAGTCCGATTCAAATTCTGTTCATAAATCCTGGAAGTTTGGTGAAAAGGGTACTCAGATATGTCATCTGATCCTTAAAAAAACAACTATAGATATCTGAAAAGGGGAGTTTTGGGGTGGCTATATAGGGTTTTGCCTTAGTCAAACCCTCATTTTGGTGGTCTCCACCTAAAATAGCTGATTGAAATAGAATGTGTGTGTATATGTATTGAAAGTGTAATGCCAAGATCTAATCCTCTAGATCAAAACCCTAGCATGAATATGTATGAAATATCAATGCATAGATTTGAATGAGATAGAAAAGCATACCAAGCCCCCAAGGCTAAAGTAATTCTACCAAACTCATAATTTGTAATTGCTTCTCCATGATTGAATCCTTGAATGCTTGAAAGTTGATAATGGTGGATCAAGGAAGAAAGGATCTCTCTTGCTCCAATTATGAGTCTACAAAGATGCTTGATGTCAAAAATGGCTTGATCTTCTATATCTTCCTCTTGCTAACTTGCACCTTCACTATTCCTTCCTTTCTTGAATTCTTGCTTGCACTTGAAAGCTTGTAATTGCTTGAGATGAGATATGAAAACTTGATGTAAAAATGAGAGAGGAAGGCCTCCTTTTATAGTGATCTAGGGCACGCTCCCCTAGATGGGCCACCTTGGAGAATTAAATCCCAATTAGGTCCTCACCCTTAGAAAATATACCTATATTAAATGCAATTAAAGGATTTACCATCCTGAAACCCGAAATCGTGAACCCGGAGGCGGGAAAATAAATTTCCCGAAAGCTCGAAGCCCAGAAATTAAAGATTTTGAAAATTTGGAGAAAGGGGTCAATGTCGAGGTTGACCCTGACCTAGTCAGGGTTGACCTAAGACCTTGACCTAGTCACAGTCGACCTAAGACCTTGACCTAGTTAGGGTCGACCTAAGACATTGACCCTGATCCTAAGTTGACTTAGAATCAAGTCAAGAGGTCCCAGGGATGTCCAAAAACCTAGAATTGATGCCAGAATAGGATAGAATGTCAAGAATAGACATAAAATCCTATGATTACTAAGATGAAGGCCAGGAGGATCCATTTCTAAATCCTACCTAGAAAATAGAGCCATGGAAGAGGGAAATTTAGGAGAATCCTTCAGATCCTAACCCTAATTTCACCTCGAATGAAGAAGATGAGTGCAAAATGCATCCTAAATGCATGTCTATCATGATAAATGTATTAAAGGAGGGTGCTAAACCTATTCAAGATGGAAGTGCTTCCATTTTAAGACGATACACTCACATTTAGAGAGTTGCATTTAGGATAGTGATCATTTTTGCATGTGCTAGAACCTAAATTTTTGCATTTTTGGATACCCTTTTGAGTCCTCTATTAGGTTCAGTCATCAAAATTAGTAAAACTAGAAATTTGAAATGGTCAATTCTTGAGTGTACCCTAAATACCTATTTGGTCTTTAACCCACCTTTGTCAAGTCGTGTGGTCCTATCTTAATCAAATTCACTTGGTTCCTAGCTCAACAAAAGGGCATTCTAACCCTATGACATTAGAGCTTATCAAACACAAACACCTTTCAATTAGTTCCCAGCTCAAACAATAGGGCTTTCTAACCCTCTGATGTTGGAACTTATCAATATAACACTTGACTGCTTGACCAACCTAAATTTTTTAGCTTAGCATATCTTTCAGTCACTTTCATGACAATCAAATCATGAGCCATGCTATCAGTAATATCCTATTCTCCTAGAATGGAATCTATCTATACAAAAGTCCTAGGAAAGTCATATTCTCCAAAGGATAGTGGTCATGGTCATGCTAGCAGTAAGGTCACCTGGTCATTATTAAGGCTCTTTGCTAGGGTTTTCAATTATCCCTAGTCTAAAATTGACATTAAACTACACAACCAAAGGTATTCCTTAGTACCACCATTCTAAAAAAAGAACAATATTTCTTAATACTCAGACCTAACAGTGTTCCTAAACACTAGTCATGGAGACTGGACCTAATCAACAATGTTCTTAAACACTAATACAATGAGACAAGACACTTATCACACTAAACACAACTATAATGGAAAAGAATCTTTGATTGATAATGTTCTCTAAAAGTGCTTGTAAATTAATCAAAAGTGTTCCTTAACACTACATAATAACAATCAAATTGTTTGAAATTTATGTTGATCATGTATTTTTGTACTATCTTGACGATGTCCATGGACTAGAGAAACAAAGTGAGGAAATCATGAGTTTTTCTTAGTTTGCTATGACTTATTATCAATTTATGATTATTGTGTTCTTTGAGTAACTCAAAGATGTCAAAAAAGGACTAGATAAAAAAGGACCAAGGGCATAACATTTTCTTTGTCTTCTACTTGTGGTAATAAATCCAATGATCTAATGTGATCATATAGAATGGGTGTCTACGGTAAGAGCCTCCATCATGATTGGAACACCGCATATACCTCGAATTGTTTCCTATGAATTATTTGGTGAGGTTGTATTCATTTCCTTGTCTATTTTAATCTAAAAGAAACAACTTCCTAGTAAATTGTATAAGACATACTATACCTAAGGATATGAATAGTAAAAGGTCATTGCGGGTTATATATTAAAATATTGCATATGAACATTAATTTTTTTTATTAACAGGAAGTAACTGACAAAACATTCTGGCATATATGCCTTGATGTTTAGGTTCACTTTTGACATGACATATAACATGGGAATTATTCATATTTTCATGATTTATAAATCTATTAGTGAAAATTGTACTAACCTATCAAGTCTAAACTAAAAGGCTCTATGATGATAAAATATCCATCTTGAATAATCAGTGATAGTCCTAGAGGTCTTAAATGAGTTTCATTTCATTGGTTAATTAAGTTTCATTTCATTGGTTAATTAAGGTGCATTTCATTGATTAATTTAGTTTCATTAATCTAGTTGCATACATGTTAGTTGCATTCATTTTAAGGCTGCATCAATATGAAAGTATGGATGTGATTAATTAACATGAACATGAGTAAAATTCAAAAAAGAAATAATATAAACATATACAAGTTTGACCATGTGAATCAAATAATTAGGATAAAAAATAAATCAATGAATGAGTATCTAACATTGATATCTGTGCATCTGCATAATCATGTCAGTTTCACAAAAATGTCTACATCAATGCATCCATCAACATACATAAATAAAATGTGATAGTCATGCATCACATCACATTACATCTCAATAAAGTATCTCATATACATGCATAATTTGAAAGAACATTAAAAGAAATGCATTGATATAAAACTTGCCTCCATACATTCATACATGCATAAAAAGGAAATTACAAAAATATCTACATATATCAGTACCATAATAAAATGAAGTCAAGAAATCAATCACCTATCTAATCACATGACCAAGTATAGAAAGATGAGATCAATATTATAAAAATATGTATATCAATATATCAAGATTAAGAAATGTGCAGAAGTACAATATCATTAGTATTAGTGTCCAAAAATAATAATCAAGTACATATCAAAGTCTAGAGAGTATTAGTATATCAGATTAAAAGAGGTACATTAGATGGTACATAAATGGTACATATATCAAAATAAATCAATAGTACATAAAAAAATCAAGTTTGGCTCCCTTCCTCATTAGCACGAGGAGGGGTAGGAGGCAGAGCATCAACTCTGGTAGGAATTGGAGGAGGCATAAGACCCTCATACTATTGTGAAAAAACTAAATACAAAGGTGCACTATGAGGTGCTGGAACAACTACACAATATAAGGAAAAATAATATGTTTCCCTCTACCCCTGATGAGATATAGTTGTTGGATATTGCTAATGCATTGGGGAGATTGTTGATACATTTCATATGTTAAATCACTACATTGAGTGATGTTGGAGTTATTGTTGTTGTCACTTGTGTTTTTTTACTAATGTCAACATATGTTTCTGTGAAGAGAATATTCTAGTTATTACAGTGTACATACACTATATGAATGTTTCAGATCATGTGAAGTTAGTTGTGTGTACTGAAAGGTGTTGTGATGTTATATCTAAGATCACAAGATGTAATATTGCATATTGGCTGAGTTACAAAAGATTTGGTGGAGACTGGTTACTAGACAGTGATAGTGGAAGTTGACAGAGTTAGTCTCTGTGTTTTGGGAATATCTTATAGGAGGTGAAGAGTCAGTAAATGTGAGCTTAAGGGATGATAGATAGGGTACTGAAGAATTTTTTATGGTCTACGTAAGCTATAGAAAGTAGGATGACATCAACTATGGTGTGTGTTCTGGAGATGACCTATTTGGAAGCTGACTTGAGGGCTATAGCATGTATCATGGATAGCAAGCATGAATTAAGGATGTCAATCCTTAATTGTTGGATTATAATTGCTTTATACTTTTTTTAGATACTGTGTGTTTCTTAGAAAAAAGTTATGTAATTATTTGTATATTAGGAAAGCCTAATTGGCCAACTTGATCATGTATAATGTAATAGGGTATATATGTAAGATCTTTTCTTTTGAAAAGACATCGTGAGATTGTATGTGATGTAAAAAGGATAATTATGGAAGCTATGAGCTTGAGAATGTTGGATGTAGAGTAGAGGATAGTTGTATACTTCATTGGAACTGATCAAGCAAAGATAGTTGCTAACAGACAGTTCAGAAGATTGTGTATTTCTTAATACATACTTGTGTTGTGAATAGTGAGTTCTGAAGGTGGACATAACCTTCTTTAGGAAGTGAGCCTACCCTTCTTTTATTGACTCCTAATAGGGTTTGTCCTCTAACAAGGACTGTGTACTATAATGTTTTAATCAGCTCCTAACATGGCTAGATCTTCTAATAAGGATACTATACTCTCAGTACATCATTAGTAGTGTTAATTCCCACTGGGGTTTTACCTTTAACAGGGCTTCCTCGACAAAAAAATATTGTGTTATTGTGTTGGCATTCATTGTGTTCATTAGATCTGATATTACTACTATTCAAAGTTTAAAGTTTAATATTCTCTTATACAAATAATTTACCTCCCCTCTCAGTTGTATTGATGGACTATTATCCCTAAAAATTGGTATCAAAGCTACTGGTCCTTAGAGATAAATCTTAACAACTTGAGGTGATCTTGGAGATGGTGTTCTATAGGAAGGATAGTCCAAAATTTGATCCTGAAAACTTTGACAGTTGGAAGAACAAGATGCTGACTCATTTTATATGTTTGGGCATTGACTACTGGATGATTACAAAGACTCAAGTGGCTATGAAGACTAAGGATGAAATGGAAAAAGCTACTGATGATGAAAAAAATATATTTTCTTATAACATGGTCACAAGGGAAGCATTGATCAGTGCACTCTCTGAAGGAGAATTTAGTGAGGTAAAAGATCTAGATTCTACACACAGGATTTGGACAAGATTAGAAGCATCGTATAAAGGAGACAAATTTACAAAGAAAGAAAAGTTTTAGAAATGGAAAACAAGGATGGAGAAGCTACAAATTAAGGATGATGAAAACATTAGGGCTTATGTACAAAGGGTTACAAAAGTTGTGATTGGAATCAAAAATTCTAGAGGCACTTATGAAGAGGAAGAAGTCATTGTGAATATCCTTAGATCATTGACACCAATCTACAAGACCAAAGTTTGGGCTATAGAATAATTTATACCTTTGAATCTGAACTTTAGTAGAGAAATGTTGATTGCAAAGCTAACTACCTTTAAAGATACAGAAATGGGAGATTCTGTACCTAAAGTTGAATCAACTTTCAAAGCATCTACACATAAGAAGATAATGTCTGCACTTTCGAGCACCAGTAGTGAGAACATAAAAGAAGAGCTTGGTGAGTATGATGAAGAGTGGGAATAGATTCAAGCAGAGGAAAGAAAGCTAGATGAACTTGTTGCATTGATCGCTAGAAGAGAAAAGAGAGGTAAGGGTAAATTTGAAGGAAATTTACCTTTGAAATGTTTTTCATTCAATAAGATAGGTCACTTTGCATCTAGATGTCCGATAAGAGTTCCTAGGCACAAAACTAAGTTTTCCAAGTCTAAGTATTCAAAGGATAAGGAATGTTATTATGCTAGTGAAGGTATTTCTGATGATGATGATTTGCATGAGGAGATAGGATTTATTTCTCTTAAAGATGAAAAACAACTTCATGAGGAAAAAGATTTAGTATCACATGTTGATAAGAAATTTGAATGGATTATAGATAGTGGTTGCTCACATCATATGACTGGAGATAAAAACAAGTTTTTTAAATTAGTGAAGTATGATGATGGTGTTGTAAGATTTGGAGACAATGTTCCTAAACCTATCATAGGAGTAGGATTTATTACTTTGGATGGAAAGACTAATACTGACAATGTATTTAAGCATAAATTATTGAGTGTTGGACAACTGATGGATAAGGGATTTCAATTAAAGTTCTTTGATGGGAAATGTTTCATCAGAGGTAAGATAGGAAACTTGATTGTGACCAGTATTCAATCTAGAGGTAATGTATTTGAGTTAAATACATCTAGAGCTTCTTGTTTTGTTTCAAAGGTAGATGATAGTTGGTTATGGCACAAAATATTTTGTCATGTTAATTTTGATAACACTATGAAGGAAATCTTGAATAATGTAGTAAGAGATCTACCAAAGATTGTGAAACCATCTAACACCATATGTAGAGAATGTGTTATGGGAAAGCAAACTAGAAGCAGTTATAAAAGAAAATCATATACAACAAAAGGAAAGTTGGATCTGGTACATACAGACCTATGTGGACCTACAAGGAAAAGATCATACTATGTTGAAAGGTATTTTATACTTTTTTTTGATGAATTTTCTATAATGATGTGGATCACTTACTTGAAAGAGAAATCAGAAGCATTTGATAAATTCAAGATATTCAAAGTAAAAGTAGAGAATGAATCAGGCTTAAAGATAAAATGTTTGAGGTCAGAAAAAGATGGAGAGTTTACTTCAAATCTATTCAATTCATACTATGAAGAGCATGGAATACAAAGACATACATCTGCTCCTAGGATTCCACAGTAGAATGAGATAGTAGAGAAAAGGAATAGAACAATACTGGATGCTTCTAAAACTATGTTTCTTGAAGGAAATATATCTCATGTACATTGAAGAGAAGTTGTTGGGACAAAAGTATACACATTGAACAAAATTCAAATTAGAGAAGGTACAAGTAAGACTCCTTATGAATTATGGTTTGATCATACTCCTACTATAAAACATTTCAAAATATTTGGTAGTAAATGCTATATCAAGAGAGATGATGAGATAGAGAAATTTGATGCTAGAAGTCATGAAGGAATTTTCCTTGGTTATTCTACCAAGAGAAAGGCTTACAAATGTTTCAATTTGAGATTAAGAAAGATGATTGAAAGTAACAATGTGAAGATAGATGAAAGGTTTTAGATACAAGAAAGAATGTATGATTGTAATCAGAATACATAGATCAAGGAGGTTGTTGCTACATAAGAAGAATAACTTGTTGAGGTTGAATGTGAAAATGAGACATGTGATGATGATACAAATGAGACTACTAAGATTCCTAAGACTATGAGGTATGTAAAGATGAATCATCCTGAAAAATAAATTATTGGTAATACAAATCAAGGAGTAATGACTAGATCAAAGGCTAGAGAAGAAATTTGTTTGATTTCTCAAGTTGAACCAAAGACTACAAATGAAGCTTGTAGAGATGAATCTTGGATAAATGCTATGAAGGAAGAGTTAAATTAGATAAAGAAAAATAACACTTGGGAATTGGTTCCTAAACCTAAAGACAACAATGTAATAGGAACTAAGTGGGTTTTCAGAAACAAAATGAATGAAGCAGTTGTAAGAAACAAAGCAAGATTGGTATGTAAAGGTTATTCACAACAAGAAGGCATAGATTCTGAAGAGACATTTTCTCCTATTGCTAGGATAGAAGCTGTGAGATTAATCTTGGATTATGTTGCACATAAAAACTTCAAGGTATATCATATGGATGTGAAATTTGGATTCTTGAATGGGGATCTTGAAGAAGTATATATAGAACAACCTAATGGATTTCCTCTATGCAATGATGGAGACATGGTATGCAAGTTGAAGAAGGAACTGTATGGACTGAAGCAAGCTCCAAGTGCTTGGTATGCAAGGTTAAACAAATACTTACTTTGCCTTGGGTTCAGAAAAGGTAATGCTAGTAGTAGTTTATATTTAAGAACTAGTGAAGATGGAGTTTTGATAATAGAAGTTTTTGTTTATGATATTATCTTTGGAGGCAATGATGAATTGTGTAAGAAGTTTTCTAAAGAGATGGAAAATGAATTTGAGATGTTCATGATAGGTGAAATGAAATTATTTCTAGGACTGCAAATAAATCAAAGCAAGAATGGCATTTTTATTTCTCAGACTAAGTATCTTAAATAAATGTTAAAGAAGTTTGGAATGGAAGATTGTAAACCAGTTGGTACACCCATGGTGATTGGTCATAAACTATCAAGTATTGACAAGACAAAGTGTGTTTTTCAGACCAATTATAGATCAATGGTTTGTGGGTTAAAATATATGACTCACACCAGACCAAGATATTTCTAATGCTGTTGTAATTGTGGCTAGATATCAGGGAGAACCTAAAGAGACACACCTAGTTGCTGTAAAAAGGATATTTAGATATCTAAAAGGGACAATTGAATATGGCTTATGGTATGATAGGAATCATAACTTTGAACTTCATGCTTATACTGATGCTGATCGCATAGAGAATATTGATGACATGAAGAGTACTAGTGGAGGTGCATTTTTCCTTGGGAAAAAGTTGGTTTCATGGCTAAGTAAAAAGCAAGATTGTATAGCTCAATCTACTGTAGAATCCAAATATGTTTCTACTACTATTAACTACACTCAAATTGTCTAGATGAAACAAATGTTGAAAGACATTGGAATAACTTTTGACGAACCAGTGGTTATCCATTGTGATAACACTAGTATGGTAAATATGTCAAAGAAGCCTATGATGCACTCTAAAACTAAGCACATTTCTATTAAGTATCACTTCTTAAGAGACAAGGTGGTAGAGAAAGAAATAAGATTGGAATAGATTAGCATAAAGGAACATATACCAGACATCTTTACAAAGCCATTTCCAAAAGATACCTTTGAGTATCTTAGAGGTATGGTTGGGGTTCAGGCCCCTCCTAGTCAAAATTAAATGATGCAAGGATGCATCAGTCCAAAGGTTTTTAGAGCCTTATCATATTTTGGACTTGATGTAGGGATCTACTCCTCAGGGGGAGTGGTTGTTGAAGATAGTTGATAACTTATGGCACCCTTTGCAATTGTTGTCAAAGGGGGAAAGAGACTATGTAAAAATCCTATAGGGAAGAGAATATATATTAAAGAGATTATGTAGTAAAGGTACCAAGAGAATACTTTTGGGTTGATGCATTTTCCCATATGTTTCCATCAATGCCAAAGGGGGAAATTGTTGGATATTGCTAATGCATTGGGGAGATTGTTGATACATTAAATATGTTTAATCAATACGTGAAGTGATGTTGGAGTTGTTGTTGTCACTCATGTTTTGTCACTGATGTCAACATATGTTTCTGTGAAGAGAACATGATGAATATTACAATGTACGGACACTATACAGATGTTTTAGATCATGCTAAGTCATTTGTGTGTACTGAAAGGTATTGTTATCTTATATCTAAGATCACATGATGTAATATTGCATATTGGACAAGTTGCAAAAGATTTGGTGAAGACTAGTTACTGGACAGTGACAGTGGAAGTTGACAGATTTAGTCTCTGTGTTTTGGGAATATCTTACAGGAGATGAAGAGTCAGTATATGTGAGCTTAATGGATGATAGAAAGGGTACTAAAGAATGTTTGATGGTTTGCACAAGGTACAAAAAGTAGGATGACATTAGTTGTGGCATGTCTTCTAGAGATGGCCTATTTAGAAGCCAACTTGAGAGTTGTAGCATGTATCATGGATGGAGAGCATGAATTAAGGATGTCAGTCCTTAATTGTTGCATTGTAATTGTTGTCATGGTATAGTTGATGGACCAGAATCCCTATGGGGAGGAACAAATCTCAATCTACTCTGCTGACCCTATTAGTCCCCAACACCCCTATCTCCTCTTTGTCTACCACCTCCCCCATCTCCATTGTCTCCTCCACCTCACCCATCTCCACCACCTCCACCATCTCCTCCACCTCCACCATCTCCTTCACCCTCACCATCTCCTTCACCCCCTCCATCACCCATGACACCACCATCATCTCCTACTCATCCTTTTCCTCTATCCCTACCTCTACTAGCATGAGCTCTACCATGATCATCATTAACAAGATCATAATCGAGGGAATCCTTGATCTATGGATAAATATCATTAGGTGTAGTAAATATAGGAAATGGGTGTTGTAATAAATGTGCATGATAAGCATCTATAACACCACCATCAACCACATTTGGTAATAAGTCCCAGCCAATAGGTACCATCTGTGAGATCTCATGGATAGTTATCTCATATAGTAACTGGGCTCCCAAATAACTCTCCTCATCCTAGACATAGGCATACACATCAAGATCATAGGGCATGCCTTGAATGCAGCCATATTGTCTTAGTACCCATTGATAATGAATCTCTCAACAATATAGAGGGTATGACTGATGAGATGTCTTCTCTAAAATAAATACGACATCTAATGAGCATCGGTCCACCACTACTCACAATCCAAATAAGGTTGCTAGAAAACATCAAATACATCATCTAAAATCCTATGCCAATACTCCACCTTGCCTAGGTGGGGCTTTTGAATGAAATCCACACACACACACACACACACACACACACAGATATATATATATATATATATGGTAAGTTGGAATCTCTCTGTCTGTCCACTATAGGCCATGTAATTGGGATGTGATCCTAGGCCCAAATCTATAATGCTAAAATACCAATAGTCATGTTACGTGAATGTTGATATACAATCTCACGAAGCTCGTGATAGATGTGAGTTATAATGCAACTCCCCCAAGAAAAGTAGCGAGGAGACCAAATCATGTCCTTGATCACTCAAGACCAGCCACACATAAAAACCATGATGACCTATATCAAGCATCATGATCCCCCTATCAAAATAGTAATAAAATAGGAAGCCACTCATAATAGGATACCATATAGTCCCAGGATAGATATCTATGTGCAATCATCAGATCTTGAAATAAATAGAAAACATTTGCAATTTCCACAACAACTCCAAAATCATACTCAACATGAGTTCCCATAACAAGAACCCAAAAAATGTGCTAGAAGTCCTTAGGGGTCACAATCATCTCACTACTAGGAAAGTAAAAGATGTTGTGCTCTAAGTGCCATCTCTTTGCTAGAGAGATAAACAACCCTCAATTTACCCTAGTGTCAGGTAAATCTACTAAACTCCAGAGACCACAACGAGAAATAGTATGCATCTCAGTGGTAGACAACTACTTTGATAGTTCCAAGACTTGGGTAGGCCTTGAAATATAGAAGGAAACAACACTAAACTGAGTTTGTAAGTAACAAATTAGCACTAAGTCAGCATCAGACAAATAAAATTGAAGTTAAATTGGTTAATAGGTTAGACAAAAATCCTAAATCAAAAAAATTCTAAGTCAAATACCAAAAAGGATCCTAAAAATTGGATGTGATTTGAGATTTATAGGATACGATCCTTTAACATGATATGATCCTTCACATACTAGATGAAACTCAAAATTGATGGGATGTAATCCCTAAATAGGATGCAACTTTGTTTTAGTAGGGTGGGATACATTGATGAAAAGGCTAAAAATTTAAGAAAATTTTGATTAAATATGACTCAGAAGGTTAGGATCCTAAAATAACAGGATGCGATCCATAATTTGGTGAAAAACTAAATGAGATGTAGGATTGACAAGATGCGGCCTAGGATGTCAGGTGCAATCCATAACTAAATTGGTCCTAAAATGCATAAAATAAAGCAACAATTTAAAAAGAAGATATGGAGAGGTAGGTTATCAGGTACTTACTGGAGCTGCATAGTGGGTGGGTCGCTGATGTTAATAGCCAAGCATGAAATGATGCCTCTCAACTGGGACCACCATCTTCTCTTCCAGAGCTCTGAAATTACCAAGGATAAAAGTGAAAATGAATAATAAAATTACCTTTTTGGGCCTATTTTAACCCCTTAAGGACCCTAATGACCTAGGGCACTTTCATAGAAGAATGCAAAAAGAGCTCCACATTGAAAATGAAATTGAAATAGGGGTTGTATATCACTTTAAAGTAATAAAAACAAAGTTACTGACACAGGTCAACCTTGTAGAAATTTAGTCAACTATGATTAAATTATAGTTGACCAAGGGTAGAATGAATAGATATTGAAGGAGAAACATTACAAAAGCATTTTTTGATGTTTATTACTCAAATGGAAAGTCAACAAAAGTCAAATTAAGGGCAAAATTCAGTCAAATAATTGTTAAAGATACTCAAAATTGTTTAAATGACGAACAACTGACCAGAAGCTGCACAAAGTTGTTTTTCAAATCGCACATCGAGCCCATACATTAGGATATTGGTCAAACATCAGTCAAACTTGGTCAAATCTCATCTTTTAATTGTCAAACAATGTTCCCTTAATACTAAATTGATCCTAATCAAATTTTGGTAGATTTTAAACATTTTCTACTTGATCCAAATCAAAATTTTATCAATTGAGCATCTTCATCAATTCTTGAAATCAGGATTTCATCAAATTTCTATTCTGATTTTGTTCCCTAGCAGGCATAATCATACCTAAAATGAATCATTCTCTTATTCAATCTGATCAAGGATTCAAATCAATGAAATCTTCAACACTAGGGGCATGACTATTATCTCCAATCAAACTGGGACTATTGGGTAATTAACTTCATCAAGAACCATATCAAGTTTATTATCTATGCCTAAATCAAATCCTCCTGACATTGATCAATTTCATCACTTAAAATAAAATTTATTATTTTTTATCATCAGGATCTTTCAAATATTCAGTTTCATTGCACCAAATCAAATTGGACACTTCGATTAAATTTTATTGATCTTCATTCAATCAAGCTTGAAGTCGGTATGGTCAATTCTTGTTCAATCAAGTTCAGAATCAATGACTTTAAAATTTTCAATCACGTTGAATTTCATTCAATCAAGCTCAAAATTCTTGAATCTAGAGTGGTCTCATCATACTTCTCTCTAAATCTCCTTGAATCAAGAGTGGTTTCATCACTTCATATTAATCTTCTCTCTAAATCAACATCATGTATTTTATTTGAATCACTATTTTGTTCGCACATCGATTCAAAGAGGGGCAAATGTAATCACCCTAAGTCAGGCTAGTCTAGCCAAAGGCCCTATTTACCCTAATTTAGAATAATTTTCTAATTATCCTAATTTGATATCCTGATTATTGGCATAATTCATTAAAATCAATGAAATTCCTAAATCAAGCATTAAATCATCATCAATTGATAAAAAATCCTATTAATTACCTCTAGCCTAATTAATTAAATCAATCCCACTTAAATACATGGATAAGATAATTACAATCAATTAATAAATCATCCTAAAATACATGTCACCTCTCAGGGGAAAACAAGGACAAATGTAGCCAATCAAAGGCTAAGCACATGGATCACTCACATGGATCAAAGGAGGATGAATCTCAACCACTCCTCTCAAATTGAATCTCAACCATTGAATTCATTAATCTTTCTATAAAAGAGAATTTTCAAAGCTCAAAAATTAATAGTTAATTGTATTCATACTTACATGTTCTCAATTTCAATTTATAACTAAAACACATTGTCAATTCATAGCTTAAATCATCTAAATTTGGTAAAGAATTAATGGCATTCAATAGCATAGTTTCATTTCTCAATTCTTAATTAATTTTCATTTAGAATCTCTCATTCTAGTAGTGTAATATCATTGTTTATGGTCTAAATATGAGAGTAGAGTTAATATTAATCACACTCTTGCTAGTTAGAGAGTAATATGATGATTTTGTGTAGTTTATTTGCTCTTAATTTGATTTTAAACTAATAATATGATCTCTTATACAAGTGGTGTGTTGCAGGATAACATGTACCACAAAATACACACATAGTTAGTACACTGTTAGGAGTACAATGAGATTGGAAAAGATCTCCCTCTCTAGAGGATTTAAAAACTCTTTCTGTGAGTTCACTCGATTAAGGGATTTGCAATATAAGACCTATTAAAGTTCACCTGGTTAAGGGATTTTTCTTTCTACAACTATTAGGGAACAACAAGAAATGATGTGGATGTAGCACTACTTTCCTATCAGATCCAATATGCTATCTTCTCTCTATTATTGCCCTCCAATCTTCCTCTACTAAAAAATATGATCGTAACCTAGAAATAAAAAATTTCTCTTCATACAATTATCCTTTAACAACATTAGCAATAACAACAACCTTTTTCCAATAAGAGAAGCACCATTTATATACATATAACTATCAATTCCTTAACCTTCACTAAAATTTGATTTTCCTACTGAAATAAATCTCACCAAAACACATATCACAATGTAAGATATATTTTATCATGATCACGTTGGCCCAAAATAGGATTTGCAAGTTATACCTCCAAGATAGTCAAACACATTTTTAATTCTCCAATGCATCACCTTAAATCCACCTCATTTATTACCTTGAGAAAATAAGTGATAGGTCATCAAATCCTTAACATCTAAGACATGTCACCATAACATCTATACTCACCACAATATCCTTACCGATCACTGATCAAAGATCTACCATTGGTAGCTCAAGAACATAGTGCCTTCAACCTGTAGCCTTTTCTATCACTATGATGTATTCTTACCTATCAACCAAATGAGTTGTGGTAAAAACTATGATGTCATAATCAAGTACATAAAATATCTAAGACTGCACCACATAATTTATTCTCAATCATCACCATTACCAAAATCTCCATTTGTAATTGTTCTTCCTATACACCACTCACTCTACTTAGTTGATTTCTTCTTACGAATTGAACACTAGCCTTACAGATTGTCCTAGTAGTATGATATGACTCTATTTGCATCAATGAAAACCATAATTGTGTGTGTGAATTTTGTACCTAGCTGTAGATACAACACTTCAGTAAAATATTAGAGGTTAGCAAAAATTGAAATATGCAAGTAATTGAAACTATGCTAACCAGGCGATTTACTACCTTCTAGTAGGTGCAAGTATGATGTTCTTAGATTGGAATCGAGATCAGTGACAATGCAACACCTAAATGAAGGATTTGAATGTAAAATATGAAAGACTATGAATGCAGATTTAATCTATATTTTTGTATTTTCTATGCAATAAGATGAAAGACTATATGAAATTGATCTAGATGAACTGATATGAAATTGATATGATATACAAATTAATCTAACAATGATATGCTAAATGATATGAAAAATTATGCAAAAACTATGAAAATTATGAATGATCTCACAAATTCACCTATCACAAGTGCTTGATTCTTCATCTGTCAATTCGCCAGAGTAATTGTGCAAATTCGAGAGATATCAAATGAAGAGTTGAGCCTTGATTTTATAGAAATCCAGGGCTTTGAGGATGCAAGAGAAAAGCCATAAATCACTTTTGATAAACTCAGGTTGATTTTTGAGTTAACAAGAAATTAAGAATATTTAATTCATAAAATCATGCAAAAGCAATTTTTTACTCAAAATAGAGTTTTAGATAAAATTTCAACTCATCATCAAAATGTTGAGTTTCAATTTTAAAATTGATTGTTATTTTCTAGTTGTCTGCTTTTCTGATTGTGCATGATTTAATTATAAATTAATTAAAAATAAAGTGATTTATTCTCAACTTAACTGATTTTGAATTAAAAACAATTGCTTTATGGGTTAATCAATTATTAAATCAAACTTTATCCCAAAACTATATTATTAAAAATTGACAATTGACATTTTAAATCAATTAAATAAATATCCAATTGATTGTTTGTAGGAATTTTGATTTATTGTCAAAATAAAAACAAATTAATTAGGAATAAATGCAATTAAATATAATTAAATAATTAAGTTGCAAAATTAAATTAATTAATTAAATATTCATCATATTCAATTAATTAACTTTAGGATAAATAATAACATTTATCACCAAATAATATTTAAATTAAAGATAATTAGGATAAATAGCAATATTACTAGGAATATTCCCCGATGCAGAATTTAGGATAAAATCAATTAGGATTCGATGATGTGCAGATGTGCCTTAGGTTAGGACTTTGATGTCGATTTCATTTGAATTGTAGATGTAGGAGGTTACTGAACCTATAGCCCATTTTTGGGGTATTACATTTTGCCCCTCTTTGAATCACTGTGCAAAGCGTAGTGGTTCAAAGAATAGTCTGTGTATGATAAAGATATTTGAGATTTGAAACTGATTTGAAAGATGAACCAATTCTGAGACAAAAACCGGTTGAAATATTGGAAAAAGAGATATCGACCCAGGTCCAGGATGACCAGGAATCAAGATGATGCTAGCTATATCAGCAATGAACCGATGATTATGAAAAAGTGCCAAAATGCCTAATTCTGAACCTTATGATTGTGAAGAAGTGAGTGACTGATTCCAGACCTCAATGTCCTTGTATGAATCATATTGGTATCAATCCTGAACCCATCAGTTATGAAGAACCAAGGAAATGATGCTAATGAACTGATAGTTACAAAAGCTGATACAGTTTACAAGATAGATTTAGGATACCAGATTGTAATAGATTTGCCCTGAGTGATGAGGACTTTAGATGAATCACAAACTAGATGTGGTTGTTGTCTTGATTACTGAGGAAAGATTTGATTTACAGATTTAGATTTACAGACTTGAATAATGTGTAATACCATGTCCCCTTCAAGATGAAAATCAAAATCTGACAAGAAAAGTCAGCGTTATAGTTTAGAAGCATGTTAATTTATTTGAGAAGTGGTTATACATGTTCGAGAATGCATTCTACATCGTTGAGAGGTCCTGGAGACCAAGTTTGACTAGGTTAAACCATGAGTTGACCATAGTTGACCAAGTTGAAATTTTGATAGTTTGATGTAAGATAATTAGTTAAGTTGAATTCTAGATTGTTTTGATGATTGATGGTCGATTATGCAAGTAGTTAATAATATAAATGATCTCAAATTTTGATTTTGATCCCGAAAAAGGATTCTACTTGCTGCTTCATTGGAGGAGACCTTCATACAATGCTTGGTCCTTGTGTCATGTTTAGCATTTTTGGTTTTGAAGAATTGTGTAAGTGTTCAAGCAATTTGTGAGATCATGCAAAGTGCAAAATAAAATGCAGAATGAAATACAAACCTGGGACCTAGGACCTAGTCAGTGATCATGTGTCGATTCATTCTCATCATTGAAATTTTTAGGTAGCTAGATAAATCAATACAATGTACACTAGTTATGAAACCATAGCGATATGAATATTGATTTGTATGCACAAGAATCAATACAACACCCACTGGCTAGACAACCATGGACATCTGAATATTGATTTTATTTTCGGAATGTTAGATTAGATATAAGCACCAAGGCACAAATGCCAGGATGACTTGAATATCATGTCCATTTTGATATAGCAATTTGTATAAGCATCAGAACATAAACATTGTGATGACCTGAATATGCCTTGCATAACAAACACATCAAACAGTCAAGAGATCATTCTAAGTCTAGCGTGAATTACCCGTAGTGACCCTTTATCATTCACATCCTTAGGTAAGATCGCATTTCACAATAGGAGAAAGAACTCACTCAAAAAGACAATGGTTAGATCAAAATTCCTTGAATTTTCTGAGTATCAATGGTCGAGGTACACATGGCCATCCAATTCGAGATAGAGGCTCTTACAGACGGACACCATTTCAATCCAAAATTTCCAAAGTTGTTAGATTTTCACATACAAGTAGAAGACAAAGAAAAGATTATGCCCCTAGTCATCAATCTCTAAATCTTGTAAAGGACATCATCGAAGAGCTCAAAGGGACACAATATGCAAAAATCTCAATGTGAATTAGTAAGCATACAAGGAGATAAAAGCATGTGAAGCACATATTGTTTTGAGTTTGATGTTGATGCGTGATTGCGTTGTTGTAGATGCAAAATCATTTTTGGAGATGAGACAGATGGACTGACTTGGATGAAGCTTCAAAGGACTCTGATTGGATATGACTCATCTAAGATGTACTGGAGGCCATAGGATATGACATTGATTTCCCCCAAGTGTGAGTGTTGATAGGATACAAAAGCTTTTACAAATTGGTGTACAGACCGACTTATTGAAACAAGGATATGCAGAAACAAACCAGGAAATATGTACAAACTAAAGCAAGACTGAAAGATGGGAAAGACCAAGATTGCACTGATAGATGGATTATTTTGAACAAGTGGTGCCTATTTGCCAGGTTTTCACCATCTTGGTAGAGATTCTATTTTTGCTACCAAGGCGCCTCTTTCCAGGTTTTCACCAAGGCACTTTTTCTTTTTCTCATTTTTTTGTATTATTCATCTTTTCAATTTTTTTGTACTTTTCCATTTTTTGATTTTTTTTGTGAATCAAGGTGCCTATTTGCTAGGTTTTCACCAAGATGTTCATTTTTTTAGGACTTTTTCAGATTTTTAAGATTTTTTCAAGATATTTTACCATAGACTGAATGCCTTAGGCATAGAATTTCTTCAGATGGAGAACATTGATTGGTTCTCGGAGCTGTTCTTCTTCAGTCGTTGAGATTTGATAGGCACCAGAGCCAAAATTAGTAGTGATTACAAAGGGACCCAACCAGTTGGGTTCAAACTTCCCCTTGCATTCTCTATGTGATTGATTTTTAGGATTCTTTCTCAAGACTAGATCGCCAACCTGAAATTCTCTATGTTTGACTTTCTTGTTGTAACCTCTAGACATTCTCTTTTGATATACTCTGAGATAATCATATGCTACTTGTCTGTGCTCATCTAGTAGTTCAAGTTCTTGCAATCGAGACACTCTATAGTCATCATCAGTTACTAGACCATGCATTCAGATTCTTAGTGATGGGATTTCAACCTCAATAGGTAGTACCGCTTCAGATGCATAAACTAAAGCGGATGGTGTAGCCCCTGTGGGTGTTCTGATGCTTGTTTTGTAGGCCCAAAGAGCTAGATTGATCATGAGATGCCAGTCTCTTCCTATTTTATTAACTATACGGTGCAAGATTTTCAATAGATTTTTGTTAGAAGCCTTTGCTTATCCAGTCCCTTGAGGATAGTAGATAGATGACCAATATTGTGTAATCTTGAATTTGGCACATAGATCATCTGAGTCTTTTTTCTTGAATTGTCCCCCATTATTTGTGACTATAGAGTGTTGAATACCATACCGACATATGATGTAGTTCAGGATGAACATTGAAATTTGTTTTCCAGTTGCTTGAGTCAAAGGAACTGCTTCTACCCATTTTGTAAAATAGTCTGTAGCTATTATAATATGGGTATGTCCATTAGAAGGATGAGGATGTATGGATCCTATAAGATTAAATGCCCATTGGTGAAAAGGCCATCGAGTACTAAAGGGAATAAGATCTCTCCCTGGTGCATGAATCAAGTTGCCATGTACTTGGCACTTTTGACAGTTCTTTGCATATTTAATAGCTTCTTTTTCCATTGCAAACTCCCAAGCAAAATCATATCGTGTAGTCCCAATGTCTAGCAAGGTGGAGAACAAGAGGAATTGGCAAGTTGGTGGAAGAGATGGAAGACAAGAGAATGAAGGAGAATGAAGGGAAAAAATCCTCAAGGGAAAACTCCTCAAGAGTACCCAAGCTAGGGAAAAATTGTTATGTAAAGCACATTTGGACAAGCAATGAAAGGCCGACATAGGATAAGTCACAAAAGTGTAATGCCAAAGAAGGACAGGATGTAGTCCAAAGGAGTAGACATGTCAAGAGGTTTCAAAGCATCGTGTTCTACTCTTTTTTTTATTAGATCAAGACCAAAGGGGAAAAGGATAGCGAAAGGCTAGAATGAATGGAGTAAAATAAATATGAAGGCTAAATAGGAAGGGAATGAAAGCAAGAACATCGTAAGATAGCTTACAAGATAGCCAAATGTTCATGTATAGATCAACATTGTCAAGATCAAAGAGAGAAGATGGAATGGATGAAATATGTAGAAGAACTACGCATGATGCCTGATTGCCAAGTTTTCATCACGGTACTTATCCAAGGTGCCAGAAGGGAGTGGTTTTCACCATAGGATGAATTTATTTCTCTTTACTTTTGCTACCAAGGCACCTGTTTCCAGGTTTTCACCAAGGCACATTTTCAATTCTTTTATTTTTTTTCATTTTATTTTTTATTTTTTATTTTTTTTATTTTTTTATTTTATTTTTTGGAAGAAAGCGATCTTTTTAGATAATGCTCCTTGAAAGGATAAACCATGAAATGCCAATGATTCAAAATGATATGCTCAAAGATGCTGATAGGGAAAGGAAGATGGAAGAGAAAAATGAAGGATAAGGTTTTATGTAAAGCGAGTGAGGTTGGAAGATAGGAGGAATAGGCAAATGAGAAAAAAGGATAGAAGGTAGAAGGATAATGAATGTAAGGATTGTGAAAGGGTAGATGGAAAGGAAGGCAAGATCAACATCAACACACACCTTGAAGGGTGGCGAGAGGATGGAAGAAATGTGAATGAAAGAATACGTGAAGGATATGGTGAATGGATAGCAAAGGTTGTGGTTTAGGCACATGGAATGGAAGAATATTTTTGGAAGAAGATGAACTGGAAGCCCTTGGAAGCTTGAATGTCAACTTCACTTGTTTCCCAACACCAGAATCTTTCAAGAGAGACTTTGGAATCCATATAGCCATAGGCTTTTCATTTCTTTTTGATGATTTAGAGAGAATATCTTCAATGATGGATTTTGGAACCCATACGTGTCTTGTAATTTTTTTCTTAGATATCTCTTTTGACTTTATACCTCTGTGTTGATTAGAGGAGACATGGTGATCTTCTCTTTTTGATGGATTCTTGTATTGCTTCTTTTTCTTGTATTGAACATTCAAGTTACTTCCAAAGAACTTGGGACTTGTGGAAGAAGCAGGAGGATATGACAGGTTTAAATGGGTGGGTGGATGAAAAGGATTCAAGGGTATGCATCTATGTTGATCTTGAGGAAAGATGGGAGATGGAGGTGTTAGTGCATTTTCTTACATGAATCTTAATGCATAGCCTTGAGTGCTTAGATAGAACTCTCTCATTCATAGACTCCTGACTCACACAAGAAAAAGACTAATTAACAAGGACCAAGTCCTTCTTCACTTCAAGCCCTAGGCTACAGGCAAGTGTACCTATTTCATTCACTTCTTCAAAGGATCATAACATCAGTTTATATCCTTGATACAAACATTATCTTCTCAGTCCTTTCGATCATACATGAAAATTAAATTGTTATTTAAGTTTGATTGATGATGAAATCCCTGCAAGTCAAGGATAGACCAGTGCCTTATCCTAGGGCAAAGAGTCAAACAGTGAAACATACATCTATAGAAATCTTCTAAATGAAACACAAACAAATCCCAGATGAAATGCCTTACAATTCATCCTCTCTCAAACACATTTGATCATCAAATTCTTGCCAAACTCCTAAGCTCTCAAAAATTAACCTAAAGACATTACCCTTTCCTTGAAAGGAACTAGAGATTATAATCACAGATACCTTGTAAATGGTATATCAAAACTACCTTACAGATTCAATACATAAAAGCCACAGAATTCAAACAAGAAGACAACCATAATCATGCAAGGGAATTCTATTGTATTCCAGTAAAATTTCACTGTATCAATACATTTCAAAATCTGAAAAACATTTCAAGAACTACAACAATGGAGCCAAGCCTCTCTCTACAGTATATTTTTCAACATCCCTTTACAATGAGAAGAAATCCAAGATATAGCAGAATTGAGAAAATCCATCTTAGTCATTGACACCTTTCAGTCCTCAAAAATATCTGCAACTACTCCTCCAAACTCATCCACATCTACAATCATGTTCAATTCTGATCTGATTCTGACCCCCGGATTTCAAACCCAAATTGCACTCATCAACTATCCTGAAACTAAAAAATATTACCACCGTTGGATTCCTCATTCTCTCACCTTTCCGACGATATATAACACTTCATACTTTGGATAAAAAATGAGTTTTTGAGACATTTTTTGGTGAACAGGCTTAACCATTTACATTTTGAATATTTCATCCTATAGTTAGACTATATCAAATCTTCAAATCCTTTTAAATCTGCCATTTTATATCATTTTATGTATTTGCCTCAGAGAGCACCAGAATTTGCCACTTGTCACCTCCTAACTGGATGCACAGACAAACCTCAGGTTAACTGCCGATTGGGAGAACTGGCGACCATGTGCATTCTCCAAGTCTCTAAATGATATCTCTAACTATGGTTACTCCTAGAGAACTAGCGAAAGCTCTATTCTCAAGTTCTCTAAATAAATTCTTAGCCATGGGTTACATTCGGAGAATGGGCAACTAAGCCCATTCTCCAATTCTCCAAATAATTTCTCACTAACCGCCAACATTTTGAGAACTAGTGAACAACTTATTCTCCCATTCTCGGAATCAAATCACTTAACCACTAGTGATTTAGAGAATGAGCGACCACATACACTCCAATTCACCAGATGTTTGTAGTTACTGTCAGTTTATTTAGTGAATCTGTGACAGCTATCTCCAAGTCACCAAATGTTTTCTCACTAACTGCCACCATTACGCGAATCTGTGACTAAGTCTGCAAAATTATGTCTTGAGCCCGTTGGCATTGAAATCGAGGCAAGTGGCATAGGTTACATGAGTAGAGCCTCCACTCTTCTTTGTTTAACTTACATGTGCTTGGCGTTGTATTTATGCATTAGAAATCCCCATTACGGGAGCAATGTGGGATATTGGCTTTGATGGTTTTAAAACCCTCTACATACTTAGCACCAAAATTGGGGGGAAAGGGGCCCACCGCACATGAAGACCACCAACAAGATGGCCCACTGAGAGCCTTTTGGTTCTCTTGTTTATAATGCCTTTGTGTGTTGGTGGTTATAAATGGTATAAAAACCCACCCCCTATCGCATGTGGGATATTGGACTTTCGAGCTGCTTGTAATGAAATCCTCCTTTAACACTCACACCAGGCTCCTTGCATAAACTATCAATGTTCCAAAATGCACCTGCAGCTCAACATGGCCATCACTATCATTGACAACAATAAAATCCTTGAATTGCATTCTCTACATCATGTTTGACTAGCTTAGACTCTCGGTCCCTTGCGTAACATGCCTGTTGCAAAACTCACGCAATCCTTTGGTTGTTAATGTGGCTTCACATATTTGCAATGTTGACTAGTTTCATATACATTGCAATTTCTTCATTTTCGTAGGCTTCTAAAGCCATCCAATTATTTGCAATGTCCTGCTTTGCCTACCCATGCAAGGATCCTTAGCACTTATGAGTCAAACTCAAACTACAAGTATCAATCTTTATTGATTTTCAACCAGGACTTATGCATTTTCTTTAATTCATTTGGCACTTACAATGGTAGTCATTCCTCTGCTAACACAAGGCCCCTTCTTCTTTATGCAAGTAGTAACTCCTTCAATGCTTACAAAGGGCGGCTTATCCCTATGATACATAAGCCAACCCCCTAAACATGTGAGTGCCCCCCTTTGGCATTTGGCCTGAGCTACCATCTTCTAAAGTGTGAGGCACTTAGCAAATATAGTGCACTGCCTCCATCCCAACGTATGGACTTCCTCATTCACTCATGTGGGTGCCTCCATTGTATGCGCAGGTAATAGACTTCAAGCCTAAGTCCATCTCCATTATTATGCCCCTTGCTTTTGGTGTGAGCTGGCCTCTTTCCATGCTGGTCTTCCTGCTTAAAACACCACAAATTTCTCCAATGCGTGAGAAACATACCCACCAAATGCGCTAGTAGTAGACTTGGAAACCTGGGTCCATCTCCATTGGGATGCCGCAATCACTTCTTAGTCCCCTCTCGTACCACTGTAGCAAGAACTTGTGTATAGATGTCAGGTAGTAACTTCCACTAATGCTCATGGGTGCTGAGATTTATAGAGCTTGATGAAATATATTTATCCAACCACTCAAATATCTGATTCAAAATTTCTAGATTTGGAAGTAGTAACAACACCTTCCTTGATATAACATTATCGAGTATCAATCAATGCCTTGTTTCCATGCTCAATAACTTGTTACAAAAGCTTCAATAGACTCTAGGTGAAACGAACATGCTCAAAGTTGAATAACTACATATAACGGCTTAGACTTATTTCCTATGGTTACAGTGATGTCTTTCCCAATAGCTTGCATGCATATAGGAGAATTTCTCTACTACAACTCTCTCTTTTCTCTCTTTGATATTCCCCATAAACTGACATGATGCATACCGGACTGAACTCCAACCCTCCAATTTATAGCAAAAACCTGTCATGTTTTCTTCAGAGAAAAGCATGGCTGGAAACTCCCATGATTCTAGTTGAATCTTCTCCAGGAATAGTTCTTTCATAGTAACACAAAACTCAGTCTTAGTATAGTATGTCATCAGTCCCAAATGATTTTTGTAAAGCCAAGGTATCCAATGGACTAGCAACCTTGCCTCCATTGCGTGAAACCCATTACGGAAGCCATAGTCACTTTTTGTTACCATACTCAAATGCTTCAATATACTTAATATAGCATTGAGCTAATGATTATTATTCAAGTAATTATTTCATCTACACCTGAATTCCACTTGTCTTAGTGAGTCAATGGTGGTTGGCTATTTCTAAGATTTCCATCAATAAGAATCCTTTCCAAGAATTCATATTTCACATAATTAATATTTCTTCTCTGTTGATATTAGTGGAAAGGTGATGCCAAAATAATTCCCATTTGCATTGACTATTCATTTTGTTATGAACCTTTTCTCACTTATTCTCGGGTAAGAACAAAGGTAATATTCTTCTACTGCTCATAATCAAGGTGAGACACATGCATCAAGAACTTGTCTTATACTCCACACACCTCTAGCTCCAATTTCTTTTAGTAAAGTGTTGCCACTTGTGCCTCCCCAATATGGAAAACTTTCAGGACAGAAACTCTGTGAGAACAAATGAGATGCATTGAAAAAGATATCCATTGTTTACTTTTTACATCTCTAGAGAATTTTCCAAATAACACTAAATGGCTCCCAGAAGCGGATTTAAAAATTGACAAAATCACCTGACCCCGACCCCGGCACTGAACATGCATGAACTTTGACCCATATTCTAATACTCTGCAAAATGACACTTCATGACTGCAACTGAATCAAAAGATATTAATGTGTAAACTTGCCCAGTTCAAATTATTCCTGCAACAAACTTGTCAGAAAATGATTTTAATTGTCGTAATTGATTTTTAAAGGCTGACAAATGGATTGGCAGGGGGCTCAAATTGGGACTGGGGTTAGTACTCCAACTTTGCAAGACAACGCAAAAAGAATTTTTTCAAAAGAGTCAATTGGTCAAAATTTATTCACTGCCAAAGTAGGGCATTGGGATTTCTGGGAAAACACACTCTGCAGGACTGAACACATTTTGCGAAAATTGCAAATGGAATGAGCCTGGAAACTTGGTCAAACAGATTGGTCATGGTTCTGAATTTGGCACGGTGGGAGTAAAACATGATTGCAACATGACCCAATCATTATCTTTCTCATCGGATCACACAGGTGTCTTTTACACACTGTCAAATATAGCCCATAAAACTTCTGAACTTCTGGGTTTCAGCAAAACAGTGAAAACTGGAAATGGATTTGGCTTTGAAAAGTACTGAAATAGATTCACTAGGGGCTAAAAATGGACAGGCCAGAAGAAAAACATGTTTACAACATAGATCAATCATTAATTCTTCTTGACCAATCACCAGGCATCAGATACAACTTGACAAACAGGGCTTCCGGGAATTGTTGAACAAGTGCATTATGCAAATCCAAGAAAACACCTCTGGAAGGGGAAACACAAGACCTATCAAAACTTGTCACTGTGACCTAAACTCAGGAACACAGGTCAAATAAAGTACACTAAAGATGCCCCCACTCTTGGATTTTCATGACACTCATTAGAATTCAAGTTATTCAACCCTCAACTGGCCCTTCCCGGTGAATTTCACACTTAACAATTTTCTAACTTAGAGACCTCCTAGAAACGAACTGATGCAAACCCATTTCAATACCCGAACTGAAGGCTCAAATTGGCTCAATGGGACATAAAAAAGGTTTCAAATCATTCTCTACTCATTATAGGACCCAAAAACACCCTTTTCACATGTGCATTTTGGACCAAAAGGAGCACTTTAGTAAGCATTTTACATGGTACCTCAAAACTGCATTTTTAGTACCAACATGAGGGATGTAAGGACCCAAGATGGATAGTGAATTAGGAGAGTTAGGAGGGGAAAGTGAAGGGACATAAGGACCCAAGATGGAAGGCAAACATGAAGCTCTTAGTATTGGTTGAAGAGGTCCAAGGATGGAAGTGGAAGATGCAAAAGGATAATTAACAAGTTCATCAACATTTATATGACAACCAAGGACAACAACACCTTTAGAGTGAGCATTAGGATTTTCAATAGAATCATGGACATCTTGAATATGAGCACCTTCTTTGATAGGATTGTTCAAAGCTTTCAAAGACTTGGGAAGAGTAGAAAGTGGAAACGAACATGGAGTGGTAGAATAAGAAGATGGAAGACTTTGATCTTGACAAGGATCTTTGGATAGCACAAGCGTACAATTTTTTTCTTGATTTTCAATAAGCTTAACATTGGAAGTAACAACATTAGTTTTAATAACCTTAATGGAAGTATCATCTTTGGAAAGTGCAAGTGTAGTAAGGTTATTTTTATTGTCAATAAGCTCAACAGTGTAAGTAGTATCGTGATCTTGCTTAGGCGAAGACTTAAGACATGATGGAATGCATGAGAAAGGGTGTGCAGGATCAAAAGAACCCTGAAGTGGATAAGAGACATCATGAAAAGGAGTGGATGACATGGAGGGTTCTTGATCTTGATCCTTCTTTATGTTCTTTTCTTTATCATTTTTAGAGTCCTCTTGACATGGAGCCACTTCTAAGGACAAGGAAGCATGTTGGAATTGTATGGAAGACTTTGGAAGAGATGGTGAAGGACTAGCTAAAGTAGGGATTATAGCATATAAAGGCTTAGGCTCTTTGGGTTTAGCATTATTGAAAGTATTTGTAGCCAAGTGAAGGTTAGCTTGAGTTTCTTTAAGAGTTAGCCCTTGAGGATAACTATAGGAAACCACATGAAAAGTATTAGGACTTTTGGTGGATGAAGGACTTGTGAAAGATTTAAAAGACTTGGAAGCTTTAGGAAATGTATGGGCATTGGAGGAAGTAGGGGATGGAAGGGAACCATCACAAGATGAAGGTTCATCATTAACATGATCTTTCTTGAGAGTATAATCTTTATTTTTAGCATGAGAGTTCTTAGAGGAAGGATTCTTATAATATTTACATTTCAAATCAGCGCGATAAGCTTTCTCTTCTTCAAATGAAATAGATGGATCATCTAGGTATTGTTCACATAAATCATCAAAGTCTCTTTCAAAATTACAATCATATGGATCACCATCATGATCTATCCAATGTGACATCCCATTTCTAGTAAGCACGAGCACACGATGAGGAGGACTCTTAGGAACAGAGGTGTCATAGGTATCATTATATTGTCCGTGATCATAGTCATCATAGTCTTCAAAGATGGGTGTGTCACTCTCCATGGAAGAGGTATCATAAGGGTTATCAGGTTGCTCAACATGGTATGTCTTGAGACGAGGAGTAAGACTCTTGGGAGAAGTAGAAGAGGAATGAGATCATGGAGAAGAGGAAGGTGAAGACCCAGTCGAGGAAGAAGATGAGGAAGATGAGGAAGAATGAAAAGACTTAGAAGATGAAAGACATTTGGAAGAAGGAGGTCATGACAGAAGAGATGAATAGAAGAAAGAAGACTAGATAATAAGAGGAAAAGAATCAAGAAGATGCGAAGAGTTTAGGAAGACGAGAAATGATGGAAATGGGAGACTAGGAAGACATGGGAGATGTGGAAGAAAGTAGACCAAGAGTCATTTTGTGCAACTTGATACCATTTAAGTTCATTTGGATGTTGAGCAACATGTCGTAGCACCTGAGATTTGACCTAGACCGACCAAGGATGACTAGAAATGACAAGAACCAATTCGCTATTTTGACAAAATTTGGGATTTGTTGCAAATTGGATTTCTGACAAAACAGAGAGACAACTTGGTTTTAAGCAGTAATTGCGTGGTTCTCAGCTCTAGAAATCTAGTTTCAAGCAGTGTGCAATAGGAAAATAGGCATACAGATCCCAGAAAAAAATTAGATCTGACAAAAATTTGACCAATTGGCAGTAATAAGCTCTCTGTTTTGAAAATTTCAAGACAGGTTCGCATGAGGAATTACCAGGCTGCATGAGAATGTGCTTTCTCATGTGAAAGAATGCTCAAAAAGCTAAAATCTCGCATGATAAAAGGACATAGTTTGATAGTTTTGGCACATATTTTGAGGCATAGATTTCAAGACACAGATTTTGAGACATAGCGCTGGCTGTTCTCTAACAGAATATTTAGTTCTCACACCAAAAAAGGATTTTTTCTTAGATTTTGCAACTTTTGAGTGTTTCAGTACTAGATTGTTATGCAAATTTTGAAGATCCATGTAACAGTTCGTTTCAAGTAACCAAGAAGATATCAAGCATGCAAAACAACAAGAAATCATCTAAAAACAATGAACAAGGCAAAAGAAACCTTGCGCATGAACAAGCAATAGCGACTTATTGTGCCAATCCCTAGAAATACTACTTGTCTATGTTCCAAAAAGTTTTTTGATAATGCACATATTCCTAGAAAATAAAAAGTTGGCCTCGCTAGGGTTTTTAGTAATGGTCTAACTCTACAACTTTTGTGATCTCAAGAGGGAAAACTCCAATCCAGGTGCACTAGGGTTTTGACATAGTCTAAGAAATTAATCAATCAGGAGTTGCTAGGGAGATCTGATAGCCCAACAAGAGACCACACCTGTGAATATTTCCTCCACAAGGACATTTATATAGCGATTGTTGCTACCATGACAAAAATGGCTATTATCACTTGAGGTTTCATCCACATGGTTGACCCAATTAAGGGAATGTCCACTATAGTTAACCCTCTCTAAAGGTGACTCACAAAAGATACCACATGGAGACTGGTTCCAGATTCAAGGATCTGAGTTTCTGATACTACCCAAAAAGGGAGTAGAGCATAGTCCTCTAGCCTTTTCACTTTTAACCAAAACAAAGAAAATAGATTAATCCGACATGATAAGACTAAGATTATCTCACAAAGATCTATGATGTCAACCGCTTATGGTCTATCAACCTCTCCGGAGAGAGAATGTATCAATCAAAAGTTGAAGACGCACAAATCTAGTAGAACGTGAGATGCTCTCAGTACCTTCCCTACCTACAAGGGGATCCTTCATCAAGAAGAGCTTTGCATGAATAAACAAGAAAAAGAAGCTCAATCTCTTAAGATCATCTGCGAATAGTGTTCATAGGGCCTATTTACTATGTGTAACAGATATGCAGAAAGAAAAGCTATGTTTGTTTTATAGCCCAAAATGAAGTTTGTGATACGAAAGCGAGAAAAGTCACACAAGCTTGACACGTGAGAGTTTATTTTAATCCAAATCAAAATATTATTAGCTTGAGAAGAATACCTTAGGTCCAATGCTCTGCAATCTAGAATTTAGCACACATCTGAAAGTACAAAATCAAGACAAATCAACAGCAAACCATAAGCGTTAGAAATTAATAATCTAAAAGTACAAATCTACAAATTCTGTGTCTGTAGAAAAATCTCACGTGAGTCAGGATGTGGTCCTGCATGAGGAAGTACAGTCTCGCGTGATGAAAGATAAAATCTCATGCGAGGAAGTGCTAAAACCAACAAAACTTCACGTGGTGTGATGGAAAATCTCGTGCGAGAATCTGTGCAAAGATATATGGAAGTACAGACAGAAAATTAAAAATCACATTTTTGATATAAAAAGTGCTAAATTTTATTTTTTTCTTTTTTGCAGGCAAAAAAGAAACAAAAAATAACGTCCTGTAGAGAATACCAGATCTAAAAAAAAACTTGAACCCTTAACCTCAAAAACTACTTCAAAAACACCAAAACAAGCAGGAGCAGGGGAGTTTTGATAGAGAAATGATAGAAGATTGATAGAAATGAAGGGAAACCCATTTCAGGGCACCAAAAATGTGTGTGTGAATTTTGTACCTAGCTGTAGACACAACACTTTAGTAAAACATTAGAGGTTAGCAAAAACTGAAATCTGCAAGTAATTGAAACTATGCTAACCAGGCGATTTACTGCCTTCTAATAGGTGCAAGCATGATGTTTTCAGATTGGAATCGAGATCAGTGACAATGCAACACCTAAACAAAGGATTTGAATGTAAAATATGAAAGACTATGAATGCAGATTTAATCTATATTTTTGTATTTTCTATGCAATAAGATGAAAGACTATATGAAATTGATCTAGATAAACTGATATGAAATTGATATGATATGCAAATTAATCTAACAATGATATGCTAAATGATATGAAAAACTATGCAAAAACTATGAAAATTATGAATGATCTCACAAATTCACCTGTCACAAGTGCTTGATTCTTTAGATGTCAATTCGCCAAAGTAATTGTGCAAATTTGAGAGATATCAGATGAAGAGTTGAGCCTTGATTTTATAGAAATCTAGGGCTTTGAGGATGCAAGAGAAAAGCCATAAATCACTCTTGATAAACTCAGGTTGATTTTTAAGTTAACAAGAAATTAAGAATATTTAATTCATAAAATCATGCAAAAGAAGTTTTTTACTCAAAAATAGAGTTTTAGATAAAATTTCAACTCATCATCAAATGTTGAGTTTCAATTTTAAAATTGATTGTTATTTTCTAGTTGTCTGCTTTTCTGATTGTGCATGATTTAATTATAAATTAATTAAAAATAAAGTGATTTATTCTCAACTTAACTAATTTTGAATTAAAAACAATTGATTTATGGGTTAATCAATTATTAAATCAAACTTTATCCTAAAACTATATTATTAAAAATTGATAATTGACATTTTAAATCAATTAAATAAATATCCAATTGATTGTTTGTAGGAATTTTGATTTATTGTCAAAATAAAAATAATATTAATTAGGAATAAATGCAATTAAATCTAATTAAATAATTAAGTGGCATAATTAAATTAATTAATTAATTATTCATCATATTCAATTAATTAACTTTAGGATAAATAATAACATTTATCACCAAATAATATTTAAATTAAAGATAATTAGGATAAATAAGAATATTACTAGGAATATTCCCGGATGCAGAATTTAGCATAAAATCAATTAGGATTCAATGATATGCAGATGTGCCTTAGGTTAGGACTTTGATGTCGATTTCATTCGAATTGTAAATGTAGGAGGTTAATGAACCTATAGCCCATTTTTGGGGTATTACAATAATCACAACCACCTGTGACTGCTCACCAAAATTAATCATAATTCCAACAATCTCCCCCTTTGGCTTGATGGAAAATAGTGGGTCAAAATATAGAATGACTACCCCTAACACTGTACATCACCTAGACATATTTTACATATCATTTTTATTAAGGTAAAATCAGGTTTTACATGGACCCGAAACTAGAGTTTAATACAACATAAGATAGAGCATTATCACAAAACAAAAAGGAACCCCTACTGGAAAACCACAGCAGCGAACAAAAGACAGACAGTTCAACAGAAAAAATAAGAGACGAAACCTACAGCAAAACATCTACCAGCCAAAACAAGCTAAATTTCTTTAATCATTTCCTTCGCCTTCTTCTGGAGATCTTCCATCTTCTAGATAGTTTCTTGTAGTTCCTTCAACTCTGTAGGTTTTTTAGGAACCTTTCTCTGAGTGCGACCTCTAGTTCTCATCCCTGACCTTGTATTTCTAGTTTCCTCTTCAATAGTTATTGTGGTTCTTTCCAACATGTTTCTTTCCAAATGATTATGCAATATTTTCAGGTTCATTACTATCACCTTCAAACCTTCATTGCTATGATTCAGGACACCTCTTATCATGCTGTCATGGTAGTTGATTTTAGTCTCTAATTTTTTCATCTTTTCTTTAACTTTCTTTTTCAACTCAGCAGTACCATCCTCTTTAGACTTTTTATTTTTAACCTCATCAAAAAGCTTATTTTCCATTCTTCCCATCTTACTCTTCATGTTACTCATAGTTTTTTCCATATCCTGAATATGGATCTCCATTTCCTGCATTTTCTTCTTCCAGTCCCTGTTCTCCTCCTGGTTCTCCTCTATGTTCTCCTCCTCCTTGAACATACAATCTTCCCTTTGAAGGGTTCTATAATCCTCTTTGTTATTGGCTTTCTCCAGCATTTCCATCTCATCCTTTCCATGTTCCCCTCTAGTAGAGTTCTCCTCTCCGGTATCACTAGCAGAAGGAAAGAAACTAGCCTCCTTTCCTTCATTTTCTTAGCCACCTATAAGACCCTCTGAAGAAACATTCTCCACTTTATTATCCTCCTCTCTGGATTTGCCTTCCCCCATCTCAGGCTTGGCATCATTTGTTTTATTCTCCAAAGGATCATTCTGAGAAAAAATGACCTCCTCCACAGTGTGAGTTCCAACCTCCTCTTTCTCCACATCCTCCATAATAACAGGGGTATCTTTTGATTTTGCTTCTGAGGAGTCACCACGGGTTCCTTCTTCTTCCTCATCTGCTTCCTCCTTGTCTTCTCCTTCATCATGACTAGTCTCCTCCTTGTCTTCATTCCCCTCCTCTAGCCACTCATTGTTAGGAATGAATGCTGAAGCCTTTGGCAGTCATTTTGTAGCAGTGGTTGTTGCATTCATGACTATGATTGTCATTGATGTCAACACAGTGATATTCTGGAGTTTAGCAAAAATTAGGCACAGTTTTGTTTTGTGCACATGTTATATTGTAGATTGAGTTATGTGCAATTGATGGTATGTTATTTTTTGTGTTATTAGCCTATGGTTAAGAGAACAAAAAGAAATTCATTTATTCATGAAAGTTATAAGCATTTTGGTGGAAGTAGTATTCTGGCAGTATTCCTGTGTAGCGGTTTTTGGTAATCGGAGGATATTTCCTAACCAAGATGAAATCTGATTTTGCACAGTTAAAGGGAATTTTGAGACTCATTGGTGGTGATGTGGTTCATAGAGCAAACTTCGAGGTCACACGATTGGAAAGTTATTGTATCTGGAAGTCGACAGTTTTATGTAATTTTGATGTAGCATGTTGAAATTATTATTTTGTATTTGCATGCTGACTCATTTGTAATTATTTGAGTGTTGTATAAAGGAAGGAATGTTTTCCTTGTTATGTGAGGATTGTAAGAGTTTTAATATGAATTTGTGAAATTTGTGATATTTGGAAAGCTTTACATTCAGGTAAAAGGTTTAACTAAATCTCATGATATTTGGAAAGCTTTACATTCTACTTTTGAAGGTGATGAACATGCAAAGAAAGCTAGGTTACATAATTGGATTTGTGCATTTGAAGACATAAGAATGATGGAAGATGAATCTGTTAGAAGCTATATTGGTAGGATGTCAGAAATTATTGCTGGAATACAGTCTTGTGGAGGTGAAAAGATAGAGAATGAAGTAATATGGAAGATCTTGAGAACATTGACACTGGTATTCAGGCAGACTACACAAATGATTGAACAAGTGATACCTTGTACACCAAACTTTTCAAGAGAGACCCTTCTTGGAAGATTGGAAGAAACAGAGATGAATTTGAGATTATCAAGAGAACTACCTAGAGTGGAGACAACATTCAGTGCTCTTAGCATCAGACCTACTTTATCTAGAATTACAAGTGTGAATGGAGATTATGTCAGCAGTGGCAAATCCAAATCTGATGAAGATAAGAAGATTGAAGAAGGTATTGCCTTGCTTGTGAAAAGAGAACCAGATGGTAAGAAAATCTTTAAATGTTGGACATGTCAAGAATATGGTCATTTTGCATCTAAGTGTCCTAAGAGAGTTAAGAAGTATAGAAAAAAATTTAAGCCTAGAAGATCTAAAGAATGTTATTATGCAAATGATGAAGAAATTGAAGTAGGAATTGAAAGACATTTGAGTGACAGTGATAATGATAACTTTGATGACATAGGATTTGTAGCAATTAAGGAAGAAAATTCTGAATCTGATATTAAAGAAGAAAAAGCCTTAGTTTCCCAAGTTGAAAAGAAATCTAATTGGATTATAGACAGTGGTTGTTCACATCATGTGACTGGTGATAAAGGAAAATTCATAAATTTTAACAATTATGATGGAGGAGTTGTTAGAGTTGGTAACAATGCACCTTGTTTGATTAAAGGTATAGGATCTATTACTCTTGATGGAAAGACTAATACTAATGATGTTTACTTTGTTGATGGATTGAAACATAATCTTTTGAGTGTTGGACAGTTAGTAGATAAGGGATATCAAGTTTGGTTTACTGAGAAAACTTGTGTGATTAAGGATAAAGATGGAAATCTAATTGGAACTGGATCTAGAACTAGAGGTAATGTATTTCAGTTGAACCATACTAAGATGACATGCTTGATGACTAAGATTGATGACAGTTGGTTATGGCATAGAAGGTTTTTTCATATAAACTTTGATAATATTGTGAAAGTAAGTTCTACATTTGTAGTAAGAGATTTACCTAAGATTATGAAGCCTACTAACATGATTTTCAAGGAATGTGTGATGGCTAAGCAGAAAAGGAGTTCATTTCCTAGCAAGAAGTTCACATCTACAGAAAAGTTGGAGATTGTTCATACAGACTTGAGCGGTCCTACTAGGACTAAAGAATTCTATGGAGAAAGGTATTTTATGATTCTTGTTGATGATTTTACAAGAATGATGTGGATTGCATTTTTTAAAGAAAAATTTGAAGCATTTGATAAGTTTAAGGTCATGAAGAATAAAGTTGAGAATGAATCAAGAATGAGGATTAAATGTTTGAGATCCGATAGAGGTGGAGAATTTACATCTAAAGAGTTTAACACTTTTTTTGAAGCAAATGATATTAAGAGACAATTATCAGCCCCTAGAACACCTGAACAAAATGGTATTGCAGAAAGAAGGAACAAATCAGTGACTGAAGCAGCTAGAGCTATGTTATTTGAAGGTGATTTGGCAAAGACATTTTGGAGAGAAGCAATGAATACAACAGTATATACAATAAACAGAATACAAATCAGAGCAGACATAGACAAGACACCTTATGAATTATGGTTTGGACATGCACCCTCAGTTAAGTATTTTAGAATTTTTGGAAGCAAATGTTATATTAAGAGAGATGATGATATAGGAAAGTTTGATCCTAGAAGTGATGAAGGAATTTTTCTTGGATATTCTTTGAAAAGCAAAGCATATAGATGTTACAATAAGAGAACTAAAACTATTGTTGAAAGTGCAAATGTAAAAGTTGATGAGAAGTTTAAAATTCAGGAAAGAATGCTTGATTATGAATATGATGAAGGAACTAACCTCAACCTAACATTGAAACTACTGAAATTTTTTTTGAGATTGACAGTGAATTGTTGAATGAAAGTCATGCTGAAGAAAATAGAGAAGAATCTAGAGAAGAATCTATAGTTGAAGAAAGATCAGTGACTATGACACCTAACAGGTATATATCAAGACATCATCTTGTTGAGAAAGTTATTGGAAGTTTGGACAGAGGAGTTATGACTAGAAAGAAGGTACATTTATGTTTGATTTCTCAAATTGAACCTAAGTCTACTAATGAAGATTATGAAGATGAACATTGGATTAAATCTATGAAAGAAGAATTGGATCAGATTGAAAAGAACAAGACATGGGAATTGGTCCCTAGACCTAAACACAAAAATGTGATTGGAACTAAATGGGTATTTAGGAACAAGATGAATGAACAAGGAGAAGTAATTAGAAACAAAGAAAGATTGGTATGTAAGGGATACTCACAGCAAGAAGGAATTGACTATGAAGAGACTTTTGCCCCTGTGGCAAGACTTGAAGCAGTAAGAATATTTTTGGCTTATGCAACATTAAAGAAATTCAAAGTGTATCAGATGGATGTGAAGTCAGCATTTCTGAATGGTGAATTAGAAGAAGAAGTCTACATTGAGTAGCCTGAAGGTTTTCCTTTGACTCAAGAAGGAGACATGGTATGTAAACTAAAGAAAGCATTGTATGGACTAAAGCAAGCACCTAGAACTTGGTATGCTAGATTAGATAAGTATTTGTTAAAATTGGGATTTACAAAAGGAACAGCTGATAGTAATTTATACACAAAAGAAATTGAGAATGGATTGTTAGTTTTGGTTATTTTTGTTGATGACATTATTTTTGGAGGAGAAGATGAAGCTAGTGACAAATTTGTTGATGAAATGAAGACATAATTTGTAATGAGTATGATTGGAGAAATGAAATACTTTTTGGGATTACAGATAACACAAAACAAAGATGGTATCTTTATAAGTCAGAAAAAGTACTTGAATGATTTGTTGAAAAGATTTGGGATGGAGAATTGTAAACCATTTAGAACACCTATGGTTACATGACATAAACTATCTAGTAAAGATGAGACACCAAAAGTTGAGCAAAAGAAATATAGATCTATGATTGGTGGATTGTAGTACTTGACACACACTAGACCAGATATACAACATTTAGTTGGAATGGTAGCAAGATTTCAAGCTGAACCTAGAGAGTCACATTATGCAGCAGTAAAAAGGATATTGAGATATCTTAGAGGCACAATGGACTATGGACTGTGGTATGAAAATTCTGACGATTTTACCCTATATGCATATACTGATGCTGATTGGGGAGGCAGTGTTGATGATAAGAAAAGCACTAGTGGTGGAGCCTTTTTTCTTGGAGGAAGATTATTTTCTTGGTTGAGAAAAAAGAAGAATTATATCTTACAGAGTACAGTAGAAGCAGAATATGTAGAAGCAGCAAACAATTGTAATCAGATAATTTGGATGAAGCAGATGTTGATGGACATTGGAATCAAGTTTGATGAGCCTATTGTCATATATTGTGACAATACAAGTATAGTTAGTATGTCTAAGAATCCAGTTTTACATTCTAAAACAAAGCATATAGAGATCAAGTATCATGTTGTAAGAGAGAAAGTTGTAGATAACGAAGTCAGACTGGAGTACATAAGCACAAAGGAGCAGATAGCAGATATATTTACTAAGCCTTTGCCTAAGGATACATTTGAGTATCTAAGAGGTATGCTTGGGGTTATGCTCCAACCTAATTTTGAGTAATGATACAGTTGGTTGCATCCATCCAGTGGTTTATGGCCCTATCTATTTTCTAGATTGGATGTTGGTACTTCCTCTATGGGGGAGTATGTGTATCTGAGCTAAGTCATTGAGGACTCTTGTGAATGTATTTTCTGAATAGTGTCTTTTGACATTGAGCTATTGTTTGATATAGTGATATAATTTCTATCATTGATGTCAATGGGGGAGGGAATCATGAAAAACATTGAGGAAATACATTTTTTGGAGAGATTGAATAGGATAATGAAGCAAGATTTGATTGATGATGAGTAGCAGTGCAGTTGAGCAGCAGTGATTGGATTTTTGGAACATTGGATGCTTTTCATCTATGTCGCCATCAATGCCAATGGGGGAGATTGTTAGGAATGAATGTTGAAGGCTTTGGCAGTCATTCTATAGCAGTGGTTGTTGCATTCATGACTATGATTGTCATTGATGTCAACACAGTGATATTTTGGACTTTAGCAGAAAAGCAAGCACAGTTTTGTTTTGCGCACATGTTATATTGTAGATTGAGTTATGTGCAATTGATGGTATGTTCTTTGTTGTGTTATTAGCCTATGGTTAAGAGCGCAAAAATAAATTCATTTATTCATGAAAGTTATAAGCATTTTGGTGGAAGCAGTACTCTAGCAGTATTCCTGTGTAGCGGTTTTTGGTAATCGGAGGATATCTCCTAGCTAGGATGAAATCTGATTCTGCATAGTTAAAGAGAAGTTTGAGACTCATTGGTAGTGATGTGGTTCATAGAAAAAACTTTGAGGTCACACGATTGGAAAGTTATTGTATCTGGAAGCCGACAGTTTTATGTAATTTTGATGTAGCGTGTTGAAATTATTATTTTGTATTTGCATGCCGACTCATTTGTAATTATTTGAGTGTGGTATAAAGGAAGGAATGTTTTCCTTGTTATGTGAGGATTTTAAGAGTTGTAATATGAAGTTGTGAAAGTTGTGATGCGAATGTATGCATGAAGTGAAGAAAAGAGCTAATTTAGTGATGAAGGAAGACTTGCGAAGTACAAAGATCTGGATTTGTGATCTTGTGTAGCAGAGAGTGTAGTTTTGGCATAGTGTGAAGGAGGTAACATATTTCATATTATTCTATTGAATAATCCTAAGATTTTTTGGACAGTGAGTTCAGAGATCTTGCCTTGAAGCTGTTTGGGCAGTGGGTCCTTCTGTCTTCCATAACTCCTAACAGGGTTAGAATCTTTTAATAGGGATTCAAAATCTCCTAACAAAGATTCATATGTACTGAATGTATTTCATAAGACTCCTAATAGGTTCCATCCTCTAACAAGGAACTTTCATATTAGTGCATCATTTTGTGGGCATCATTCCCACCGGGGTTTACTCTTTGATCAAGAGGTTCCCTAGTTAACATATCTTGTGTTATTGTGTCATTGTGTATGATTATCTTTCTATGGTTGGTTACTGCATTAATTATATGGTTTAAAGCTGTTGAAGTTGATAATGAATTTAATGTTGATAAATGGTTTAATTACTAGATAATTGATTCACCCCCCCCCTCTTAGTTATCTTGGTGGTCTTTACTTTCTAACACTCATTCATTTCCTCTTCTTGATATCTTCCATAATCTTCCTCTTTCTCATTGCTTTTCTCTTCCTCTTCTGTCTCCTTCTCACTGTTTTCCACAAGAACACCCTTTCCACTCAAATGGGGATTGAGTTCAGTCTCCTTCTTTGTTGTATCCTTATCTTTAGAAGTAGTAGAAAGTTTTCCTTTTTTTATCTTTCTTTTCTTGCTAGTCTCCGGATCCTTCTCCTCCTCAATCTTTTCCTTTCTTTTCTCCTTGATTTTTTTAGGGATAGGGTCTAGAATGTTATCCATTATGTGCTCAAAAATGAGGAGAATCAATCCTTCATGCAGCACCAAGTTATAAGCCTTCTTTATGTGCCCCGTAATGCTGCTATTCAAAGAGCTTAACAGGTAAAAAGGAAAAGAGATTCTCCTTTTGTGCCTGAAGTGGTTAGCAAACACAAAATGGAAATTATAGATTTTCAAATACCACCCATCCAGAGTAAAGTATTCAATCATGGCCTTCAGAATTTTAGCCCAGAATTCATCAATGTTAGAAATGTCCACATAGTCCCCCTTCCCCTTAGTCATTAGGGCTTTCTCATCAAAAGTTTTGGGAAAAATTTCAAAGGCTTCAGTTCCTAGCTTATGATTGCCTCTATGAAAATGGGTACCATCAATAGGTAAGCCATTAATTTCCACTATGCTAGAAATAGAAAGCTTGAAAGACTTGCCCCAAAGAAACACCTTACCATTGTTCCAGCCCTCCACAAACAAATTCATGATTCTTTTGTCATGACCATGAAGCTTCTTCATAAATTAGGTAACCCCCCCTTTTTTTAGCTTCTTCCACACATCTCTATTCTATCTCCATTTATCATAGTCAAAGGGTTCCTCCCTCTTAGGACCACCTCCCATAATTTTCTTGTTTTTCATGTACTGGTTCAGCTTCTTTCCAGACTTCTCCTCCTTACTTCTTAGGTTCACAATGCTTTTTTTGTTATTGAAATTAACCCTTTGTCCGTGCCTTATTGTCTGCAGAGTAATGCTCCCACACTTTAGCTTACATGCAAGCCACCTCGGTAAATGATTCATCCTTTTCATCATTAACTTAAGTGATGTATCCTTCATGGTGATTAATTCTCTAATACTTGATTAGACTGGAAATCTCACTCTTGAGATTTGCTTCCCCTCTCCATGTTTGGATGACGTCAGACAAAGTACCATCATTAGCCAACCTGTCCACTAGTTTATTTCCTTCACAATATACGTGAGTGACATGGTAGTCTTCAAAGGAGTTCATTAAATGCTTAATTTTGTTGATGATGTGTTCTATCATCCATGAACTAACAAAGTTCCATTTTATGGCATTAATTATATTTAGAGATTCCCCTTCCAGCCACAATTTTGTGAAACCTAAATCTTTCACCATTATAACCAAATATAGAGCTGCCTCTGCCTCTGCCACATGGCTAGTTTGAATTCCAAGAGGGACAACAATCACTCCTAAGCAGTTTCCAGTATTATCTCTTAATATCCCTCCACCTCCAGCCCTTCCAAGATTTCCCTTCGCTGAGCCATCAAAGTTCCCTTTAACCCAACCTTTTGGAGGCCCTGTCCACATAACATTATCCCTAGGATTCTGGATCTGGCTCTTCTTAATCTCTCCCACGAGATCTTATAGTTCTTCTTAGGATGAGGGTCCTAAAGACAACTATCTTTCCTTCCCAAACTTCTAAAGTTTTCCATAATACTTCTAGCAACAGAATTCACAACCACTGAGGGAGGAGTCTTTTTCTTTCTAAAGATTCTATTGTTCCTCTCCTTGCAGATAAGCCAGGTGAAGTGGGGGAGGAAAAATTTCTAGATAATCCTTGCATTATGGTCATTAAAAGGACTCTGCCACTGCTAAAAGAACTCCTGGATAGAGTTAGGTTTCACCCAACTGAAATCAAGGGAAGACATTGTAGAGTCCCACACCTCTCTAGTGAAAGAACAATGGATCATAAGGTGGTTACAATCCTCAGCTTCTTGACAACATAGGGCACATCTATTAGGCATTTGAAATCCTCTTCTCAAGAGGTTATCCTGTGTGAGGATTTTATTCTGAACAAGCAGCCAGAAAAATATGTTAATTTTATGAGTAAGGTCCTTAATCCATACCTATGCCCACAAAGGTTGAGCCTCATTAGGGAGGAGAAGCAACGAAGTAGAAGCACCAAAGAACTTTCCAAAAGTTGTTGGGCCCCAGATAATTTTGTCTTCTTCATTTTCTCTTATAAACCAGTTATTTAGTTATTTTTTTAGATCTTTAAATCTGATATCCTTCTGCCCTAGGTCTATCCAATCTTCATTTTTCCAGTAATCGTAAACCAGTTCTCCTATTGTGTTTTTACAATCTTGTATAGCATTCCCCCAATCTTCATTCTCTATTAGGGGCTTCTCTGACATCCATTTATCATTCCAAAAATGAATTTTCCTCCCATTTCCCAGCTTCCAAATAGCAACTTTGCAAATGAGATTCTTGCCTTTACTAATACTATTCCAAACAAAAGATCCCTAGTTGTCATTTTAAGATTGGAGAATTCCTTCAAGATTATATAGATGGTATTTCCTTTTCATTATCAAATTCCATTCTTTCTCCTCTTCAAATATTCTCCAACATTGCTTTGCTAAGTGAGCTTTATTAGTATAATTGATACTCCTTATTCCCAGACCCCCCATCTTTTTGGGCCTACAAATCTTCTCCCAGGCCACAAGACTAAGTCTCCTTTTCTCTTCCACTCCTGACCATAGGAACCTTTTCTGGATCTTCTCTATTAAGTCAGCAAATTTTTGAGGAATCCTGAATAAGCTGAGAGCATAGACCGACATATTTTGTAAAGTAGATTTCAGCAATTGAACTTTCCCAGCTTGATTGAGGATCGCCCCTTTCAAACCTGCCAATTTCATCTGAAATCTATCAAGAATTTCATTCCAAAATTTTTTTTTATTTTTTTTATCATTACCCTCCCCCTTTTTTCAACAATGACAAAGGTTCAAATTATCACATTCTATAAAATAAATCTTTGAATTTTGTCTTTTATGTCTCCAATGACATATCCCATGACTTCTTCAAATGATTCATCACAATAATTTGCTCATGAAGATTAGATGCCAACTTCTCCATGGCATCCAAAGTACTCATGTCAGGTAATTCAACTATAGCTTCTAAATTCTTCATATTTTATTGCATCACTATAATACCCCAAAAATGGGCTATAGGTTCATTAACCTTTTACATCAACAATTCGATCAAAATCGACATCAAAGTCCTAACCTAAGGCACATCTGCACATTAGTTCACCAAAACCCTAATTGATTATCTTAATTCTGCATTGGGGGAATATTCTTTGCATATTCCTATTTATCCTAATTATCTTTAATTTAACCATTATTTGGCGATACATGTCATTATTTATCCTAAAGTTTGATTAATTGAATATTCTAAATATTTAATTAATCACATTTAATTCTGCCACCTAATTATTTAATTACATTTAATTATATGTATTCCTAAATTATATTATTTAATTTTGACAATAATTCAAAAATCTTATGACTAATTGATTAAATTCTTATTTAATTAATTAATGTCAGTTGTTAATATTTAATAATATAGTTTTGAATAAAATTTTGATTTAATAATTGATTAACCCATAAATTACGTATTTCAAAAATTAGTTAAGTTGAAGATAAATCACTTTATTTATTTAATTAATTCATAATTATTATGCACATTCAAAGAGCAATTAAACTTTAAATTAGAAAAACAATTCAAGTTGTTATCTTTTAGAAACTCAACATCTATTTTCAGTTGAAAATTGATCTAAACTTCTGATTGAGTTAAAAAGCTATTTTTGCATGATTTGCATGATTTTGTGAGTTAATCTGTTTCTAATTTCTTGTCGACTCAAAAATCAACCTAAGTTCATCAAGAGTGATTTATGGATTTTCTCAATGCATTCTCAAGCCCTGGATTTCTATAAAAACAAGGCTCAGCTCTTCACAATGAACCACTCTCAAATTTGCGCAATTACTCTGGTGAATTTGTAGTTGAAGGATCGAGCACTTGCAACAGGCGAATTGTGAGATTTTTCATTGTTGGTCATAAACATTCATAGTTTTTCATAGCATATCATACTATTCATTCATAGCATATCATTCTTATATTAAATCTACATATCATTTTTGTATCCTCTTAAAATGGAAGAACTTCCATGTTAAGAGCATTTAGCCCTCTGAGTGAGTAGTCTGGGTCATGTCAAGCACCTGGAATTAGCTCTTTGCTCGGATCATACTATTGGCAATTTGGCTAATGTGGATGCATAGATGTTGTCATTATGGCAACATATGATCTCTATTGAGAGTGCAGAATCTGGAATGCAAGTATGGCAAGTTGAAGGAAGAAATTGTCTAAGTATGGATACAGTGATCCTGACAGAGCACCCGATGAAGATTTAGTTGGCGACGTCCACTGGAGCAATATTTTTGTTTGTACAATTAAATGAAGCTTCTACAAAGTATGAGGATACCCCATCTTAGTGCGCATAAAGTTTGGAGTAGTACGGATGAAGTTATTCAAAGTTTACCGAAGACAATTTTTGCAGACAGAACAGTTTTAGAGACAGTATTAGTGAAAGAGTTAAGGGATTATTTTTGCTTGTCAAAATAATGACTTAACATTATGAAGGGATGACATCCTAGATGTTTAGTCTTGGATAAAGATTTTGGAAGCCCACCATATAAAGTTATTAGCTCTAATAACTCATATATTAGGCATACTTGAAATGTAATGTAATAATAGTGTGTGATGTGTAAAAAGAAAGAAAAGGATAACTTGCGATAGTTGTATATTGTGATAGAAGAAAAGGCTATTGATGAAAAGTTGTAAGCAGTACCATACTATAGTCAAAAACATTTTGTATTACCTGTTTGGGTAGTGAGCTCAGCTGGTGATCAGGTTTTGTAATCTAACTCCTAACAGGGTTAAGGCTTCTAACAAGGCCTAAAGTCCTTTAACCAGGATAGATCTACTATATATTGTAAATTGAATCTTAACAGGGTCCAATATCCCTAAAAGGATACTTTTGATTAGTGATCTTTGTGGGTACCATCCCCACCGGGGTTTTCCCTTGGCCAGGGTTTCCTCAACAACATATCATGTGTTATGAGTTCTTTCTATTTATTGCTATGTTTGTTAATCTGCTTGATAATCTTTGTATGCACTAAAGTAATCTGTTATATCCATAAGTGGGCAAAAGAAAAAGTTTTTGAAATACTGATTCACCCCCCCTCTCAGTATTTCCTATTTCTAACAATTGGTATCAGAGCACAGTTACTCGGAGAAGGAACATTCAAGGAAAGCTTAGCAGCTTGAGTAAGATTTCTATGGATATGGATCAACTTCAAAAGAATCTTGAAAAAGCTCTTGAACAGATTGATATGCTTACTGATGAAAGAAACTCCTTAAGAAGAAAGTATGAAGATGCAAAGAATGCTATTGACAAATTAAAAGGTAAGATTGAAGATCTGAAATCTGAAAAGAAATCTGATATGCTTGTTGAAGATTTTGATGAATTAGAAAAAGAAAATGAGATCCTTAAGCATGAGTTGAAGATAGTAAATCTGAAGCTTAGTATGAAAGATGGAAATTTGAGATCTGATAATGAAAAATTAAAAATTGAGAATGAAGATCTGAGATCAAGACTTGAAAAGGAAACATCCGAATCTGAAAAAGTAAAAGTGCAGTATGTGGAACTTGAGAAGTATAATAAAATTGTGAAAGATGAATTAACTCAATCTAAACAACAACTTGAAAGGCTATATTCAAATAGTGATAAGACTGACAAATGAATTTCTTTTGAAGAACCATTCTTTGATAGGACTAGATTTGGATTTAGTATGTTTAGAACAATCCATGAAAGTAAGAAGCCAGATCTGAAGACATCTGAAAGTGTGGAGGAAATGAAGCTAGATGAGAACACATTGGAAGATCCACCTAAAGAAGAACCACCTAGAGAGAAAGAAGAATCAAAGCAAGAAGAATCATCTAAAGGTATGCAAAGAGAATTCAAAGGTAGATGTTTTTCTTGTAATACTATTGGGCACATGAAGAGAGATTGCATAGGTAAGCAATTTAAACCTCTTAATGGACATTGTTATAATTGTCATAGTTCTGGACACAGAGCTAACAAATGTAAAAGACCTAAAGTAATTTTGAATAATTATGATAGAATGATTGGGAATACTAACAATGTAGATAAGAGATCTATTGAAGAAATGAATCAAAGAAAAGTGGTAGTATGTTTTAGATGCAACAAAGTAGGACATATTGCTAGAAATTGTAGGTCAGAGATTAACCAGCAAGGACAGAGATTTGGAAACAATGGAATCATTTGTCAGATATGCAACAAGTTTGGACACTCAGCAAAAGTTTGTAGAATGAACAATGGAGGTTATCATCATAACCCTAACCCTAGGAACAATGCAAGAAGGAATGAAAATGTACGAAACAAAGAGAAAGGTTGTTGTAGCAATAAAGATGAAGTAAAATTTGATAAAGGCACAGATCAAGGAGGTATATTCAGCACTGAAAGTAGTCAGGAAGGTAATGTAACTAATGGTAAGGATGAATCTTTACCTGACCCTTCTTTAAGTACTTAAATTATGTAAGTTTCTGTAGTTTAGGACTTAGGATTAGTGTAGATTAGGAATTTGAATGAGTTAAGTTTTGTGCAGTTAGATATAAGTTTTTTATGTTTTACTAATGCTATGGTTAAGTGCAAAAAAGAAAATATCATGTTTTGCGAGGTCGCAAAAATTTTTATGGTTGCAGGTTTGCAAAATCAGCTTTTTGAGGTTTTAGCGGCAAAATGAATGAATGCGATGTCAGATCGAGTTAATGTGAAGTGCTATAAGGTCAAAATCAAAGTTATCACGATTAAAAAGTGATTGAAAAGAGATTTGAAAGAAGAAAAAGTGAGTTGAGGATGATTTGAAGAAGTTTGGAAGTAGTTTGTAGCGACGATCATACCGAAACCCTAGATTTGCAAAGTTGAGGTATTTTTTTTTAATCAGTTGATAAGATGGATATTTCTATGGTTCATAATGTTAAGGATAAGAATAGACCTAAGATTAAGAAAGAACCAGTAGAACCAGCTAAAATTGATGACAGACTAGCACTATCATCCGTACCAGACGGAGTATTACACATTGAGAATGTTAAAGGATATTTAGGTTGCAAGTTTGAAACTTTGGGAGATGAAGATTTTAGTGATGATTACAGGAAATTGTATAATCAAGACATGTCAGTTAAACCAGCTTATGGGCACCTAGAGAACAATGAAATTATCAATTATTCCATGAAGTATGAATTTAATGATGAGGAATGTACCAAGATCATTTTAAGTAGAATCCACATTGGGAAATTCTGGATGGAGGATAGAGTTATTGATATAACTGCTGACCTAATTCATGATGTTACTGGATTATCAAAAGTTGGAGAGATTCTAGTGAATGAAAAGAACACGAGAAAGATTTTTTTAGACAACACTGGATCTAGTTATAATGGTAGAGGAATTGCGATAAGTAAGATTAAGCAAGATGATGTTAGGTACCTTTGCAAGATCCTAACAACTAAATTCTGTGGTAGTTCAAGGGAAGATGACATGGCTGTAGGAATGGTTCATGTAGCTTATCTTATGTGTATTGAGAAGAAACAAGTAGACCTATGTGAAATTTTGAAAATTTAGTTATTTGAGAACTTAGAAAAGATTAAGAAGGCTAAGTACACATAGTTTAGGTTTTCATCTCTGATAACCTATATGTTTTTCCATATTTTGAGAAGATTTCCTTACATAGTTGATTGGAGTGACAATGTGAACACAATGGACAGAATAAACTCAGTCTACATGAAGCACCTAATTGATAAAGTCAATGACAGTGTGAAGCTTGTATTGAAGACTTTTTAGAATATTGTTAAGAACAAATCAAGGATTCCTCAATCCTTAGTTGAAAAGCATAAAGATGACATTTGTTTTATGGTAGACACTAATTTCACCTACATTGAAGTAGTTGAGCCTAGAATGGAATTCATAGACCCTCTTGGCTATGAAGTATCTGAAGCAGAAATAGTAGGATATGTGAATAGACTGTTAAAGTGTGAGTTGGATGGTCATGCAAATAGGTTTGGAACCTATGAAGAGAATTTCAACTCTGCAATAAGTTTGAGAGAAAAGAAGCAATCAAGTAGGAGAGTTGAATCTACTATGAAGAAAATACTGAAAGAATCAGGTATGTCAAGTCATGAATTTGACATAGCTAAGAAGACTGCAGAAGCATTGAAGCAAAGTGAAAATCTTGTAATTTCACTTGAGGCATCTAGTGCAGACCTTGTTGATCCTATTGCAGTAAAGGTAAAAGTTGAAGTACCTAAAAAAGATGAAGGAGATAAATCTTTTTCTCCTATTCCTAGCAAAAGAGTAAAAGTGAGTGCAACAGGACCCGGCAAGAGATAGAAAGTAGCAGTAATTAAAGATGATGATGAAGTTTCAATCAAGAAGAAAACTTGGAAACCAAGAATTGAAAGAGTTAAGGAAGATATATTGAAGCATGGAGACTTCACTAAGTTAAATAAATTCTATGATCTATATGGATCATTTGACAGATTGAATTTTGAAAATGCAATGATTACACATATGATTGTGATAGATAAGAAACTTAGCACTATTCATGGTAAGATCCCAGAAGATTTGTATAACAGACTTGTGAATAGAAAATAGAGAGCACAAGAAGAGGACATAAAGATGAGAGAACATGTAATCAAACAGTTCTGTGAAGTTGAGGATGAAGATCATTTGAAGAGATTCTTGAAGTCTCTTGGAACTTTATTAAGAACTAAGAGAAGAACAATCCTTATAATGGGAGGCAAAAAGGAGGAAGTACAGAAAGAGACTGAGCAAGCAGTAATGCAAGTTCTTGCAGATATAGTTGTAGGAAAGCATGTTGAATCAGACCCTCAACAGAAGCAATCAGAGGAACCGCATGCAAAGGAAGTTGGTATTGAAGAAGTCCCATCTTCTTCACATATCAATATTGGCAAAGAATCAATGGACATTGAAGGAACCAAAGTGACACTAGAGTCAAATGATGCAGTATTTCATGATCTAGGAAACATTGTTGACAATTTGGCTTTAGAAGAGCAAGAGAAGATTACAGAATCAGAAAAGGATACAGAGGTAGTGGAAGCACCAGCTGTATTAGAATCAATTCCAGCAGAGCAGACAGTTAAAGGTAAACAAATTTTGACAGAGGTCACTACCCCTAGTGCACTTGATAGTAAGAAGAGACAAATTGGTTCAATTTTTGAAGACCTTGGAAAAGAAGTTGAAGATGATGATCAGCTTGAGTTCATCACATCTCTTAATAAAATTATTGGAAAGAATAAGAAGGTGAAGGACCTTGAAGGCAAAGTTAGAGTTTTGACAGAGAAACTTGAGAGTGTGATCAGCACTAAGGTATTTGAATCAGATCCACTTGAGAAAGCTAAAATAGTAATAAACTCTTTTGAATCTGAATTTTCTAACTTAAAGGATATTGCTAGAATAAAAGTTCAAGAAGACTTTGAAGCAGAAATGCAACAAAATTTAAGTGTAAATATTCAAAATGATATTGGTAATTTGGATGTATGCATAAAGAATTTGAGGAAACATTTTGAGACTAGAAAGAATTTGTATATACAATGCACAAAATCAGAAATCCTAACAGCTGAAGAAGATAAGAAGATCAGAGAGAAGATAGATGCAATTACAACTGAAACAAACACCTTGACAAGCCCAAATGTAAAGATAAGTTCTATAGAGAAGAACATAAGGAAGTTAAATGATGAAATCAGAATGTTAGTAGAGGAGAAGAACAAAAAGATGATCAGGATTAACATCTTGAGAGAGCATATCTCAATCAAGACCTCAATTGTTGAAGACCAAATTGAGAAGTGTCTTTTAGCAAAGACATCTTTTCAGAAGTTTAGCTTTAATTCCCTGCAAGCTTGTCAGACAACAACATACGGATTGAGTACTCTACTCAATGTTGTTGAATCCATCAGGAAGATATGGGAGAAATATTTTGAATCATGGAAGTCAGAGTTTGGCGACTTTGTTGCAAGCCTACCGGCTTTGCAATAGCTGATAACAAGGTATCAAGTTTTTTTTTGAATTGTACACCCTATCTTTGTCATTGTTGTCAAAGGGGGAGAGATAGCAGAAAATTGAAAATATGTTGAGGAAGGATACTCATAGGGGGAGCTATTCTATGGAGTACAATATTGTATATGTGTTGTATAACATTTGGCCATAATTTTGTGTAAATACTTTGAAGTTTTGTTTGCACACTTAGCCAATTTTCCCATATGTTGCCACCAATGACAAAGGGGGAGATTGTTGGCAATTTGGCTAATGTGGATGCATAGATGTTGTCATTATGGAAACATATGATCTCTATTGAGAGCACAAAATCTGGAATGCAAGTATGGCAAGTTGAAGGAAGAAATTGTCTAAGTATGGATACAGTGATCCTGACAGAGCACCTGATGAAGATTTAGTTGGCGATGTCCACTGGAGCAATATTTTTGTTTGCGTAGTTAACTAAAGCTTCTACAGAGTATAAGGATACCTGATCTTAGTGCACATAAATTTTGGAGTAGTACGGATGAATTTATTTGAAGTTTACTGAAGACAGCTTTTGTAGATAGAACAGTTTTGGAGACAGTATTAGCGAAAGAGTTAAGGGATTATTTTTGCTTGTCAAAATAATGACTTAACATTATGAAGGGATGACATCCTAGATGTTTTCTCTTGGATAAATATTTTGGAAGCTGACCATATAAAGTTATTAGCTTTAATAACTCATATATTAGGTATACTTGAAATGTAATGTAATAACAGTGTGTGATGTGTAAAAAGAAAGAAAAGGATAACTTGTGATAGTTGTATATTGTGATAGCATCAAAGGCTATTGTTGCAATGTTGTAAGCAGTACCATACTATAGTCAGAAACATTTTGTATTACCTGTTTGGGCAGTGAGCTCAACTGGTGATCAGGTTTTGTAATCTAACTCCTAACAGGGTTAAGGCTTCTAACAAGGCCTAAAGTCCTTTAACTAGGATAGATCTACTATATATTGTAAATTGACTCTTAACAGGGTCCAATATCCCTAGAAGGATACTTTTGATTAATGATCTTTGTGGGTACCATCCCCATAGGGGTTTTCCCTTGGCCAGGGTTTCCTCAAGAACATATCATGTGTTATGAGTTCTTTCTATTTACTGCTATGTTTGTTAATTAGCTTGATAATATTTGTATGCACTAAAGTAATCTGTTATATCCATAAGTGGGAAAAAGAAAAAGTTTGTGAAATACTGATTCACCCCCCCTCTTAGTATTTCCTATTTCTAACACATACTTGTTCTCCTCATTCTGCTTCTATTTGCCCCTGATTTTCACTCCAATCTATATTTCCTACCATTCTGGGTCTGGATCCTGAGGTTTTTTACCATAAGGTCAAAGTTGACTTTATGGGGTCAAAGTTGACCTTGACCCTGACCTAGTTAGGATCAACCTCAACCTCGACCTGGTTAGTTCCAACCTCATCCTTGACCCCCTGTCCAACTTTCACGTTTCCTTGATTTCTGGGTGTCGGGTTTCGGGGATATTTGTTTTCCCACCTCCAGGTCGGCCATTTCGGGTTTTAGAATGGTAAATCCTCAAATTGCATTTAATCTAGGTACATTTTCTAAAGGTTAGGACCTAATTGGGATTTAATTCTCTAAGGTGGCCCCTCTAGAGGATTGTGCCCTAGTTCACTATAAAAGGAGGCCTTCCTCTCTCGTTTTCTCCATCTCATTCTATCATGCTCAAGTACTCTCAAGCAAGGTGATCAAGAAAGCATTCATTCAAGCATTTCATTAAAGTCATCTTCTCCATCCAAGTTCTCCATTGAGGATCAAGGATTCAATCATTCAATCCATTGAAGGGATTTGGTTCAAGCATTCAAGATTCATCATTCAAACCCTAGATCTAGCCATCATGATGGTGTGATCTTCCTTCAAGATCCTTTTGTTCATCTTCAAGATCCATTCATTCTTCTATCAAGGTGGATTCCAAGCATACAAGCATGGAGGTTTTGTATTTACTTTCATGGTTTTGATTTACATTTACCATTGTTGTGTTCAAGCTTTCATATCAATATACTTGTTTACATTCAAAATATAATTACATATCTATCGAATTGCATAGCTTCATTGTTAGATCCATTTCTACTACTTGTTAGCATTCTTATTTCAATTTCAATATCAAGGTTGATTCCAAACCAAGGTTTGACCAAGGAAAACCCCTCAAACAAACAACAAAACCCTTATTTTTCTTGTAGGTATAGGTGCAGAATTTCAGATCTGAGAGTAGATTTGGATACCCCTTTCGTGAACTTCTAGGATCTGTGAACAAAGTCAGAATCGACCTTCAAATAAAGAATGTAGCCTTTGACCTTTTATGAGGGTCAAAGACTACCTACCATTGGAAAGACAAAATATTTCTAGGTTTTCTTCATCTTGGCATTTCCAGTCTGAAACAGGTTGGAAAATTGCCTGAAAGTACACACAAACATCAGAAATTGGCATTTTCCAGATTTTCCCTATTTTGAGGTTAGTATCTGTAGTTTAATTATTTCAGATTTCAACTCTACAAATCCATCATAGGGAAATATAGGGTTTTTCTCTCTCTTTCATATTCTCCATAGATTGATTCAATTATGTATTAACCTTTTGGTTGATCAAATTGGATCTCTCCTTTGGGAATTTGGATTTAGGAGTGGATCTCATATTTCCCCCTTACATTACAACATTACATTGAATAGAGGTGATTCTATTTTACCACTATTCAATTTTCAATCAATTCTAGAATAGATTCATACAATTTTTCATCCTAATTGCATACAAAATCAAAAAAATAGATTAATCTGCATTCATATAGTTATTCATCTTTTGTATTTCAAATCCTTCATTTAGGTGTTACATTGTCACTGATCTTGGTCTAATCTGAGAATACATACTCGCACCTACTAGAAGGTAGTAAATCACCTAGTTAGCTTAGTTTTAATTACTTGCAGATTTTGATTTGCTAACCTCTAATGTTTTACTAAAGTGTTGTGTTTGCACCTAGGTACAATTTTCACACACATTTTTGGCATCCACCGTGGGGCCCTAAAATGGGTTTCCATTTCTATTCTAACAATTTCATTCCATTTTTTGTCATTTTCTGTCATTTCTATAATTTTCAGATTATGTCCGTACATTTTTTGTATGACTTTTGTCAAAAAGTTGTACTAGAACCCCCTGACTGTCATACGATAGTTGAGATTTTTGAGGCTCATATCAAAACTTACATATTATCATTTGGGAGATACTTTATCATGTGGGAAGACACCCATTGTAGTATGAGTTGCCAGATTGTCGTATGTGAGGTAACTTACTGTCGTACGAGTTTTGTCATCAGAATTCAATTGTCATTTCAGATTTTCAGGTAGTTTTCCAAATTTGATTTTTGGATTTGGACTAACAACTAACCATAACAATTGAGATCTTCTGTTTCTGACTGGTATTTGCTGATTCTGATTGGAAAAGCGCAAGAAAAATTACTAAAATAGGTAAAACCTACTAAGTGCATTGTGAGGAATTCAGGTATTCTGCTATGGTCTGATAACATTTTGATTTGGATTTAAAATGAACTCTCACATGTCAAGATTTTGTGCCTTTCTAGCTTTTATAATTCACACTTCAGTTTTGGGCTATAAAAATGAACATAGATTTTCTTTTTGCATATCTATTACACATAGTAAATAGGCCCTATGAACACTATTTTTTGATGATCTTGAGAGAGTAGGCTTCATTTGCTTGTTCATGCATGTGAAGCTCTTCTTGATGAAGGATCCCCTTGTAGGTAGGGAGGATACTGAGATTATCTTGCATTCTACTTGGTTTGGTCCTCAGCTTTTGATCGATACATTCTCTCTCCGAAGAGATCAATAGAGCATCGTTGTTGACATCACAAATCTTGGTGAGATAATTTTAGTCTTAATGTGTTGGATTAATCTGTCTACTGTGTTTGGGTAAAAGTGATAAGGCTAGAGGACTATGCTCTAATCCCTTTTTGGATAGTATCAAAAACTCAAATCCTTGGATCTGGACCAAGTCCCCATGTGGTATCTTTTGTGAGTCACCTGTAGAGAGGGTTAACCATAGTGGACATTCCCTTTATTGGGTCAACCATGTGGATGAAACCTCAAGTGGTAATAGCCATTTTCACCATGGTAGCAACAACCGCTATATAAATGTCCTTGTGGAGGAAATCTTCATAGGTGTCATCTGTTGTTGGGTTGTCAGATCTCCCTAGCAGCTACTGATTGATTAAATTCTCAGACAATGTCAAAACCCCAATGTGCCTAGATTGGAGTTCACCCTCTTGAGATCATAAAAGTTGTAGAGTCAGACCATTACTACAAACCTTAGCGAGGCCAAAAATTTTCATTTTCTAGGACTATGTGCATTATTGAAAAACTTTTTGGAACATACACAACTAGCATTCCTAGGGATTAGCACATTAAGTCACTTGATTGTTCATGCGCGGGGTTTCTTTGTCCCCTATTCATTATTTTTAGATGTACTCGAAATCACTTGCTTGTTGTTCTACGTGCTTGTTTACTTGGTTATTGAAAATGAACAATCCCAAAACAAACTTCAAATTTGGATAGAAAACCTTGCAAAACACACTGATTCTGAAAATTGAAAAAATTGCAAAATTTGACGCAAAAGTCCTTTCTGGAGTCAAATGTCATCCCATAGGATCAAAAAGTCATACAATTTTTGACCTTTTGTCATATCAAAACCCTCATATTATCATATGAGAGCTTGTATATTGTTGTATGAGTTTTGTCAGAAATGATAAGAAAAAATCAAAAACCTACTATGAACTGTCATGCAAGCATTGCAATTGTCATATGAGTCTTGTCAATTATCATGCCAGAGCCTACCCAGACTCGTATGAGCCTAGAGAAACTCATTTTAGAAATTTGAAAATTTGCTAGAAACTTGCCAAAATTGCCAGACATCCAATTTTTACAGCCTACTTCCAAATTCTGTCAAACAAATCATTGTGTTAGGAACAAAGCAAAAACTAGAAAGAATTCAATCATTTTCCTAAAGTGGTCTCTTGAGTCTGATCTAGCCTTCTGATTTATTAGTTTGAGTCTTTTTCATCTTGTGTCAAAACCTTGTCAAAATTATCTTCAATTCAATCTTTCAACAAAAATGGCTAAGTGTTGCGAGCTCATGTCCACCATCTTTTGGGTGTCTACCCATACTACTAGGGCACAATATCCTTCATTTACATCCAATCTATCTTCAATCAATCCAATCTGGACAAGGTTGCATCATTCAATCTTCTTGAATCAAGTCATTCTTCAGTTGTCTTCATCTTGCTCTTTTGCTTCACCCAAGGTTAATGGTGGAAACTAGAGCTTTATCATAGTGAAAGCAAGGAGAAAAAACCAAATTCTCTTCAGCTACATCTTCTATGATTGCTAAGACATTTCATCAACCTTTCGACACAACTAAATTTGTAGAAGATGCACTTGGAAATCTTTACTTGATAGGTGGTTGCGTCACCCCTCTTGCATCAACTAACGTAGGTCATCAAGCAACTCCTCATCGATCAATCCCTGGTAGTTCTCTCAACAACACTATGTCTCAAGGAGGGGCGAACCAAGGATCCCAAGGACATCAATCCCAACATAGTATGGATCAAGAACCCACACCTTCTGAAATTTCTCGATACCAAAATGATGATGACTTCAAGAAAATGATGAGGCATTTCTTGAAAGAAGACATAGAAACATACTTCCTAGAGTTGGTTCATCAAGGGGATAAACTTCCTCCCAACTTTAATGTCAAAGATATCATCACACATGAGGAAGAAACTCCTATCATAGCCATGAAGAAATAGATGCATGCCATGCAATTCAAGCTCAATAAACTAGAGAAAGAAAAGGAACCTAAGGAGTTCTCCATGGAGGCTCTATGCCCTTTTCCATTTGACAAAGACTTGTACATGCCACCATTCCCAAAAAGAGTGGAGATGCCTAAATATGATAAGTATGATGGAAACTCTAATCCTCAAGATCATGTCAGAGAATTCTATACTCAATCCATGGAGTTAATGCATAAACCAACCTACCTAATGTGTCTTTTCCCTCAATCTCTAGAAGGGTTAGCTATTCATTGGTTCTCAAAAATGCCTCCTACAATCAAAACTTTTGAGGAGTTAATCAAACTATTCTATCAACAATACTCCTACAACATCCATCATCCGGTCACTATGATCGACATCTACAATCTAAAACAAAACTCAGGAGAACCATTCCTGACTTTTCTGAAAAGATGAAGGAATAAATTTTCTCTATATGCTAGACCCATTCCAAAAACTGAGAAGCTAGAAATTTTCATCAATAATCTTGTTCCAGAAATCATCTACCATTTGAAAATGCAAAATCATACATCCTTTGATAAGATGGTAGAAAATGCAATCAAAATTGAGAAATTACTTGTACAACAAGGAGACATATCACTTCAAAAGGACAAGTATGAATCTAGATCTAGTTCTAAAGACAAAGGCAAAAACTAGAACAAGAATAAAGGTATTGTCATATATGGTGTTGTTGATACTATCTGTGCCCCATCTAAGGCACCCACTTTCAATCTCACTGTTGGCACCCAAGATATCAAAGCCTCAGAGGCAAAAGAAATAGAATCAAACAAGAAGTCATCTGACTATAAAACTTGGGCTACAGATCCTAAGTGCAAGTTTACTCCTCTTGGAGAGTCCTTGGAATCTACCATGAAAACTCTGTTAGCCAACAACATCATCACCTTGCCTGAGATAAAAGTCTTTGATCCTGAACCTAAACCAAAATGGTGGAGAGAGAACAATTTATGTGACTTCCATCACAATGAGGGTCATAAAACTAATAATTGCATCTACTTGAAACACATCATACAAGACAAAATTGATAATGGAGAAATCATAATTGACAATCATAAAAGCAATAATGATCATACAGCATTCACGGAGCCATTTCTAAAACATGGTCAAGGAGATTCATCTTCTCAGCCTAATGTGGGTGCTAAGGTCAATTATGCTTACTCTGGAAATAATGTTGTCATAAATATGGTTGAACCATGCCTATCTAAGTGTTGCAATTTCATCACAATTGTAAGAACGGATAAGGATAATCCATTAGCAAATGCAGTTACTCGATCACAAGCTCAGGTGCATCTACAAGGATAAAATTCAGATTCATCAAATGTCCCTAAGATTCCTTTCAATCCTTCATCTACTTCTAAATAGAAGGCTGCCTTTAAATCATAAAATCCTAAAGACACGAGGCCAACCTCATATAGTATTTTCAAACAACTCCATCATATCAGTGTGAAAATCTCCATGTTTGAGTTGCTTCAAATATCTCTAGCTCATAGAGCCATTCTAGACAAAGCTCTACTCGGATCCAATGTTCCTGACAACCTTGATTTAGATAGATTCTATACTATGGTTGGTCATCTGATGTCTCCCTAGTATATCTCCTTTTTAGAGGAAGATGATAACTCCTTGATTCATCCACATAACCAGCCCTTGCACATTGAAGTCTTGATCCAAAACCATCGTGTCAAACACATGTTGATAGATGGAGGCACTGGTCTCAACATTTGTTCTTACAGTTTGATCACACAGTTGGGATTATCTAAAGTTGCCATTGATCCTAAAAAGAAGATAACTATCAAGGAATATGATGAACAAGAAAGATCTTCCAAAGACACAATTGTCTTACCTATCAGAATAGGTCTAGTTATCAGAGATATCACATGTCAAGTTCTTGATTTACCTTTGGCTTACAACATCCTTCTAGGGAGACCCTGGATACATGAAATGAGAGCTATTCCTTCCACATACCATCAATGTGTGAAATTTCCTTATGAAGGAGTAGAGGTGATGGTTATGGCTGATCTATCTACAACTTGCAATGCATTGAAAGAAAGTTCTGATAAACTTGTCCCTAATAATAGAGAATCTTCCACTAAGTAGCTAGACATTGCTTCAACATCCAAGATAGAAGAGCTTGCTAAAGAAGTCAAAATTAAAGACAATGGCATGAGAGAATACACAATAGAACCTATTTTGTCTCTCACATCTCTCCCTTTGTCCAATAAATCTTATGGACAACCTTTTGACAAAGTGAAACCTACAGCTAAAGAATCCCAAGTCATATTCAATGGAAGTTTTGTCATAGAACAAGTATCTAAATAAGAGTTTGAGGAAGAAGAAGTCATACTTGCATGGTTATAAAAGGATGGGTCTCAATCCTAATCAGTCTAGAAATGTGATTATGCTTCAAGAAAAATTCCTCAGAAGTCATATGGACCAAGAGATAAATTGATCACAAAAATGGGATATACTGGAAAAGGACCTCTAGGACTACAAGGTAAAGGTCTTCTATCACCTCTCGACCATCGTGGCTGAAAAAACAATAATACAATAGGTCTAGGATATAAGAAGAAGCCTTTATATCTTAGGAAGAACTCCCCACATGTCTTAGAATAGATTGAACCAAAGGAGGAAACAACACAACAATCTGACAATGATGATTCAGACACCACTGATGAGCTCATTCCTTATGAGAATTTTCCTAAAGAAATAAAAGACATCCTTGAAGTAGAAGCTGATCCAATCAAAAGACTCAATGTAGTAGATACACAAGAACCTACTATGGAACAAAAGATAGTTGCACCACAAGAACCGGCTGATCTTGAGGAAAACCAAACAAACAAGGAGGAAGGTGGCAGCTATTCTGAGATAGATTCTCATGAGTATGAATTCAAATTAGAATCTAAGGGTAACCTTTCTTGGGGTATTCATCTTGACTTTACACACATTCTCAAATTTCCTAGAGCCATAGATGAGGAATCAAATGACTATGAATGGGGAGCCATTCCAAAGGAAGATGAGCTTATCACAGAGAAACATATTGATGTTTTTCACCAATATGCACCTAAACCCAACATAAGTCTAGAGAGAAATAATGAACCTAACAAGTCTAATCCACTGATGGCTGAAGTGGACTCCCATAATGACATTGAGCCTATTCACGAATTGAACATTTTGAGTTGTAATATCACCTTTGAACTTGAGAGTCAGGTTAGGACCAATGATGATAGATCCATATCCATAAACACTATTTCCCAATCTTTCACCACTTTGACTATCCAACATCCTGAACTTCTTGACCAAACCTCTACGAATCCAAGCCAAGGTATTTATACTTTTCCAAATGACTATGCCCTTTCTTGCTACCTCAATGTAGTTGAGCCTATGATGACTTCCATCAATGAACCAAGCGTTAGCATGACAAAGTCAGACATCAAGTATCTTAGTCAAAAGAATAAGAGTAAAAAGAAAAAGAAAAGGAGTTTTGAGGGTGAAAACCATTGTGTGGTAGTCTTAGAACCTACAAAAGTAAAAATAAAGGATGTATCCAAAGGTGAAAACCTCTCTGAGGCACCTAAGGATGATATATTTGATGTCCTTCCTGTATGCACCCTAAAATGGTTGCCTAGACTTTGGGCCCCCATTTAGCAATTTATCAAATCCCTGAATCAATATTTTCAAAATTTATATTTTCATTTATATCAATTTCCTTGATCAAATCCTAATTTTATCATTTATTCGATTATATTCCATGGGCTAACCATTTTATCCTAAGTCTTTATTTATTTAAAAGGAATTTCCTCCCCTTTTATTAAATAAAAAGCCCCCACTTTTTCTCTTATCCTAGGTTGCACAAATAAAGCATTATTCTTATTTTATAAAAATGAGAAAATGCCTTTTTGTCTCATATGGACACAAAAGTCAACTCTTATTTTCTCATTGGAGGATATTTGTGCACATGGATTTCTCCTCTTTTAAGCTCCACCCTTGATTAAATCTTTTGCCTCTTAATCTCCATGGTCCATTCCTTTTCAATTCCTTTAAAAGAAGAGCTCTTTCCTCATTCTTAGATCCCAACTTTGAATACTAATCTTATGTGCAGGATTTCTTGGAGACTTTGGAGCTTTTGGAGACCTTCTTGCATTCTAGTTTCATTATTGCATCATAGCTTTCATGGCATCTAGCTTAGTTTCCTTTATGCTTTAGATTAGCTCACATAGCTTAATTAGTAAGGATTTGTAATACTTTCCTTTCATAGCTTAGCTTGCATCTTCATTCTTAGCATAGCTTGCATTTCATTCTCATCTTGATTCTTGAGGATATTGGCATTCTTGCCCTTGTCTCTTTGAATCTCCCATTGTGTGGTTTACTAGCAAGGTTGCATGCTTCAATAGCTCTAGTTGAGAGCACCATCAACATCCTTGTGACTCCATACCTAGGGAGCTCTAGGTCAATTTCTCAAGGTCTCCAATCCATGGATTCCCTTGGAAGTAATGACTTAGAGAAGTGCACTCTTTAGTGTGTACACTTCCAAGTCATTTATAGGATAGATCTCTAGTACTAATTGAGCTCACTCAATCTATCAACTTGGGAACAACAGAAGAACCACAGTTGATCCATGTAGCACAATCCTTATTCGAAGAAGAAAAGTGAACATTTACTACATTCCTAGTAGATAAGAAGATCAACTTTTCATGGAAATATTCAGATATGCCAAGGTTGGATCCTGATCTCATAATGCACCATTTATCTATAGCTCCAAGCGTCAAACCTGTTAAGAAAAAATTGAGAAAGATGCATCCACATGTTGCACTCTTGGTCAAAGCTGAATTAGAGAAACTACTAAAAGCAAGATTCATCTATGTTATTGATTATGTTGAATGGATCTCAAATATTGTACCTGTATCAAAACCAGACAAATCTAGAAGAGTATGCACATATTTTAGAGATGTAAACAAAGCATGCCCTAAGGATGATTTTCCACTACCTAACATTGATATGATAGTGGACATGACTACAGGCTTTGAGATGTATTCTTTAATGGATAGTTTTTCTAGATACAACCAAATCAAAATTTCTCCAGAAGATCAAGAGAAAACTGCTTTCACATGTGCATGGGGTACTTTTTGTTGGAAAGTCATGCCATTTGGTCTCAAAAATGTAGGTGCTACATATCAGAGAGCTATGACATCTATTTTTCATGACATGATGCATCAAACTATGGAGGATTATGTTGATGATACTTTGGAAAAATCTACGATAAGATTTGAACATCTAAATGACTTGAGAAAAATAATAGATAGAATGGAGAAGTTTAGTCTCAGACTGAACCCTAAGAAGTGTGCTTTTGGTGTCACTTCTGGAAAGCTCTTAGGCTACATTATTTCAAAGAAAGGAATTGAAGTAGATCCAGCTAAGGTCAAAGCTATCATGGAGATGCAACCTCCCAATAATATTAGTCAAATGAGAACATTACAAGGGAGAGTACAATATATTAGACGCTTCATACCTCAGCTAGCAGACATATCACAACCTTTCACAAAGACATTACATAAAGGTGTGACCTTTGCATGGAAGGAGGAATGTGAAAATAACTTTAATCATATCAATAAATATCTATCAAATCCTCCTATTTTGATGCCTCCTATTCAAGGGAAGCCATTGATCCTATATGTCTCCACTACAAATACATCATTGGGGGCATTGCTAGCATAACATGATGAGAACAAGAAGGAAAGAGCTATATACTATATCAGTAGAACATTGGTAGCATATGAGAAGAACTATTCAATGATTGAGAAAACTTGTCTAAGACATTACATGTTGGCTCATACCACACATTTGGTAGCTAAGATTGATCCACTAAAGTACCTACTAAGTAAAGCTGCCCTCACGAGTAGATTAGCTAAATGGGTGATGCTATTAAGTGAATTTGACATTGAATATGTTGAAAGAAAAGCTATCAAGGGCCAAGTTATTGCAGATCAAATGGCTGATGCACCTTTGTTTGATGATACACCAATGCAAATAGAATTCCCAGATTCTTCTATCATGAATCTTTCTTCTAGAGCATGGAAGTTATTCTTTGACGGCTCCTATACATAGAATGGATCTGGAGTAGGCATATTGTTCATCACACCTCAAGGATACTCGATCCTTGAAGCATTCAGAATAAATTTTCCTTGCACAAACAATATTGTTGAATATGAAGCCCTTATTAATGGGATGAAGATAGTAATTGAATGGAGGGTAACAAAACTACACATTCATGGAGACTCACAACTTGTAATACACCAATTCAATGATATGTATCAAATGAAAGATGGAAAGCTAATCCCATACAAGAGAATGGTAGATGATCTAAAGAAATATTTCATATATATCACCTTTGAAAAAATTCCTAGAACAAAGAATAAAGCTGATGATGCTATGGCAATGCTCTCTACTTTATTATAGTAGCCTGAACATGAGCTATGCTATGAGTTCCTAGTGGAAGCACTATCTTATCCTACATATGATTCCCCTGAAACCCGCATGATTTGCACTATTGTTGGTCATGATTCATCCCGATACAAAAACCTTTTCTCCTGTCTCCAAGACCAAATCATTCCTGATAACTTCAACCACCATGAGAAATGATACCTTATTTGAAATGCATCCCGATACATCATCATTGGTAATGATCTATACAAATGAGGTCTAGATGGTACACTCCTTAGATGTTTAGAATGGGAAGAGTCTCAATTTGCATTAGAGGAAGTCCATGAAGGTATATGTGGATCACATTCCAACAGTTTAACACTAGCTTGAAAACTTATTAGGGCTGGGTACTATTGGCCTGAAATGGAAAAAGAGGCTATCAAGTTTGCAAAGAATTGTCAAAAGTGTCAAGTACATGGTAACTTAATTCATGCACCAGGGAGAGATCTAATTTCCTTTACTACACAATGGCATTTTCACCAATGGGCATTTGATCTTATAGGAGCCATACATCCTCATTCTTCTAATGGGCATACCCTTATCATTACAGCCATAGACTATTTCACAAAATGGGTAGAAGCAGTCCCCTTGACTCAAGCAACCAACAAGAAAATTTCTATGTTCATTCTGAACTACATCATATGTCGGTATGGTATTCCACACTCTATAGTCACAAATAATGGTGGTCAATTCAAGAAAAGAGATTTAGATGATCTATGTGCAAAATTTAAGATTACATAACATTGGTCATCAATCTATTATCCTCAAGGGAATGGACAATTAGAGGCTTCAAACAAGAATCTATTGAAAATCTTGCATCATACAGTTAATAAAATAGGAAGAGACTGGCATCTCATGATCAATCCAGCTCTCTAGGCCTACAGAACAAGTATCAGAACACCCATTGGGGCTACACCATTTTCTTTAGTTTATGGGTTTGAAGTGGTACTGCCTATTGAGATTGAAATCCCATCGCTAAGAATCAGAATGCATGGTCTAGTAACTGATGATGACTACATAGTGTCTAGGTTGCAATAACTTGAATTACTAGATGAGTGCAAACAAGAACATATGATCATCTCAGAGTATATCAGAAAAGAATGTCTAGAGGCTACAACAAGAAAGTCAAACACAGAGAATTTCAGATTGGTGATCTAGTCTTGAGAGAAAATCCTAAAAATCAATCACATAGAGAATGCAAGGGGAAGTTTGAACCCAACTAGCTGGGTCCCTTTATTATCACTACTACCTTTGGCTCTAGGGCCTATCAAATCTCAATGACTGAAGGAGAACAACTCCGAGAACCAATCAACATTCTCCATCTGAAGAAATTCTACACCTAAGGCATTCAACATTCAAAAATGTCCTGAAAAAAATCATAAAATCAGAAAAAGACCTGAAAAAATGAAGATCTTGGTGGAAACCTAGCAATAGGCACCTTGATGTATCAAAAAAATATCAAAAATATCAAAAGTACCAAAAAATTAAAAAAAATTAAAAATACAAAAAAATGAGAAAAATAAAAAGTGCCTTGGTGAAAACCTGTAAACAAGCACCTTGGTAGCAAAAATAGAATCTCTGCCAAGATGGTGAAAACCTGGCAAATGGGCACCACTTGTTCAAAATGCTCCATCTATTAGCGCAATCTTGATCTCTCCCAGCTTTTAGTCTTGCTTTAGTTTGTACATATCTTTCGGTTTGTTTCCGCATTCTTATTTTTAATAAAGTCGGTCTATACACCAATCAGCTAAAATGTCTATATCCTATCAATGTTTCCAACTTGGGGGCAATCAAAGTCATATCCTATAGTCCTTAGTATACCTCAGATGAGTCATATCCAATTCAAGTTCCTTTGAAGCTACATCCGGGTCAGTCAGTCAGTCTCCTCTCTAGAAAGGATTTTGCATCTACAACAATGCAAATCAATAACAACAAATTGAAAACAATCTCTGCTTCACATGTTTTTATCTCCTTGTATGCTTACTAATTTGCATTGATATTTTTTTCTATTGTGTCCTTTTGAGCTCTTCGATGATGTCCTTTACAGGATTTAGAGGGTGATGATTGGGGGTATAATCTTTTCTTTGTTTTCTGCTTTGAGTGAAAATATAACAACTTTAGAAATTCTGGATTGAAATGGTGTCCATCTATAAGAGCCTTCATCTCGTATCGGATGGCCATGAGTACCTCAACCATTGATGCCTGGGAAATTCAAGGAAGTTTGATCTAACTATTGTATTTTTGAACAATTTCTCAATCCTACTATGAATGACTATTATCCAAGGATGTGAACGATAAAGGGTCACTGCGGGCAATTCACATTGGAGACAAGAATGAATTCTGCAAACTATTTGGTGTGTTTTTTGTGCAAGGCGTATTCAAGTCATCACAACATTTGTGTTCTGATGCTTATACTAATTGCTATATCAAAATGGACATGATATTCAAGTCATCCTGGCATTGGTGTCTTGGTGCTTATATCTAATCTGACATTTCTGACTAAAATTCCATATTCATATGCCCATGGTTGTCTAGCCAGTGGACATTTTATCAACTATTCGGTTACCTAATAAAATATTCAATGATGAAAATGACTGACACATGATCAGTGATTAAGTCCTAGGTCCTAGGTTTGCATTTCATTTTGCATTTCACTTTGCACTTTGCATGATTGCATTCATCTCATGATTTCCAAATCAGCTTGATGCTTAATGATTCTCCAAAACTATGCTAAACATATCATAAGGACTGAGTATCACATGAAGGTCTTCTTAACAGATCACCAAGTAAGAACCCCTAGCTAATTTCGACGTTCTAAACCCATTTTCAGGATCAAAATCAAAATTTGAGATTGTTTACTATGTCAAAATAGTGATTTCAAATTTTTGAACCTAGGATGGCCAATTGCTTGCATCATCGACCTTCAATCATCACAAAAATCCAAAATTCAACTTAACTGATTATCTTACATCAAACTATCAAAATTTCAACTTGGTCACCCATGGTCAACTCATGGTAAAACCTAGTCAAACTTGGTCTCCAGGACCTCCAAATGATGCAGAATGCATTCTCAAATGTGTATAACCACTTCTCAAATCAATTAACATGCTTCTAAACCATTCAACACTGACTTTTCTTGTCATATTTCAATTTTAATCCCGAAGGGGGCATGGTATTGCACATTATTCAAGTCTGTAAATCTAATTTTGTAATCAAATCTTTCCTTAGTAATCAAGACAACAACCACTTCTAGTTGTTGATTCATCAAAAGACCTTGTCTCTTGGGGCATATTAGATTCATCAAGATCCATATCAATTTGGTATTCTCTTAATCTTGTAAACTATATCAACTCTTCGTAACCATGGTTCATTAGTGTTATTTCCTTGTTTCTTCATAATTGAAGGGTTCGGATGTGATACCATTTTGATTCCTTTGGACAATCAGGTCTGGAATCAAGTCACTCACTTCTTCATAATCATAAGGTTTAGAATCAAGCATTTTGATACTTTTTCATAATCACCAGTTCATTGTTGCTATAGTTGACATCATTATGATTCTTGGTCAACCAAGACCTGAATCAACTTTTCTAATCTTTCAATCGATTTCTGTCTCCGAATCAATTTATCTCTCAAATAATTTTCAACATCAAAAAATAGACTAATCTTTGAACCACTGTACTTCGCACAACAATTCAAAGAGGGGAAAAATGTAATACCCCCAAAATGGGCTATAGGTTCATTAACCTCTTACATCAACAATTCGATAGAAATCGACATCAAAGTCCTAACCTAAGGCATATCTGCACATCACTTCATCAAAACCCTAATTAATTATCTTAATTCTGCATTGGGGGAATATTCTTTGCATATTCTTATTTATCCTAATTATCTTTAATTTAATAATTATTTGGCGATAGATGTCATTATTTATCCTAAAGTTTGATTAATTGAATATTCTGAATATTTAATTAATCATATTTAATTCTTCCGCCTAATTATTTAATTACATTTAATTACATTTATTCTTAAATTATATTATTTAATTTTGACAATAATTCAAAAATCTTATGACTAATTGATTAAATTCTTATTTAATTAATTAATGTCAGTTGTCAATATTTAATAATATAGTTTTGAATAAAAGTTTGATTTAATAATTGATTAACCCATAAATCAATTATTTAAAAAATTAGTTAAGTTGAAGATGAATCACTTTATTTATTTAATTAATTCATAACTATTATGCACATTCAAAGAGCAGTTAAACTTTAAATCAGAAAAACAATTCAAGTTGTTATCTTTTGGAAACTCAACATCTATTTTGAGTTGAAAGTTGAACTAAACTTCTGATTTGAGTTAAAAAGTTGTTTTTACATGATTTGCATGATTTTGTGAGTTAATCTATTTCTAATTTCTTGTTGACTCAAAAATCAACCCAAGTTCATCAAGAGTGATTTATGGATTTTCTCAATGCATCCTCAAGCCCTGGATTTCTAAAAAACAAGGCTCAAATCTTCACAATGAACCACTCTCGAATTTTCAACTGAAGGATCGAGCACTTGCGACAGGTGATTTGTGAGATTTTTCATTGTTCTTCATAAACATTCATAGTTTTTCATAACATATCATAGTATTCATTCATAGCATATCATTCTTAGATTAAATCTGAATATAATTTTCAAACAATCCTAGAATAGATTCATATAGTTTTTCATCCTAATTGCATACAAAATCCAAAAGAATAGATTAATCTGCATTCATACAATTATTCATCTTTTTCATTTCAAATCCTTCATTTAGGTGTTGCATTGTCACTGATCTCGATCTGATCTGAGAATACATAATCGCACCTACTAGAAGGTAGTAAATCACCTGGTTAGCTTAGTTTCAATTACTTATAGATTTTGATTTGCTAACCTCTAATGTTTTACTGAAGTGTTGTGTCCACAGCTAGGTACAATTTTCACACACACAATCACCTCTACTATAAGGGATATGTATGACTGTAGCTCAACTAGTGTGATCACCTTCTTGTCTTGTTCTAGCTAAATTTGCTTCACCTTGTGTGTGATCATTTTCACTTTTGTACTATATTTTTCTCCTGAGCTTGTGATAGGATAAAAATTTTCAACTAAGGTGTCGAGATCCTTTTGTGATTCTATTCTACTCTTCTCCAAATTCTTTGAGAAATATAAAATTTTTGACACTTTGATCAGTAACTGACCAATCTCCTTTAGTGTGACCTTAGTGTCATCCACTAGACTTGAAAGTGCCACCTTATCTTTTGCAATCTTCTCTACCAACTTCACTATGCTACTCTTCTCATAATTAGACTCAACCAACTTTATTGATGCACTCTTACTATCAGGTATTCGATCAACAATGACCTTTATCAATGTATCTATTTGATCAATCACTAGTTCATCTAAGTCAAATTCCAAATCTTGAATCAAACCAGCTAGAATATCTCTAGCTTCCTTTAGTACTCTGGCCTTTTCTTTTTCTCCTTAGCCTTGTTTTTCTAATTTTTAAACATCAAATTTTTAGAGACCTTTCATAACTCCTTAGGGTGAAATTTGGTAATTTAAATAGGTGTCTGAATATATTCATCTACTTCTTCTTCTTCCTCAATCACTTATTTGAGTTTCTTCTTTTCACTTGATTCTCCCAAACTTAACTTCTATTGTACTGATAGTATATCTCCAACCTCTTTGTGGCTAACTTATTTCTAACCTATCATTGGTTCTTCAGACTATACTTGTATCTTAGGTGTATCCTCTTCCATAGGAATATCTTCAATTAGTACTTCATCACCACTAGTTTGACCAATATCTTGTGCTTCAATTTCATGAACTTATTTAGGGACATCAGAAATAACATCACCTATTATCTCTACAAGTGTGAATGTGTCATAAAATTCCTCAATAATAGGCTCATCATCATTTTTTTTCATCAGCATCTACTTCCTTCTATGATTCCATATTTTTATTCCATATTTCTAAAGTTTCATCATGAACACCTTATGCATCACCTACAAGTAATCTTGCAGCTCTATTTCTAATCTTGAAATCATGTCTGTAGGCTTCCACCATTATCTTTGCATCTTCTGGATTCAACTCAGGCTACAATTGAATAAGTGTTCACTCCATGATTTATCTATCCATATTTAATGATATTTTCCATCTTTCATCATTTAGTTTAAATATTTCTTTAGGGAGGACATTGTATAGTTCAATTGGTGTCCTACATAATTTGTGTAAACTCTATACAATTGCCTCTTCTAACTTATTCTTTTCTTCATCACTATAGAATCCATACCTTCTTGCAACACTACCCATTCTACCACTCTCCATTATATCTTTAATAATGAAATCAATAGTAGGGGCTTTCTTTCTACCACTCTCTTTCAAATTCTTCACTTTATATAAATAAATTTTGGCTTCCTCATCTACTACTATGTGTTTTTTCTCACTAACCTTACTAGACTCACTAGATTTCCTTTTTCTCTTGTAATTTTTCTTCAATGTTAGTGTCCCCTCTGCTTTAGTCTCCTCTAGAGGGTAAATCCTATGTTGGTTCATCAAATTCAATTGATTTAGAAGTAGAAGTACCAATCTCTATGTTTTCAACAATATTTTCCAGCCTCTCTATCATTCTCCTTGTTTTTCTCTTTATCACCAGTTTCTTAAGTTCCCACTTAATCCTAGGAGAAACCTCTTCATATGTACCAAACCTAGGCAGAGTACCATCTGTAGGTTTAGATAGTAGTGCATTTCCATGAAGTATTACTAGATCACTATCCACTTCATATCCAAATGTAGGAATCCATGAGGTTCTTGGTTGTACCACTTGAAAAATACAATTGTCAGTACCATCAAGAAAACATACATGTTCTTTATACTCTTTTACAATACCGGTTGGGATTTTTTGGCATTTATGCATTGTAGTTTGAAGATGCTTAAATTTAGTAATCCCACATAGCACTATGAAATTTACTTCCTAGTTATTTAATAAAATCACTTATCTATACTATTACCGGTCTATCTGTAGCCCAATGAACTACACCTCTTCCAAGAAAATGATTTTGCAGATAGAAAAAGATACATACTAATATAGCTCCATAATTTAATGATTGTTTCTTATCCTTCTTGATTTTTTTCACATTGACAAAGAATTGAATCCTCAACATATTGCATAGATCATATATTGCATTCTCCTTCACCATGTGGTAGGCAACATGAATGGCTCCATCAGGCACATTGTTCACATGAATGGATTGATAAAATCTATATCCATTGACAATAGATGTGAATCTAACCTCTTTATCTTCTATGTCATTGATTGTCATAGATCATTAGTCAAGTTTAGATTTTATTTATCGAGTAACCAAGTTAGAAGCAATCATCCTTAGGGTAGCCGAGTCACTAATAGTACAAAGACTAGTAACTTTGTGAATAATCTCCTTTGTTATCTTCTTTGGTCTATCAAACCAAATAAATTGATCATGAACTTAGCTCAAAACATATATAATCCATTCATGATTAAAGACATTAGGTATGTCCACCACACATGCCAAACCCTTCATCTTCAAGTGCTTGTGCTCATATTTCAATTCATTATTTTCAAAAAATCCTTCAAATTGACTATTAATAGTATCTTCTCCATGTTCATCAAGTTTTTAGTGAATGTAAGATCAAACATCTTCAACTAATACAACTCTAGGTTCAATGGAAGATAGTGAACCCATCATATCATTCTCACTTTCCTTCATCAGATGTAGCTTGAACATGGGCCTAGGTTCTTTAGCAACATCAACCCAAATTGAGGTATCCACTCTTTGTTTCATGATTAAATTCATAAATAGAACCAAAACATTATCACAAACTAGAAAACCATCTCTTTCTTCACGAGTTCAAGTTCATGAACACTATCTCAATTCATCACCCCTAATTTCACAATGGTCACTTTAGATTGCTTTAGAAATTCACAAGTGCATGTAAGAAAGTAAAGTGATGAATGAACTCACTTCACTCTTATTTAACCTTGATAATAAATTCATTGCATTTCAATGGTAAAATAGTATATTCCAATGGTAGGAATAGTGTCATATCACCAATTAATATATATCTACTAGTTGGTGCTTGTCCAATGGTTATGACTAGTATCAAATGGATATATACTATGAAATATTAATGTGTTCAACACATAATTACTAACAATCATAAATCTTAGAAAACCAAAGATCATATAAATTTACACCATAAAGTGCATATAGATCTTACCAATGTTATGTCTAGGGGATCGCTAAAAGGTTTTTCTTTAAGTGTTCCCCTTAAGAAAATAATATGCCTAGTTTGAAGATGAATCTTGTACACCATAGGATGGTGAATTCTCTTCGAATGTCTTGACTTATTCCTATTTCCCTCCCACATTTCTCCAAATTTTATTCATCTCCTAACCAAATTCCTCAACATTAACAATCCTCTTTCCCTTTTTGTCTTCTGATCAGTTGGGTGACCAGTTTCTAAACTAACAATATCTTGCAAGGTGATCGATCCTATGACACTATAAAAATGCCATACCAATTGACCTCCAAGGTCTAACATTTCCTCTTTGTGCTCTCATTCTTCAATTTATAGCTAGATGACCATAGTTACCACATACTAAACATGTGACATTGAATATTCTTTCCCTTTCATAAGGGATTATCAGTTTGACTGGAGACCTAGGAACATACACTTTAGATTTGAAATACTCAACTTTATGTCCATATTTTTTACATGCATAATAGTATCCATAAAATGTACCACCAGTAGATCTACTGCTAGATCTAGATCTACACTCATAAGCAGTATGACCATACTTATGACAATTATAGAAATATCTATCAAATGAATACACCAGTTCACTGCTACACACATTTGTACTATGAATAGGCTTTCCATAATTGTAATAAGTAGGTCTATTAGGTTTCTCACCTACATTTCTTGGATCTACCTTCTGACATGTTTGTGGCTCCTTAGATTCATATTTAGATGACTCTCCAGTTTCAATTGTTCCTTGACCTGTGTAACCAAGATTGGTAGGGTCTTTGTATCTTCTTTGTATATTATATTTCTTCATCTTTTCATTTGATTATTTCCCATCTTGCAATTCCTTCTTCAATTTCTCATTCTCCTCTCTAAGCCTTTCATTTTCACTCAAATTTTTTTGATTCTCCTCACTTGTGTCATGAATCCTCTCATGCATGATAGCATTCTCTTGATATATTCTGAATAATTTTTCCTCCCTTTCCTTTAATGCATCCTCAACAACTTTCTTGGAATCTTCTGCACTCTTCCTTGCATCACCAACTTTCCTTTTTCCTTCAAGGTCTTCACACATCCTGATAAACTAAACTTCAAACTCTCTTTTTAGATTTTTCACTTATTCTTTAAGTTTCTTGTTCTTATCCATTAGATTTTCAATTGCTTCCTTGGATTCTTCAAACATACTACCTTCAAATAGTTGATCAATGTAATTATGGCTTTCATTTAACTTCTCATTAAGCTCTCTCCTTTTTTCAAGTGACTTATTTAACTTTTCCTTCATCTCATAAATCATATTGTGTGCATTCTCAAGTTCCATCTCATACCTATAATTCTCTATAGTTTTAGATCTTTCCCTCAAGATTTTAGGCTTATCACGAAGAGGACCAGCTCTCTGATACTCATTTTTAGAATTCTTAGGTACTGAGAGGGGTGGGGGGGGGGGGGTAATTGAGTAAAAACAAATAACTTACTAATTCAACCACTAATCTGACTAACTTTAACAACTTCCAAATAAAAAGACATAAAATTGATGTAGTGAAATAAAATTAAATAAGATCAAACATCCACACATAAAAAAATTATTTTTGTGTGGAAACCCTCAGTTATAAGGATAAAACCACAGTGGGGATGACATCCACAGGCTCTTCACTAGAGTAAAAATGTGTGTCCTGTTAGGAGCTAAAAATACCCTTTCTGGGGGTTCACCCTGTTAGGAGTGACTAGTACACTATTAGGAGCACAATGAGATTTGCAAAGATCCACCTTGCTAGAGGATTTATAAACTCTTTATGCGAGTTCACTAAGTTAATGGATTTTTATATCTGCAAATATTAGGGAACAACAAGAAATGATATAGATGTGGCACTACTTTCCTATCAGATCTAATATTCTCTCTTCTCTCTATTAATTCCCTCCAATCCATGTCTACTCAAATCTCTAATTGCAACCCTTGAAATCATGAATTTATCTTCATATAATCATTCTTTAACAACATTAGCAACAATAACCTTTTTCCAACAAGAGAAGCAACAATTATATACACAACTATAACCACCTTAACCTTCAACAAAATTTAATTTTACCACTCAAATAAATCTCACCAAAGTACATATCATGATGTAAGATACATTTTATCATGACCGCACCAGGCCCAAAATATGATTTGAAAGTTATACCTCCAAGATAGTCAAACATGTTTTGACTTCCCCAATGCATCACTTTAAATCCACCTCATTGCTTACCTTAAGAAAATAAGTGACATCTCATCAAACCCTTAATGTCTAAGATACGTCACCATAAAATATATACTCACCATAATATCCATACTAGTCACCAATCAAAGATCTACCACTAGTAGCTCAAGAACATAATGTCTTCAACCTATAGCCTTTTCTATCACTTTGACGTATACTCACCTATCAACCAAATGAGTTGTGGTCGAAACAATGATGTCTTAAAATAAAGTATATGCAATATCTAAGACCACACCACATAATTCCTTCTCAATCATCACCAATACCAAAAGATCCATCTATAGTTGTTCTTCATGTACACCACTCACTGTACTTAGCTGATTCCTTCTTACTGATTGAACACTGACCTTACTAATTGTCCTAGTCATATGATATAACTATGTTTGCATCAATGAAAACCAGAATCACAACCACCTATGACCACTCACCAAAACTCATCACAATGCCAATAGTAAGACATTTAGACTCTTAACCGACTTGTGCTACCTTCCTCTAGAAAATAATCATGCAATATTTGAGACCAACAAGATTCACATTCAGGTCTATAAGATTGATGAAAAAATTCAAAACAAAATAGGGTGTCCAATATATGAATGGACACATAAGATAAGGATGCATGGTAACAAAAAGTACAACCACTTTTTAGCTTCTCTTTGGAACCAATGTATCATAAAATTACAAGCACTCCAATGCTTAGATTGCATGTGTCTTGTAGAGATTGCATTCATCTCAGAATTCAAATGCAATTGGATGACTAGTACTTCATGGTAGACTACATTGTGTTAAGGTTTTACAGTTCAATAGTACTAGAACCCTACAAACTTCCAATACATGTGATAGAGAATAAATTTGTATTGGAATATATACATAAAATGGAGAGCACATATAAACTCTTTCATGGTCAACAAAAGAAAATGATATTTCCTTCGTGCATTTCTCATGCAAAGGGTTCACATTTGACAGAAGAGGATTCAAAGTGGCAGATAAATTTTGACAATTTTTAGCTTTGATATTGATAGGTACTAGTAGTATGATCCACTTGACATCATTAAATGAAGGCTTAGGGAGAATGGGAACTCCACAAGAAAATTTCAACATGAAAGTAATCCATTGCTAGAAAAGTTTAAAAACATGGACTCCTAGGTTGAGGTAAAAAAATAAATGGAGAAATAGTTTGCTGATAATAATATTTCAATACAAGAATTTTCCTCACAAATTATGGAATTGAACAAACAAAGAACAACAAAGCATCCTAGGACATCCTACAATTTCTACCAAAAATTTTCTCAACCATCTAAAATATCTATTACATGAGAAATAGTGGATCAGTGTAAAGATAAAAATTGGACTCCAAAACAAATTTCTATTTTTTGGGAAATGAGGTAGAATATTGGTGACTCAAAGACCTGTGCAGATCTTTTTGAAATCGAAGAGGATGAAGATTTTTGTAATTTGTGGAATAAAAAGTGCCTAGTGTTGGGATAACTATTGGCATAACTAGTTGGAGATTTTTTATTAATGTTGTCGCTCGTAAAGACATGATTTGTATACATGATAATCAGTTATATTTTGTTCATTAATGAAAAACTATTTAGCATGATGTTTGGCATGATGTTTTGACTTGTTACTATATCTATCAAAACAAAAATATTGTTGTTGTAATGAGAAGTTAAGAAAATTAAAGCATATGTCGATAGGAACCTTATCAGGTAATAGTTAAGATAAAAAATGGTGGATAGATGAATGATTTGATTATTTATCAAAATATTCTAAGGATTTATCTGAAGGATGATATTCATAAAGATGTTAATCAAATATGAGTAAAGGCGAAGGTAATTTGATTAAGATACTTACCACTAAACCATTGTCTTATCGGTACACTGAATAAATTCTTAGTGGTACAAAGGAAGTCTTATCAGAGATAGTAAAGACCTAAAGGCGAGAGAAGAATAGATGATGAAATAAGAAAGTGGGAAGAATCAAGCATAATCTAATGAGAAAGGTGATGACAAAAAGATCGAGGTAAAACATATTAAGGAAGTTTCTACAAGAGCAAAATGGTTTATCAATTAGCAATCTGACAAGGATATAAAGAAAATAAATATGGATGGTTAGATTTGATATGAAAGATACAGATAATTGGATTTAGGTTTATGGTTTATGATTGAGTAAATTATACTTAAGGAAGAAGAAAGAAGAAGTTTGGTATCATGATGAAGAAAAGAAGAAGATTCTGGTGAAAGACTGGATATCGACAAAATAGAGAAGTTAATCGGAGAAGTATTGTTGCAATCACAAAGAAGGATACATAGAAGAACAAAGAATTGAATTGGTGTGTTATTGTGTTAAGGAACTTCATTGGATCTTAATCAACAAGATTAGTGAGAACTACAGATCATTTGTTAGTTGTTACTATCTAACAATTGTGATAGTAAAATCCCTTATTGGGTGACCCTAACAGGTCTATTGTAAAATCCTCTAACCAAGTTACTCCTAACATAGTAAAAGACTTTAAAAGGTCTCCAGGAAAATCCATTAACTAGGTAGCATTTAACTATGCCTTTTTAATCCTAATTGGGTGGACCTTTAACAAGATAGGCTCTTAACTGAGCATATTCCAGAAGATTACAATTATTTGTGGGCATTGTTCTCTTACCATGGTTTTCACCCTAATCAATTTTACATGAGATAAGTACTGATGTTATTATTGCATGAATGATTTTATATGTTGCATGGATGTTTAATGTTAAGTTAACCGATAATGATGTTATATGATAAAATATATCTTAATCAGTAAATCTATTTAAAGAAGTATTGGGACTGTGAAATTTAGTTTCAGTTGGTGATTATTGATTCACCCCCATCTCAATAATCAATTCTATACCTACAATTGGTATCAGAGCTAAGTTCCCTAATTTAGAAAGCTTAACTACTTAGGGAAAAGATATGAAGATGTATAGGAAGGAAGCACCCAAGTTTACCAAGGACAATTTCAATACATGGGCAAGAAGAATGAAGTTACATTTTTCAGGACTATTAGATACAATAGTTGGCTATCTTACCACATAGTACAAACCACCCACTTGAACACCCTCTATTGATGATATAAAGGAAATTATGATACACAAGTTAGTAATGATAGAGATTGCAAGTGCCTTATCTAATGTTGAATATGTTGATATCGAACAAATGAATAATGAAAAAGACATGTGGAATAAGTTAAAAAATGTCTATGGAGGTGATGCACATGTACTAAAGGCTAAAGTTGATAGTCTAAAAGGAAAGTTTGATGAGATAAAGATGTAGGATGGATAAAACATTACAAAGTATGATATAAGGATAAAAGAGATTGTTATCACCATCAAAGGAGCTGGAGGAAACCTTGAAGATGATGATGTAGTACGTAAAATTCTCAGAAAACTTGCACCTAGGTATGCAATTAGAGTTTATAATATTCAAGAGTTAAGATCTATTGATCCAGATAAAGTCACATTGGATTCATTAATAGAAAAATTGACTGCATTTGAGTTGAGTAAGTTTGATAATAGTCAACCTATTACTAAAGTTACATTTCAAGCCTCAGCAAATATTGGATCATCTAGAATAGGAAAATTTGTTTATGATTTAGATGACTATGAAGGTTTAGCTGCTGAAGAAAAAGAGTTGGAGGAACTCGAAGCTTTAATAGCCAAGATATTTCCCAAAGGAAAAGGAAGATATAAATGAAAAATCTCTATTGCATGCTAGAATTGTAGACAAATTGGTAACTTTGCACACAGATGTCCCAACAAACTAAAAAAGGAAAACAATAGTGAAAAGAAGGATAAATACAAGAAATACAAAGAATTCAATCAGAAAAACAAGAAGATGTGTTATGTAGTTGAAGAGGAAGATGATAATACTGATGATGAGGAGGAGGAAATAGTATTTTTTTCTATAAAGGAAGATCCCTCTACTGATAACACTCAAACTGGTAAAGAAAAAGCTTTGATCACAAGCATGAATTTTAACAACGATTGGATCATTGATAGTGGTTGCACATCTCATATGACTGGAGATAAGAACAAAATCATAACCATGGAACATTGTGATGGATGTTCAGTCAAATTTGGAAATGGTTCTCCCTGTGTAATCAAATGTAAAGGTTCTATTGCTTTAACTGATGAAATTACTTGTGAAGATGTCTATTGGGATGATGGATTGAAGTACAATTTTCTAAGTGTATCTCAATTGAATAACAAAGGATTCAAATGAGTAGTAAAAAAAATGTAAGATATCAAAAAAGACTGGTGAATTGGTTGCTATCAATGAATAGACAAAAGGTAATCTTTTCAAGCTAAATACTACATTTTGTCATTTTTTAATTTCTAAATTAGAAGAAAGTTGGCTATGGCTTAAAAGAATTTGTCATGTGAAATTTGATAATTTGGTAAAAGTTAGCAAGAAGAAAAGTGTTAGAGGAATACCAATACTAAAAAAACTAGAGAATACCATATGTAAGGAATGTCAAGTAGGGAAAATGACTAGTTCAAGTTTCTCAAGTAAGGTCTACTCTACAAAACATATTCTAGACTTAGTACACACAAGTTTATGTGGTCCTATAAGTACAAAGAGTTATTATGGTGATAATTAATTTATACAATTTGTTGATTACTAATCAAGAATGATGTCTATAATGTTCTTAAAAGTTAAATCATTAGCTTTTCATATGTTTAAAATGTACAAAGGAAGAGTTGAGAAGGAAACTAGAACAACTTTGAAATGTCTTAGATCAGATAGAGGAGGTGAATTTACTTCAAATGAATTTAATGAGTATTGTGATGAACATGGAATCAAACGACAACTAACTATACCAAGAACACCTCAACAGAATGAAACTGTAGAAAGATGAAATAGATCTATTATTGAATGTACTAGAAATTTGTTAAGTTAGAAAGGAGTTGCACAAAAATTCTAGAGAGAATTTGTTAGCACTATGGTATACATATTGAATTGAGTACAACTAGAGAAAGGAACAAACAAGAAACTATAAGAAATATGGTATGGAGGAACACCTAATGTAAGCTATTTCAAGATATTTAGAAGTAAATGTTATATTAAGAAAGATGAAATGAAATAAAAATTTGACACCAAAACTGATGAAGGAATATTTTTAGGATATTCTACCAAAAGAAAGGCCTACAAGTGTCTCAACAAAAGGAAACATAAAATGATAGAAAGTGCCAATGTAATGATTGATGAATTCTCATAATAGAATGAGAAATACAATGGAAAGAAACCATAAGGATATGGTGAATTGATCTAATTTGAACCTAAAATAGAAATAAAGCAAGTAAGTACAGGAATCGATAATGCTCAGCCGATAACAGAACAACAACTGATAACGATATAGTAAGGTGAAACTAGTGAAAGAAATGAATAGATTCAGAATGTGGAGCCTATAAAACCAAGAATCATAAGAGTAAACCATAGCTTGTCAAATATAATTGGAGACAAGATTGATGGAGTGATACATAGGTGTAAGGAAAGGACTGATTACAATAGTGTATGTTTCAAACTTTAAGAGGTTTAGGCACTCAACTACCTAACTCTTAAATCCAAATGTACCAAGAAATTATCACACCATTCCCAAATGAAAAATGTGGTTGTCTATGGTTTATTTTGATTGAATTAAAAAGGATTTGGTAGATTATAAGGTTTCTAGAAACACCCAACACACCAAATGCTCAAACTGTCAACTAGGCCTAATAGCCCCTTCTAGTAGGTCTCCAATGAGGTAACTAACTTTATCAAGACACCAACCTAACTCTATAGGTTTTTAGATACCTTTTTGGCCATACAATAACATATCAGAAACTCAACCTATGTTGTATTGAATAGTTTTAGTGGTTTTTAGACTGTACCTTGATAATAAACATGGAAATTGACCAATTCACAAAGCAACCACAAGCCAGATTTGTCCCCTAACTTGAAGACTCTCAAAAGTCTTCAAAAACACTCCTAAACCAAATAATATCTGATAAATTTGGTCCTTAGACCCTTCCAAATAATAAAGCCCCAAATTGGATTCAAATTACCCTCAAATCTAGGGCTTCCTCAATAGGTTCTCTCCCAACTGATGCAGAGGCCTAGGTGGACTTGCAATCAATAATTTCAAGAGGGACTTCATTTATTTTATAACAACACCCTAAAGGATTCTTCACTAGGATCATTCTCCTTGATCCAATCCACACCATAACCCAATCAGAATGCAAAGCAATTCCTTGTGCCACCAGTAGGCTCCACACCTTTTTAATCAACCTAATGTCCCTCAACACATCCACTAGATTCAACCAATCAAATTAACTCATCAACAATCCCTTACTCAGGTGCTAACTAGGCCTAATCCCCAGTAGCCATGTTTAACGGGTTTTCCAAGGATTACACAAAACTTTCCCAAAGGACTCTCAAAACAAAAGGCATATTCAAAAACCATTTTCACTACTACTCAACATATCCCAAAAGAAACTATTTCTCCTTTGGACCAGTTGTCCAACCCAATACCTTGTTACCTTGCAATTAGCCCTATTAGCCCTCCATTCACGAAGAAACTCTTAACTCCATCCAACCCCAAACCTCCCAACTATTAAACAGATTTTACACATGATCTAAATCAATAGATTTTGAACTTTATAGGAGATGCCACCAAGTTTTACTACTCCAAACACCAAACCCTCATTCCAAGGGACACTAGCCTAGGGATTTATCAAAATGAATCTTCCACACACTTCCAGATCCTTCCAATAGATCCTACACCATCCAATGATCATTTCTAAACATAATATTTTATAAAAATTGGTCCTCCTTCATCCTCCTTCAAGTGGATCTCTCAAACCTTGACTAGTCCATCCACTCCATACCCTCAATCAATGATCTCTCTCTTCAATCTCCTATCCATCCCTACAATCAAACTCATAATGGAACATATATTACAGGGATAGGATTCTCCCACAAGCCACAATAATCACATAAAGTGGGAGATCCTAAAGGTTCATGATGTCTTCAAAGAAAATGACTGATTTCACACAAAAATGCCAAGAACATTCATCAAATTAATGAATTTATTTATTTCAAAACTTGACAAAACAATCTACCAAAGACATGGAAATGAACAAGAACTTAAACCATAAATATTAAATCCATTCCCAATCAAATTTTCATTGGATCAAGATTTCAAGAGCCCAAAAATAGGGACTATGCCCTTGCGACTAGAGAATAGATTATCATAGGAATATTTTTGTTTATTGATCATAAATTCATTACATATGCTTCCTTGAATCACAAAAAACCCTTCCAATCTCCTAAACTCTATCTTACTCACACTCACGCACTCACCATACAAATAACCTTCTTCAAATCTAGTTAACAATTGTAACTCCTCATCAAACTGACATCAAATAGTTAATTGACTATTGTATTTTAGTTTATTGTTGTCAAGTTGACAACATAGTTGTCAACTCGACAAATCTTTATCCTTGAGCATTTATATCAACTTCTAAAGGCCCCTTGGGATCAAATCCTAATACTTAAGACCTTAAATACCCCTTAAACCCACTACTAGCCCTCATAGTGCCTGATTTTGCCAACTAGGCAATATTACATTATTTTTGGCACCTTTAGTGCATTTTACATATTTTAATGGCTCAAATGGAAAATTTACATTCATAAGGTGACCTTATAGGTCTTTACCATTATCATTTATCCTAGGATCATCAAGTGACCCCAAGGTTCTCTTCTAACCTCTAGTGCCAACATGGCTTACAACATGATCTTATTAAAAAATGATGATCATACTACTAAAACATAATCAAATGACACAATATGGTCTTATTACATTTCAAAATGACCCATTATGGTCATGTTTGTCTTCAACTCTCCCTAGGATCTATGAGTGACCCTAGTGTTCCTTCTAGGCCTTTCCTCCTTGGCCTTGGTGCTCCTGCACCACAATCCTCATCTTTAAATTTTTTCCATGTCCTCTTCGAATGATGCAAACAAAACAATGTCAGAAAAAAATTCAAGTCTTCATTTTGACCTTTGGAAAATATAGGTCCTCTTTGAACCATGGTATTCTTCCTTCTTGCATTTTCATCTTGTATTTTGGCTTGCCATCTCTTGGCAATGTGGACATTACTTGCTTTTATTACATCTTCTTTTTCACCATCATTATGCTAATCTACACCTCTAATTCACCTTGTACTATCTCCACGCTTGGAGAAAATTTTATCACTTTTTGAGCCTCCTCATGGCTCATCTCTATAATCTTATTTTCTTCATTGAAGGTCGCTCCCTCTTTTGCCTCCAAAACACCTCAATATCTCTACCATTCTTTAACTATAGCAAAAAACTTCTCCCATAAGTTAGGTTCCTCTTTCTCAAGCCTTTCTAGACTTGCCTCTATGTTGTCTCCTCTAGCATCCACCAAAACTCCATCATGAGCCCTTACACCCTTCATCATAGGTTCAAATTCCTCTCCAAGAGTACCCTTCCTAGTACCCTCTTCTTCTTCAACCTTTAATTTATTCCTTGTTGCTGCAACTAGCTTCTGAATAGGCCATTTCACCTTCCTCTTTAACATTATGTGCCAACTTTTAGTATCCTTAAGAATCTCCTAAAATCTTTTCAATATTTCTTCACCCTCTTTCAAGTCTCTTTCTAGACTTCTTATTCCCTCTCCTTTTTATCTTTTCTTCTTTTCTTCATCTCTTTTTCTTCCTTCATCAAGCATTCTTTTAGTAACTTGGCCAACTCTCTCTCACTTATAGTCCATGCCATCACTACTCACCAATATAGGATTCTTCAGATGTCAAGCCACCTCTTTGGAAAACTCTTAGAGGATAATTCAACTCTAAGCATCAACAAAGGACTTTAAACCTTCAAAATCCCAGAAAATTTCTCCACCACTTCACCTAGGATGCTTCTAGGCTTTGATACCACTTGATGTAGAGGCCTAAGTGGACTTGTAATCAGTAATTTCAAGAGGGACTTCATTTATTTTATAACAACACTCTAAAGGCTTCTTCACTAGGATGATTCTCCTTGATCCAATCCACACCATAACCCAATTAGAGTGCAAAAAAATTCCTTGTGCCACCAATAGGCTTCACACCTTTGTAATCAACCTAATGTCCCTCAATACATCCAGTGGATTCAACCAATCAACTTAACTCATAAACAATCCCTTACTTGGGTGCTAACTAGGCCTAATCCCTAGTAGCCCTATTCAGAGGGTTTTTGAAGGATTACAAAAAACTTTCCCAAAGGAATATCAAAACAAAAGTCATATTCAGATACCCTTTTCACTACTACACAACATATCCCAAAATAAAATATTACTACTTTGGACCAATTGTCCAACCCAATATCTTGTTACCTTACAATTAGTCCTATTAGCCCTCAATTTACAAAGAAACTCTTAACTCCATCCATCCCCAAACCTCCCAACCATTAAGTAGAGTTTACACATGATCTAAATCATTAGATTTTAAACTTTATAGGAGATTCTACCAAGTTTTACTACTCAAAATACCAAACCCTCACTCCAAGGGACACTAGCCTAGGGATTTTTCAAAATGACTCTTCTTGTTCGAATGGAAAGATATGGGACTGAGAGGGGAGGGGTGAATCAATACCCTCAAAAAAATTTAACTTAATACTCAATCTGCAAATAGTAGATAACTATTCTATCCAACTGAATCCATTGTTTGCAACATTCATTCAATAGACTTGTAAATGTAAAGTGCATGAAAATAAACAATAATTCAATCACATAACACATATATTTTGGTTACGCAGAAACCCTTGTGAGAAGGTAAAAAATGTGGTGGGGATGACACCCACAAATTCCTCACTATTGCAGATAATAAAGTATGCCGGTTAAGGCTACAAGTTGTGATCAATTCTAGTGATCTTACCCTGTTAGGAGTAACAATAAGATCGACTAGATCTACCTTGTTAAAGGATTTTAACAACACTACTTGAGTGTGTACTCAGTTAAGAGATTTACAATCAGACTGTTAAGTCTACTATGTTAAGAGATTTTGCTAACTTTGTTACAATGATTAGAGAATAACAGAAAGTATATGTAAATGACAACTAAACTTGTCTGAATCGGATCTATGATATACTTAGTAAATATCACCTCAATGTGTAGTAGTCTATCCTCTATTATGCTTAATAGCCTTGACTAATTCTGAATAACCTAAATTGTATCTCTACTTACTACTCAAATCATGTCTGAATTCTGATGTCTTGAAGGTGGCTGTTGCTTCAAGATCTCCTTGTCATCCTTCTCATACTTCTTATGTCAAAATGACATGAATTAAAATTATATAGAAAACTACTATGATTTCCATAACTGTCATGACCTAATTAGGTTTACATCTTCTTAGGAAAAACCTAAGATCTATGGTATACAAAATTAACCTAGATCTGACTATTACACAGGGATCATCATCACATTTAATGATTACATCTACAATAAATAATCCTTGATCTTGGTAAAACATTTAATGAATCCGTTGTAACCATTTACATAGATAAATGTTCCATAACAGATTACTATTCTTTTTCCTATATTTCTCAGTAAACATAGTCAATATTGTTTGGTAACTATACTGGTGCTTAGTGTCTAGTGTGCTCAGTGTTTACTGACACTCAGTGCTCGGTATACTCTGATGCTTGGTAAAACTACTTTGGTACCCGGTTAAGCCTATTTCCATTTAGCTCTCAATACTACCTTATGAATACTCAATATGAAGGCTTGCTTGTCTAACTAACTAGCATATGCAACTTGTAGCTCTTTCTTTTACCAACTGATCAGCATAGATAACCAACTAATCCACTTTGATACCAATGACAACATCTTAATGCTCAAATAGAGATAACAATCTCCCCCTTTGGCATTAGTATCAAAACTTGTAATGTATATACATTGATATATCTTTCACTATCATTACTTCATATATACATGACATAATTTCAAAAAACTTTCATAACTCCCCCTTCGTACATGCTCTCGGTATGTATATATTACACTTAGCATATAATTATACAATTTGACATATACATTATATTTCCCCCTTTTTGAGATTAATGCCAAACTCAAAATTATGTACTTACATCTTGTCAAAAATGTGCTGATGGGTTTTATTTAGAGAATATAAGATGTTTTCCCATTCCTCTTTCAAATTGGTGAGAGCAAGGTGCTCAAGACCAACTTGTGCATGCATGTCAAAGATGTTCTCCAACACTGAAATCTTCGGTGTTGTAACTAAAGCTTGCACTTTGATAGTATGATGCTCAATTACTTTCAAGTGGGGAAGAAACTCTTGTTGTATCTCAGTGATTATATCACATATTTTATCCTCTTGCTTTCTCAAATCTCCTCTTAACCGCCTAAGTTCTTAAACTTTTAGTATATGCTTGTGAAAAGCATCTGGCTCATTTAAGGAGGCATTTGCACTAGCTTGGATTTCAGTATCCTTCTTTTTAATCTTGTCACTGATCTTAGAAATGAAACTCTTCACAATGAAAAGATTAACTAACATCTAAATTATGCTCTGAGTAATAAATTGTACATCAAAAATTACCTTAGAAATATTTCCCTTGTTTATTGCTACTTCCTGGCTGATCTTTTTTGCCAATTTGTCCTGTATCTTTGATTATGCCCTTTCTTCAAGTCTCTTCTCTGCATCAATGTCTGGGATGTTTATTTCATGTACAAGAGTGGCAAGTTGGTCCATTATCAATGTGTCCTCATTTATCTAGACCTCAAGTACAACCTATTGTAAGATGTCTCTTACATCCTCAAGAATTTGTTTTCTCTTGCACTCTTTCTTCATCTTCTCCTAAGTTGCCTTCCTTATGCATAGTTCCCCATATTTTCTCAACTCTTCGGGGTCTAAGGTCCTTGGGTAACATTCAAGTATTACAATGAATTCATCTAGTGTGACTGTCCCTTTACCATTCTTTTTCTTCTTCTTCTTCAACTCTTGTGGTGAATCCTTACCAAAAGGAATAATGTCTTTTACCTCAACACTCGGTGTTTCTTACTTGGTAGACACATTATCTTCTTTCTTATGCTCCTTAGTAATATGTGTGTTAGTTGATATGGAGGGAGCTTTGGATGTAGTGTTTGATGGTGTGGTCTTGGTAGTCTTCAGGTCATCTTGGCCCTTTGTCTCTACCTCTTTTTCCTTAGGCTCTTCTATCTTAGAAGGTGCGCTTGTCCCTTATTCCCCAGATGTGTCCTTCGGTTTCTTAGGGATTGAGCCTTTGGGTTTCTCCTTAGAAATTATTTCAACTACTTCCATCAGGATAGGAAGATCACCTAGTATAGATCTTATTGTTGCCTCAGTAGTGAGTCTCTCATCTTATGTTTTTTCTCCAGCAATGGTAACATCCTCATCATCTTTAATGTCATCAGAATCACCATCTTTGATGCCCTCAATGAGTACATTAAGTGCATTATTGTCAATCCCTTGGATTTCAACTTGATCAGGTGCATCCTGAGTTAAACTCATTTCCTTAGAGGCATCTATTGTATCAGGTACCTCAGTATCTGATATGTCAATACTCTGTTTCGATGCCAAATTTGCATCATCTTTATGAATTCCCTTCCCTTTTCTCTTTAATTTCTTCTCAGGAATAATGGCTAAGGCCATCTTTTCTAACTCTTCTCGGGCTTGTATAATTGAAGTCCAAATGAGTTGACTACTCTCATCTATGTCTACCATATTTTCATCAAGTATCTGTAGTGCCTGGTTCTTTACTCAAAATCTCTTTGAATATTTTCTCATCAATTCCTTAACTTTAGGAACAGTCAATGTAGGAACTGCCAAAACTAGGGATTGTTCCCTCATTCTTTTCTCAATATTCAAGGCATAGGACCACTTCTAAAAAATTATTTCTTCTAATGCCTGGGGTAAGTATTTGGAAAACTCAACCGGTACTCTCTTGAATCTTATCATCATCTATATAATTGCCTCTTCAATTTTATTCTGGTCCTCGGTTGACAAGTGCTCAAATTGACTAATTATAGGATCACTTACTCTGCCATTTTCAATTATCTCTTTAGCTACCTCATCTATTGACCAAATCTTATTGACAATAACTTTAAATTGATCATTATCATCTTCATCATCATCTAAATCATCTTTTCCTCTAATTAACTTTCTTCTTTTTCTAGGTGCCTCAATAGTAGTTTTAGTACCTCTCTTCTTATATGTCTTCGTCGGTGTAGCTACAGTTGGCCTTGATATCTTTACAACTCCTTTCTTTGGTGGAGGTGAAGTTGCAGTTGTTGACCATTTTCATGCCCTTATATGCACTTCTAACTACTTCTTTGGAGTGGGGGTCATAGAAACTAGTGTAGATTCTACATCATTGTCATACTCAGTTTCTTCACTATCATGTGGTTTGTCAAAAAGAAGTAACTGACCTTCAATTGCTACCTCAACCGGTGTACTCTTAGATGATCCAGCATCATCACAAAATTTATTTACAAGATTTTTCATCATTTTCCTTGACTTCTTTGTTATTTTACCGATAACTTGGCCTATTTTAATTCTTCTCTTGGCCTCTTCATAAGTTCCAAACCTTTCTGCATTAACATCTTTAGGTACAACCAACAAAGCTTTTATTGATTTGGAAGCAAAATCAATGTCCATTTCATATCCCATGGGGGCTAACCATTTATTCCTAGGCTCCATAGCCTTAATTAATGTGTGATTAGTGTCAACTAGAAAACATATATCCTGTTCATAATCTTCTACTAGTTACCTTGGAATTCTACTTCAAGAATTCATTCTGCTTTTAAATTTCTCAAAATAATTATCTAAAATACTGTTGAGATTATTTCCCAAGCCCTTAATCAAATCTAAAATTTGCACTATAACTGGCTTGTCGGTTGACCACTCTATATTACCGACCAATGGAAAAAATTGTTGCACATAAAAGAATATGTAAACCAACAGGGATCCAAACTTACATGTATTAGACTTCACTGACTGGATTGTCTTCATGTTCTCTTCAATCTGCTTCAAAATAAGCTTCACAAGGTCCAGCTGATAATCTTTCTTGATCATTCAGTAAGCTATGTCAATGGCTCCACATGGCACACAATTCAGTCTGCTTGACTGATAAATCTTATAACTGATGCCATGAGATGCATATTTTACTTCTGGGTCCTTGATTATGCTGATCTTCATAGCTCGACCATCCCACTCGACTCCTGTGTTCTTCTCAATTTTAGTACTCCTTGGTGCACTGCGAATTTCTTTAGCCTTATCAGTATTAGGGTACCCGGTAACATCATGAATCATTTTATTAGTTATTCTAACTAGCTCATCCAACCAAACATTTCTATCATGGAACTGATTGAGAAAAACCCTAACCCAATCTCTCTTGAACTCTCTTAGAAAATTTAGGGCATTCACCAGACCCAGTACTTCCAATTGCTTATAATTAGATTTTAGTTTACCATCTCCACATAGCTTTTGATAAGATGCATATAAATCAAAATATCCAATTTCTCCTATCTTGCAGTGAATGTATGATCATACATCCTCGACCAATAGAACCCTAGGTGGTATCCTTGAGAAATGCCCTACTTGATCAATTTTTGATGCAACTTTAGGATGAAGTTTATATCAGGGTTCATTACATGTTGCAAAAACAATAAGGTTGAATTCCTCCTCTAAAAACTTAGACTTATTCACTTTTGATGTGGATGCCATAATTTCTTAAAAAAAGGGTTTTGGTAAGTACGAGTATGAACAACTCGATAGTAATAGTACTTACATGAAAATTTTGATGAAATCACTCAAAAGACTTTGAAATTGTTCTTAAATGCTCTGAAAATCCTTTTCTTGAAATCACTCTGGAAACTCTTTGCTCTTCGTAATCGCTGTTGAAAAAAATGAACTAAGTTCATCATGTATTTATAACTTTTTCAAATTCCCACTTAAATTTTTTTGCAATAAATGCTTGACCTACTCACAGCTCGACGACAATTGTCAAACTCAATGAAAACTACAAAATACCAACAGCTTGGTTAACACATAATTTTTCACTTGGTTAATACTGATACTCGATTAACCTTGCATAATAGTCACCGAAGGGTAACTCCTTATTCGGTCTAACATACACTAACTGTAAACTCTTTAAAGTCCAACTTGTAAAACCATAATGCATCTTAATTCATGTAGATTTGGTATGTGCACATCAAATATAAGTAACTATGTGAAAGTGTGATCAACTTGAAATGTCATTTCCATACATACCTTTTTCACCTTAGGTAGAGGTGCTGATGTCACCGAATCCAATGGATGAGGTTTCACCGACTGCATTGCTTGACTCAGCATTATCATTTGATTCCTTTCTCCACATAGTTTTTCTTATCCTCATGATATCTACAATTTTATTACCATTCTCAAAAACTTGTCCTTCTGGTACTTAGTCTCTGCAATCTTTACTTAGGTGACCGACTTTGTGACAATGTAAGCATGCGATACAAGTTCTTGTCCAGCTTTGAGATTTTCCATCTCATCTCTTCCTCATGCAATTAGCTACAACATGTCCATACCTTCCACATACTGTGCAGTTAACCCATGTGTTATAATCCCAAGTGTAAGAATTATCTTGTCTTCTCATTTGATAGGTTTTGTTCTATCCTTTTAGTGTCCATACTTGCTTCATATTTGTCATGAATTCTTGTGAGATGTATCCATGCATGTTGCAAGTGTAACAGTGTTTCTCCATGTAGGGTTTTTTAGGAGTTCTATTCAACTTGGATTTGCATTCATATGCTTGATGTCCAAACTTGTCATAATTATAACAATGACCATTAAACTTAGGAGTGGTTTTAGGTTTACCTTGTGCTTTACTCTAGCAAACATTTGAAGTGTGGCCCAGTTTACCACAATGATAGCATGTCAATGTCTTAGGTCTCTGATTCTAGTTGTTATTCATCTACTCAGCTTGTTTAGATGATTCTCCTTGCTTGGTGTAGCCTAATCTAGTAGTGCTTCCAATTCCTCTTTGACTAATCAGAAAATCATCAATTTTATTAGAACTATCTTCAGCCTTTTTCATCATCTCATTATGTTGTTTCTGCATCTTCACTTCATTTCTCAGTTTTTCATTTTCTTCCCTAAGTAATCCAATATCTTCAAGTTTCCTTGATAGCTCATTATTCACTCGTTTGATCTCTTGGCTTACAATAATCATCTGATTGGATATTTCAAAGTGATGCTCAGTAAGTCTCAGTATCTTAGTTTCCTTCACTTTTAGTTATTCAGTCATTTGTCTTCTATCTTCAACAACCAAATTTCTCTCTTGTTCATCTTGACTAGAATTGTTCATCACATCAATCATTCTTATCATTTGTGTCTCTTGACCGATTTGTAGGGCTTTCACTTGTTCAGTCAAATGAATATTTTTCTCAGATGGATCAGAAATTGCACTTTTTGAACCATCAGAAATACTACCTGAACTAGATCCAATATTCTCAAATAGATCATCAATTTATTCTTCATGATAGTTATTCTCATTATCCAGAATAGCTATTTTCTTTCTCTGAACCAGTAAATTTTTCAATGCATCCTTATCTTGTTTGTATTGCTCAACAAGAATTTGCATCTGAATCTTTTGATTTTCTATAGTTTTGTCCAACTTGTATCTCTCCATGTTTAGATCTTTCCTCTTCAGTGATTAAACCTTCTAAATAAGAGAACTAGCTTTGATACCAATTGTTGGAATGGAAATATAAGGGACTAAGAGGGGAGGGGTGAATCAGTACCCTCAAAATTTTTTAACTTAATACTCAATCTGCAAATAGTAGATAACTATTCTATCTAACTAAATCCATTGTTTGCAACATTCATTCAATAGAATTATAAATGTAAAGTGCATGAAAACAAACAAGAATTCAATCACATAACACATATATTTTGGTTACGTAAAAACCCTTGTGAGAAGGTAAAAACTACGATGGGGATGACACCCAAAAATTCTTCACTACTGCAGATAATAAAGTATCTCAGTTTAGGCTACAAGTTGTGATCACTTCTGGTGATCTTACCCTATTAGGAGTAACAATAAGATCGAATAGATCTACCTTGTTAAAGGATTTTAACAACACTACTTGAGTGTGTACTTGGTTAAGAGATTTACAATCAGACTATTAAGTCTACTCTGTTAAGAGATTTTGCTAACTCTATTACAATGATTAGAGAATAATAGAAAGTATCTGTAAATGACAACTAAAATTGTCTGAATCAGATCTATGATATACTTAGTAAATATCACCTCATTGTGTAGTAGTCTATTCTCTATTCTACTCAATAGCCTTGACTGATTTTGAATAACATGAATTGTATCTCTTCTTACTTCTCAAATCATGTTTGAATTATGATGTCTTGAAGGTAGCTATTACTTCAAGATCTCCTTGTCATCCTTCTCATACTTCTTATGTCAAAATGACATGAATTACAATTATATAGAAAACTACTATAATTTCCATAACTGTCATGACCTAATTAGGTTTACATCTTCTTAGGAAAAACCTAAGATCTACGGTATACAAAATTAACCTAGATCTGACTATTACATAAGGATCATCATCACATTTAATGATTACATATACAATAAATAATCCTCAATCTTGGTAAAATATTTAATAAATCTATTGTAACTATTTACATAGATAAATGTGCCATAACAAATTACTATGTCATTACCTTGATCACTCGGTAAACATAGTCAATACTACTTGGTAACTATACTGGTGCTCGGTGTCTAGTGTGCTTGGTGTTTACTGACGCTTAGTGATTGGTATACTCTGATGCTTAGTAAAATTGCTCTGGTGCTTGGTTAATCCTATTTCCATTTAGCTCTCAGTACTACCTTATGAATACTTGGTATGAAGTCTTGTTTGTCTAACCGACTAGCATATGTAGCTTGTAGTTCTTTTTTTCACTGACTGATCAACATAGATAACTGAATGATCCACTTTGGTACTAATGACAACATCTTAATGCTCAAATAGAGATAATAGTTCCACACACTTCCATATCCTTCCAAGTCCTAAACCATCCAATGATAATTTATACGCATCCCATGTCATAAAAAGTGGCCCTCCTTCAAGTGGATCTCTCAAACCTTGACTGGTCCATCCACTCCATAACCTCAATCAACATTCTTCATCAACTAGTGATCTCTCTCTTAAATATTCTATCCATCCCTATAATAAAACTCATAATGGAACATATGTTATAGGGATAGGCTTCTCCCATAAGCCACAATAATCATAGAAAGTGGGAGAGCCTAAAGGTTCATGGTGTCTTTAAAGCATATGATTGATTGCACACAAAACTGCTAGGAATAGTCAGCAAATTGATGACTTTGTTTATTTCAAAACTTGAAAAAAAAATATACCAAAGACATGGAAATGAAAAAAAACTTAAACCATAACTATTTTAATCCATTCCCAATCAAATTTGTATTGGATCAAGAGTTCAAGAGCCCAAAAATAGGGACTGTGCTCTTGTGGCCAAAAAATAGACTATCACAGGAAATATTTTTGTTTATTGATCATAACTTCATTACATATGATTCCTCGACTCACAAACAACCCTACCAATCTCCTAAAATCTATCTTACTCACACTCACACACTCACCATACAAATAAACTTCTTCAAATCCGGTTAATAGTTGTAACTCCTCATCAAACTAACAACAAAAAGTTAATTGACTGTTGTATTTTAGTTTATTATTGTCAAGTTTACAACATAGTTGTCAACTCTACAACTCTTTATCCTTGAGCATTTATATCAACTTCTAAAGGCCTCTTAGGATCAAATCCTAATACTTAAGACCTTAACCATCCCTTAAACCCACTACTAGCCCTCATAGGCCTTATTTTTCCAACTAGGCAATATTACATCATTTTTGGCACCTTTAGTACATTTTACACATTTTAATGGATCAAATGGCCAATTTACATTCATAAGGTGACCTTATAGGTCTTTACCAACATCATTTATCCTAGGACCATCAAGTGACCCCAAGGTTCTCTTCTTGTTAGAAAGTAAAGTCCACCAAGATAACTGAGAGGGGAGGGGGGTTGAATCAATTATCTTATAAAAACAACTTATAATACCATCATCATATTTCAACCATGTAACCACTATAAACAAAAACCATAGAAAGATAAACATACACAATAACACAAGATATGTTGACTAGGGAACCTCTTTATCAGAGAGAAAACCCCAGTGGAGATGGTACCCACAAAAGATGTACTAATATGAAAATTCCTTGTGAGAGGATGGACTTTGTTAGGAGCCTTATGAAATACATTTAGTACGTATCAATCTTTATTAGGACACTTTGAGTCCCTGTTAAAAGATTCTAACCTGGTTAAGAGTTATGGAAGGCAAAAGGACCCACTATCCAAACAACTTCAAGGGAAAGATCACCGAACTCATTGTCCAACTAATCTCTGTATTATCCAAATAGAATAATACCAATAATTACTAATCTCAACAACTCCTTTGTCTATGCCAAAACCACACCAACTTCTTTACCGGATCTCAATACCAGATCTGTTTAATTCACATATCATCATATATCTGTCTTATATTTCTTCATTCCTATATTACAATCAAGGAAAACAATCCTTCCTTTAGTTTGCACTCAAATAATTTACAATAGATTTGGCCAACAAGGATTAACCAAATATAAAATATAAATTATTACACATTACATAATATTTCATAGCCACATAAAATTGTCGGCTTCCAAACTAAATAATTCTTCACATGTGTGACCTCTAACTATGCTATCTCATCCAAGTCACCTCTGAAATATCATCAAAATATGTACAACTTCACATGTCTAGATTCTATCCTGATTAGGAGATATGATCTAGTTATCACAAGCCACTTCTCAGGAACATTGTCTGAATACCGTTTCCACTAAATTACACATAAATTTCATGAATAATTGAATTTATGTACATGATCTTAACCATAACCTTAGGATACAATATAGAACAAGTCCTCAACTCTTCATAGCTTGATCTACAATTCTCTACGTGCGCTAATACAAACATTGGATGCTTCTCTGCTAATCTCTAGTAGATCACTTTGTTGACATCAATGACAAACACAGTCATGAATACAACATACAACTGCTATAGAATACTCTGAATACTCCCCCATAGTACATATTTAGCAATCATTCCTAACAATTTCCCCCATTGAAATTGATCGCAACATAGATGAAAAGCATCCAAGCTCCATGAATACCAAGCTACAACAGTATTGTTCTGCATTATCTTTTCAAATCCTCTTCATCAATCAAATCAATTAATCACCAAGGTTTTTCATGTATCCTTCTCCCCATTGACATCAATGACAAATTAAACATCAATATGTCAATCGAATACAAGCTTGAATATCAAAAGACATTATTAATTTTTTTTCACAAGCTTCCTTCATGACTCAAATCAGAAACACACATACTCCCCCATAGAGGAAGTATCAACATATAGTCCAAAATAGATAGAGTTCATATACCACTGGAATGATGAAACTTTCTACATCACTACTCAAAAGTAGGCTGGGGTATAACCCCAAACATACCTCTCAAATACTCAAATGTATCTTTAGGTATGGGCTTTATAAATATATCTACATCTTCTCTTTTGTACTGATATACTCAAGTCTGACTTCTTTTTCTACAACTTTTTCTCTTACAACATGATACTTGATTTCCATATATTTTGTTTTAGAATGAAACACAAGGTTCTTAGACATACTTATTATACTAGTGTTATCACAGTGTATGATAATAGGCTCATTTAACTTGATTCCAATATCCTTCAACATTTTTTTCATCCATATTATCTAATTACAATTATTTGTTGCTGCTAAATATTATGCTTCTGATGTGCTCTATAAGATACATTTTTTTTTCTTACTTACCCAAGAAACCAGTCTTCCTCAAAGGAAAAACTTTCCACCACTTGTCCTATTTTTGTCATCAACACTACCTCCCCAATCTACATCTGTATATGCACATAGATTAAATTCATCTAATTTATCATGCCATAACTCATAGTCAATTGTGCATTTAAAATACATAAATATTCTTTTTAATGCTGCATAATGTGACTCTTTAGGATCAGCTTGAAATCTTGCAACATTTCCAACTGCATGTGATATATTTGGTCTTGTATAAGTTAAATACTACAATCCTCCAATCATGGATCTGTACTTCTTTTTTTTTCAACTATAGGTGTTTCATCTGTGTTAGATAACTTATGGCCAGTTACCATAGGTGTGCCAATAGGCTTACAATTTTCCATTCCAAATATTTGCAACAAGTCTTTCAGATATTTTTTTTGAGATAAGAAAATACCATCACTGTTTTGTGCTATCTGTAATCCTAAAAAATATTTCATCTCACCAATCAAGCTCATTTCAAATTCTATCTTCATTTCATCAAAAAATTTATCACTAGCTTCATCTTCTCCTCCAAAGATAATATCATCAACAAAAATAACTACAATCAATAAACCATTCTCAATCTCTTTTAGATATAGATTACTATCTACAGTGCCTTTAGTAAATACCAATTTTATCAAATATTTATCTAATCTTGCATACCATGTTCTAGGTGCTTTCTTTAGTCTATATAGAGCTTTGTTTAGTTTACATATCATGTCTCCTTATTGAGTTAAAGGAAAACATTTAGGATGCTCAATGTAGACTTCTTCTTACAATTCTCCATTTAGAAATTTTGACTTCACATCCATCTGATACACTTTGAATTTCTTATAAGATGCATAAACCAAAAACATTCTTACCACTTCAATTCTTGCAACAGGTGCAAAATTTTCTTCATAATCAATTTCTTCTTGTTGTGAGTATCCTTTGCATACCAATCTTTCTTTTTTTCTTACAACTTCACCTTATTCATTCATCTTGTTTCTGAATACCTATTTAGCTCATATAACATTTTTATCTTTAGGTCTAGGGACCAACTCCCAAGTTTTGTTCTTCTCAATTTGATCTAGTTCTTCCTTCATTGCTTGAATCCAATAATCATCTTTACAAGCTTCCTCAATAGTTTTATGTTCAATTTGAGAAATCAAACATAGTTCTTCTTGTACCGTATTTCTTGTCAGAACTCCTTTTTCAATGCTCCCAATAATCTGATCAACAGGATGATTACTTGCTAGATTCTTATTAGGTGTCACTATCTCAATTATTTCTTCAACTCTTGGTTCTTCTCTTATTTCCTCAATGTAATTCTCATTCTGTAAATCACTGTCAGTTTCATAAAATAATTCAATATTTTCTTGATCAATTCTAGGATGAACTTCTTCATCTGATTCATAATCAAGTATTATTTCTTGAATTTTGAACTTCTCATCAAATTTAACATTTTTGCTCTCAACAATAGAGTTATTTTATTGAAATATCTATAAGCTTTGATTTTCAATGAATAACCAAGAAATATACCTTCATCACTTCTGGGATCAATTTTACCAATGTCATCATCTCTCTTAATATAACATTTTCTTCCAAAAATTCTAAAATACTTAACTAATGGTGTATGTGTTAGGAATGAATGCTGAAGCCTTTGGCAGTCATTCTGTAGCAGTGGTTGTTGCATTCATGACTATGATTGTCATTGATGTCAACATAGTGATATTCTGGAGTTTAGCAGAGAAGCAGGCACAGTTTTGTTTTGCGCACATGTTATATTGAAAATTGAGTTATGCGCAGTTGATGGTATGGTCTTTGGTGTGTTATTAACCTATGGTTAACAACACAAAAAGAAATTCATTTATTCATGAAAGTTATAAGCATTTTAGTGGAAGTAGTATTCTGGTAGTGTTCCTGAGTAGTGGTTTTTGGTAATCAGAGGATATCTCCTAATCGGGATGGAATCTGATTCTGTGTAGTTAAAGGGAAGTTTGAGACTCATTGGTGGTGATGTGGTTCATTGTGCAAAATTTGAGGTCACACGATTGGAAAGTTACAATATTTGGAAGCTGACAATTTTTATGTAATTTTGATGTAGTGTGTTGAAATTATTATTTTATATTTGGATGCCAACTCATTTGTAATAATTTGAGTGTGGTATAAAGGAAGGAATGTTTTCCTTGTTGAAATATGGGATTGTTATAGTTGTGATATGAAATTGTGAAAGTTGTGATGCGAATATATGCATGAGGTGAAGAATAGAGCTAATTCAGTGGTGAAGGAAGACTTGTGAAGTACAGAGATTTGGATTTGTGATCTTGTGTAGCAAAGAGTGCGGTATTGGAACAGTGTGAAGGAGGTAACATGTTTCATATTATTCTATTGAATAATCCTAAGATCTGTTGGATAATGAGTTCAAATATCTTGCCTTGAAGCTGTTTGGGCAGTGGGTCCTTCTATCTTCCATAACTCCTAACAGGGTTAGAATCTTTTAATAGGGATTCAAAATCTCCTATCAAAGATTCATATGTACTAAATGTATTTCATAAGACTCCTAATAGGGTCCATCATCTCACAAGGAACTTTCATATCAGTGCATCATTTTGTGGGCATCATTCCCACTGGGGTTTACTCTTTGATAGAGAGGTTCCCTAGTTAACATATCTTGTGTTATTGTGTCATTGTGTATGATTATCTTTCTATGGTTGGTTACTGCATTGATTATATGGTTTAAAGTTGTTGAAGTTGATAAATGGTTTAATTATCAGATAACTCATTCACCCCCCCACCCCCCCCCCCTCTTAGTTATCTTGGGGATCTTTGCTTTCTAACAATTGGTATCAAAGAGACAGGTCCTTGAAAGAGAAGTTTAACAACTTAAGGAGATCTATGGTGAATTTCAAGAAAGAAAGCCCTAATTTTGATGGAGTAAATTTTGACAGCTGGAAAGAAAAGATGAAGACACATCTCTTGTGTTTAGGACCAGGTTATTGGTTGATTACAAAAAATGAGAGAACTGTAATTGAAGAAGATAGTCTTGAATCAAGTTCTAAAGATGAGGTAGATCTATTCATGTGTAATATACTTGCAAGAGAAGCACTTTTATCAGCACTTCCGGAGAATGAATACAGTCAGGTAAAAGGTTTAACTAGATCTCATGATATTTGGAAATCTTTACATTCTACTTTTGAAGGTGATGAACATGCAAAGAAAGCTAGCTTACATAATTGGATTTGTGCATTTGAAGACATAAGAATGATGGAAGATGAATCTGTTAGAAGCTATATTGGTAGGATGTCAGAAATTGTTGCAGGAATAAAGTCTTGTGGAGGTGAAGAGACAAAGAATGAAGTAATATGGAAGATTTTGAGAACATTGACACTGATATTCAAGTAGACTACACAAATGATTGAACAAGTGATACCTTGTACACCAAAATTTTCAAGAGAGACTCTTCTTGGAAGATTGGAAGCAGCAGAGATGAATTTGAGATTATCAGGAGAACTACCTAGAGTGGAGACAACATTCAGTGCTCTTAACATCATACCTACTTTGTCTAGAAGTACAAGTGTGAATGGAGATTATGCTAGCAGTAGAAAATCCAAATTTGATGAAGATAAGAAGATTGAAGAAGGTATTGCCTTGCTTGTGAAAAGAGAACCAGACAGTAAGAAAATCTTTAAATGTTGGACATGTCAAGAATATGGTCATTTTGCATCTAAGTGTCCTAAGAGAGTTAAGAAGTATAGAAAAAAATTTAAGCCTAGAAGATCTAAAGAATGTTATTATGCAAATGGTGAAGAAATTGAAGCAGGAATTGAAAGACATTTGAGTGACAGTGATAATGATAACTTTGATGACATAGGATTTGTAGCAATTAAGGAAGAAAATTCTAAATCTAATGCTAAGGAAGACAAAGCCTTAGTTTCCCAAGTTGAAAAGAAAGTTGATTGGATTATAGACAGTGGTTGTTCACATCATATGACTGGTGATAAAGGAAAGTTCATAAAGTTTAACAATTATGATGGAGGAGTTGTTAGAGTTGGTAAAAATGCACCTTGTTTGATTAAAGGTATAGGATCTATTACTCTTGATGGAAAGACTAATACTGATGATGTTTACTTTGTTGATGGATTGAAACATAATCTTTTGAGTGTTGGACAGTTAGTGGATAAGGGATATCAAGTTTGGTTTGCTGAGAAAACTTGTGTGATAAAGGATAAAGATGGAAATCTAATTGGAACTAGATCTAGAACTAGAGGTATTGTATTTCAATTGAACCCTACTGAGATGACATGTTTGATGACTAAGATTGATGACAGTTGGTTATGGCATAGAAGGTTCTATCATATAAACTTTCATATTATGAAAGTGAGTTCTACACTTGCAGTAAGAGATTTACCTAAGATTATGAAGCCTACTAACATGATTTGAAAGGAATGTGTGATGGCTAAGCAGAAAAGGAGTTCATTTCCTAGCAAGAAGTTCACATCTACAGAGAAGTTGGAGATTGTTCATACAGACTTGAGTGGTCCTACTAGGACTAGAGGATTCTATGGAGAAAGGTATTTTATGATTCTTGTTGATGATTTTACAAGAATGATGTGGATTGCATTTTTGAAAGAAAAATTTGAAGCATTTGATAAGTTTAAGGTCATGAAGAATAAAGTTGAGAATGAATCAAGAATGAGGATTAAATGTTTGAGATCTAATAGAGGTGGAGAATTTACATCTAAAGAGTTTAACACCTTTTGTGAAGTGAATGGTATTAAGAGACAATTTTTAGCCCCTAGAACACCTGAACAAAATGGTATTGCAGAAAGAAGGAACAAATCAGTGACTGAAGCAGCTAGAGCTATGTTGTTTGAAGGTGATTTGGCAAAGACATTTTTGAGAGAAGCAGTGAATACAGTAGTATATACAATGAACAAAGTACAAATCAGAGCAGACACAGACAAGACACCTTATGAATTGTGGTTTGGACATGCACCCTCAGTTAAGTATTTTAGAAATTTTGGAAGCAAATGTTATATTAAGAGAGATGATGATATAGGAAAGTTTGATCCTAGAAGTGATGAAGGAATTTTTCTTGGATATTCTTTCAAAATCAAAGCATATAGATGTTACAATAAGAGAACTGAGACTATTGTTGAAAGTGCAAATGTAAAAGTTGATGAGAAGTTTAAAATTCAATAAAGAATGCTTGATTATGAATCTGATGAAGGAACTAACCCTCAGCCTAGCATTGAAACTACTGAACAATTTTTTGAGACTGACAGTGGATTGTTGAATAAAAGTCATGTTGAAGAAAATAGAGAAGAATCTACAATTGAAGAAAGATCAATGACTATGACACCTAACAAGTATATATCAAAACATTATCCTATTGAACAAGTGATTGGAAGTTTGGATAGAGGAGTTATGACTAGAAAGAAGGTACATTTATGTTTGATTTCTCAAATTGAACCTAAGTCTACTAATGAAGCTTGTGAAGATGAACTTTGGATTAAAGCTATGAAAGAAGAATTGGATCAGATTGAAAAGAACAAGACATGGGAATTGGTCCCTAGACCTAAACACAAAAATGTGATTGGAACTAAATGGGTATTTAGGAACAAGATGAATGAAGAAGGAGAAGTAATTAGAAACAAATCAAGATTGGTATGTAAGGGATACTCACAGCAAGAAGGAATTGACTATGAAGAGACCTTTGCCCCTATGGCAAGACTTGAAGCAGTAAGAATATTTTTGGCTTATGCAGCATTTAAGAAATTCAAAGTGTATCAGATGGATGTGAAGTTAGCATTTCTGAATGGTGAATTAGAAGAAGAAGTCTACATTGAGCAGCCTAAAGGTTGTCCTTTGACTCAAGAAGGAGACATGGTATGTAAACTAAAGAAAGCATTGTATGGACTAAAGCAAGCACCTAGAACTTGGCATGCTAGATTGGATAAGTATTTGTTAAAATAGGGATTTACAAAAGGAACAGCTGATAGTAACTTATACACAAAAGAAATTGAGAATGGATTGTTAGTTTTGGTTATTTTTGTTTATGACATTATTTTTGGAGGAGAAGATGAAGCTAGTGACAAATTTGCTAATGAAATGAAGACAAAATTTGAAATGAGTATGATTGGAGAAATGAAATACTTTTTGAGATTACAGATAACACAAAATAAAGATGGTATCTTTGTAAGTCAGAAAAAGTACTTGGATGATTTTTTGAAAAGATTTGGTGTGGAGAATTGTAAACTAGTTGGAACACCTATGGTTATAGGACATAAACTATCTAGTAAACATGAAACACCAGCAGTTGAGCAAAAGAAGTATAGATCCATGATTGGTGGATTGTATTACTTGACACACACTAGAAGAGATATACAACATTCAGTTGGAATGGTAGCAAGATTCCAAGCTGAACCTAGAGAGTCACATTATGCAGCAGTAAAGAGGATATTGAGATATCTTAAAGGCACAATGGACTATGGATTGTGGTATGAAACTTCTGATGATTTTACCCTATGTGCATATACTAATGCTGATTGGGGAGGTAGCATTGATGATAAGAAAAGCACCAGTGGTGGAGCCTTTTTTCTTGGAGGAAGATTAGTTTCTTGGTTGAGCAAAAAGAAGAATTGTATCTCACAGAGTACAACAGAAGCAGAGTATGTAGTAGTAGCAAACAATTGTAACCAGATAATTTAGATGAAGAAAATGTTGAAGGATATTGGAATTCAGTTTGATGAGCCTATTGTCATACATTGTGACAATACAAGTACAGTTAGTATGTCTAAGAATCCTATATTACATTCTAAGATAAAGCGTATAGAGATCAAGTATCATGTTGTAAGAGAGAAAGTAGCTGAGAAAGAAGTCAGACTAGAGTACATAAGCACAAAGGAGCAGATAGCAGATATATTTACAAAACCTTTGCCTAAGGATACATTTGAGTATCTAAGAGGTATGCTTGGGGTTATGCCCCAATCTACTCTTGAGTAAAGATGCAGATGGTTGCATCCGTCCAGTGGTTTATGGCCCTATCTATTTTTTGGATTGGATGTCGGTACTTCCTCTATGGGGGAGTATGTGTATCTGAGCTGAGTCATGAGGACTCTTGTGAATGTATTTTCTGAACAGTTTCTTTTGACATTGAGCTATTGTTTGACATAGTGATGGAATTTCTATCATTGATGTCAATGGGGGAGAGAATCATGAAAAACATTGAGGAACTACATTTTTTGAAGAGATTGAATAGGATAACGAAGCAAGATTTGATTGATGAAGAGTAGCAGAGTAGTTGAGCAGCAATGATTGGATTTTTGGAACATTGGATATTTTTCATCTATGTTTCCATCAATGCCAATGGGGGAGATTGTTAGGAATGAATGCTGAAGCCTTTGGTAGTCATTCTATAGCAGTGGTTGTTGCATTCATGACTATGATTGTCATTGATGTCAACACATTGATATTCTGGAGTTTAGTAGAGAAGCAGGCACAGTTTTCTTTTGCGCACATGTTATATTGCAAATTGATTTATGCATAGTTGATGGTATGTTCTTTGGTGTGTTATTAACCTATGGTTAATAGCACAAAAAGAAATTTATTTATTCATGAAAGTTATAAGCATTTTGGTTGAAGCAGTATTCTGGCAGTGTTCCTGAGTAGCGGTTTTTGGTAATCGGAGGATATCTCCTAATCAGGATGGAATCTGATTCTACATAGTTAAAGGGAAGTTTGAGACTCATTGGTGGTGATGTGGTTCATAGTGCAAACTTTGAGGTCACATGATTGGAAAGTTATAATATCTAGAAGCTGATAGTTTTTATGTAATTTTGATGTAGCGTGTTGAAATTATTATTTTATATTTGGATGCCGACTCATTTGTAATTATTTGAGTGTGGTATAAAGGAAGGAATGTTTTCCTTATTGAAATATGGGATTTTTATAGTTGTGATATGAAATTGTGAAAGTTATGATGCAAATATATGCATGAGGTGAAGAATAGAGCTAATTCAGTGGTGAAGGAAGACTTGTGAAGTACAAAGATCTGGATTTGTGATCTTGTGTAGCAGAGAGTGAGGTTTTGGCATAGTTTGAAGGAGGTAACATGTTTCATATTATTCTATTGAATAATCCTAAGAGATGTTGGATAGTGAGTTCAGAGATCTTGCTTTGAAGCTTTTTGGGCAGTGGGTCCTTCTATCTTCCATAACTCCTAATAGGGTTAGAATATTTTAATAGGGATTCAAAATCTCCTAATAGAGATTCATATGTACTGAATGTATTTCATAAGACTCCTAACAGGGTCCATCCTCTCACAAGGAACTTTCATATTAGTGCATCATTTTTTGGGCATCATTCCCACCGGGGTTTACTCTTTGATCAAGAGGTTCCTTGGTTAACATATCTTGTGTTATTGTGTCATTATGTATGATTATCTTTCTATGGTTGGTTACTACATTGATTATATGGTTTAAAGCTATTGAAGTTGATATTGAAGTTGATATTGAATTTGATAAATGGTTTAATTATCAGATAACTGATTCACCCCCCCCTCTCAGTTATCTTGGGGATCTTTTCTTTCTAACAATATGTCCAAACCATAATTCATAGGGTGTCTTGTCTATGTCTTCTCTAATTTGTACTTTGCTCATTGTATATACTGATGTATTCACTGCATCTCTCCAGGATGTCTTCACCAAATCATTCTCAAATAACATAGCTCTTTCTACCGTAGTTACTGATATGTTCCTTCTTTCTGCAATACCATTTTGTTCAGGTGTTCTAGGGGCTGAAAACTATCTCTTAATACCATTCACTTCACAAAAAGTATTAAATTCCTTTGAATTAAGTTCTCCACCTCTATCAAACCTTAAACATTTAATCTTCATTCTAGATTCATTCTAAACTTTGTTCTTAATCAATCTAAACTTGTCAAATGCTTTAGATTTTTCTTTAAGACATGCTATCCACATCATTCTAGTAAAGTCATCAACAAAAATTATAAAATTCCTTTCACCATAGAATCCTCTAGTCCTTGTGAGACCACTCAAATCTGTATGAATAATTTATAATTTTGATGCTATGGTGAACTTCTTACTAGGAAAAGAACTTCTTTTCTACTTAGCCATAATACATTCTTTGCATATCATGTTAGTAGGTTTCATAATCTTAGGCAAATATCTGACCGCAAATGTAGTGTTTACTTTCACAATGTTATCAAAGTTTATGTGATAGAACCTTTTGTGCCATAATCAACTATCATCAATTTTAGTAATCAAACATATCTTTTTAGCAGGATTCAACTGAAATACATTACTTCTGGTTCTTGACCTAGTTCCAATCATATTACCATTCTTATCTTTGATCACACAAGTCTTCTCAGTAAACCAAACTTGATATCCCTTATCAACTAACTGTACAACACTCAAAAGATGTTGTTTCAATCCATCCACAAAATAAACATCATCAGTGTTAGTCTTTCCTTCAAGAGTAATAGATCCTATTCCTTTTATCAAGCAATGTGCATTGTTTCCAACTCTAAATTTTTTTCCATCATAGTTGTTAAACTTTATAAATTTCTTCATATCCCTAGTCATATGATGTGAACAACCACTATCTATAATCCAACCAGTTTTCTTTTCTACTTGAGAAACTAAAGCTTTTTGTTCTCTCACTTCAGTTTTAGAGCTTTCTCCTTTTATTGCTACAAATCTTCTTTCATCACTTTCATTGTCACTTTCACTTAATATTTTCTCAATGCTAGATTCAAATTCTTTATCATTAGCATAATAACATTCTTTAGATGTTCTAGGTTTAAAGTTCTTCTTATATTTCTTCACTCTCTTAGGGCATTTAGATGCGAAATGACCATATTCTTGACATGTCCAACATTTAAAGATTTTCTTACCTTTAGGTTCTCTTTTCACAAGCAATGCAATTCCTTCCTTAATCTTTCTATCTTCTTCAGTCTTAGATCTGCTGCAACTAGCATAATCTCCACTGAAACTTGTAGTTCTTGACAAAGTAGAACAAACACTTAGTGCATTGAATGTTGTTTCAATTCTAGGTAAATCTCCAAACTATCTCAAGCATGTCTCTGTTGCTTCTAATCTTCCAAGAAGAGTTTCTCTGGTAAAATTTTTAGTACAAGGTATAACTTGTTCAATCATTTGTGTTTTCTGCTTAAACACAGGGGTCAGTGTCTTTAAGATCTTCCATATGACTAAACATCTTCAATTTTGTTTCCTTCACAACCTTTGATACCTGCAAAAATCTTTGATATCCTACCAATATAACTTCTAACATATTCATCTTCCATCATTATTGCATCTTCAAATAAACATATCTAATTTTGTAATCTTACTCTCTTAGCATGCACATCACCTTCAAAAGTAGATTGTAAGGCAAACCAAATTTCATGAGATGTCCTTAGAATTTTTACCTAACTGTATTCATTCTCCAGAAGAGTTGACAAAATTTCTTCTCTGGCAAGTATGCAACACATGAATAGATCTCTTTCCTTATTAGTGCAATCTTCAAGTTTATCTTCTTCAATGATAGTCTTGTCAATCTTTGTAATCAACCAATATCCTAGTCCTAAACATAGAAAATGTGTCTTCATCTTTTCCTTCTAGCTATCATAGTTAACTCCATCAAACATAGGGCTTTCTTTCCTAAAATGACTCGCCATAAATCTCCTTAAGTTGTTAAAATTTTCCTTCAAGGACCTGCCACCCTGATACCAATTATTAGAAAGTAAAGTCCACCAAGATAACTGAGGGGTGGGGAGGGGGGGGGGTTGAATCAGTTATCTAATAAAAACAACTTATAATACCATCATTAGATTTAAATGATGTAACCAATATAAACAAAAACCATAGAAAGATAAACATACACAATAACACAATATATGTTGACTAGGGAACCTCTTGATCAGAGAGTAAACCCCAGTGGGGATGGTATGTAACACCCCACCTAGGAACCCAAGAGAGATTAACCTAAAACATGCTACTAAGTTTGGTGAATAATTTTTTTTTAAAGTTAACATACAAGATAAACAACAACATGGAAGCAATTACCATTTACTCACATTAAACCAATAACCATCACAGATTACAAAACTCGAGGGTCCCATGACGTAGAATTACTTAAGAACACAACACAACTAAAATAACATCAAAAAAAGATTCCATAACATAAATAATATAATTACATCATACATCAATATATTACAATCCTCATGGTCATCCATAAAATCTAAATAAACTCACATCCAGTGCACATGTCGTAGGGTATGTGGTAATCACTCTAATAATACTAATACAATGTCCAGATTAGGTATCACATGCAATACTCTAATACAAGATTAAATAATAATGAAGATAAGAAAACAATCATCAAAGAAGAAACATAAGGAGTCCAACTGCAGAAGCACCATCAAGCACTGGCATTAGGACATCGAATCTCAAATGGTAAAGAATCACTACCACCCGTCCATGTAGAACCACAAAGGCCTACCCCACCATGTTGAGGAGATAAAAACAAACCCCAATTGGATAACCAATACCAAAGCAAGGTAAAATCACTAAGCAAGAGGATCTTGAAAGAACTCTAACTCAAGGTAAACAAAATATAGTAATAGGTACAATTCACTAATACAGAGGCAACTGACACATGTAGAATAACCAGACTATGCATAGGAAGGTGTCATCATGTACGTCTAATCCTTGAGTTTTGTCTTGGTAGTCTCTCTAGATCCCAGCACCAAAGTGACCATACACGGTATCAATGACCTCTCATATAGATGAAGTCATCAACTATGCCAACTCATGTCTTTTAAAGACGGCTAGTCATCTTCTCAACATCCATCTTAGTTTGTAATAGCACTCAAGCATGGGTGAGGACTCATATCTTATTAGATTCATTTAAATACCCCTTAATTATATTAGGTTATCACTTGATTACTGATACTTACAATAAGTGATCATGGCAACCATTTGTGGGCCCCGACACTTATTGCAAGCCACCTCCTTCTACATGTTTAGGTAAACTACCCTAGGCTCACAGATCTCACCTAGATCTAATCAGGTATACAACTAGGTAATCCCAGATCTAGTTTCACAAAAAAGAACCAAAAATGATTACAAAGATACCATAAAAAAAATACAAAGCATCATGAGCCCAAATGGTCAAGTCAGGGATGATAATCAGAATATACACACATATCAAAAAATAACTAAAAACATAACCATCTGACACATACCTCGACCTTTGTTTCCCCCTAGGTCTTCTAGTACCCGATATCACATAATGCAAAAGAAGACACTGTAGGAATGAAGAATACAACACTCACACCATAAAGAACTGAAATAGATCCATAAGCCTTTAAATTCCATTTTGAGCATAATTGAAACCAAGCATAAAAACAATTAAACCTACTAGGAGAATCTGAACATAAACATTACAATAATATCATAACTAAAGAATATTCCCTCAGCCTTCGTACTTTCCCAAGGTCATCTAATGCCCATAAAAAAAGATAATAGAACAACAGGGAAAGAATGAAGTAACATTTTCAATTAAAGAAAACAACATGTTGGAGCTCTAAATTTTGGGCAAAATTTGGAGTCCTATATAGTGATAAAACCCTAAAAAATGGCCTCTTAATTTCCATGCCAAATAATTAATGATGGAGTACATGAAATGGGATAAAATATTACAATAAATTTCAATTAAAAAGTTGAGATATTATGGAAGGAAGCTCTGTGACAAGAACAATAAAAAATCTATGATCAAAGCCTTCAGAAAATGCTGGAATTTCGACCTGTTGCAAAGATGATGCCAACAAAGGATGAAGATGGTCAAATTTTAAAAATCTAAAAAAGACCCAGTTCGGGAAATCAAATTTCCTATTTCCATTAAAAATATTAGCTTCCCACAAGGTTTTTTGGTTTTTCAACCAAACCCAAATCCGAAATATAGGTAGTTATTTTTTAGTTAGTTTATTATTTTTTCAAAATAATTTGTAATAAGGGTGTGCCTTTTCACCCTAAAGAGGTGTGAAAGCCACTCAAACATGTATATATACATAATATAAAATGTAAAGAGGGAAGAGAATACAAGGAAGATTTTCATAGAATAGAATTTGATCACAACTACAATATGAACTCTAATGTACTATTTTTTCAACTTCAATAAAGATAAGTGCTCTTCTTTTTATTTGTGGTTAATATGTTTTCAATTAGTCTTTCAAATTACTCTGTGAACTAGGGTATCCTACTGTGTTCTTTCATTGATTCATTTGTTTAATTTAATTTATACAATTTGAATATTAGTTGCATGGTCTGAGAACCTGTTATTGTTCCTTTCGGGCTCTTAAGTTGGGTTAAAATCCATAGGACTAATTGTATAAGTTATTTAAAGTTTTATTTCAACTGAAGCCTTTAGGATGATGGTCTCGCTTTATAGGAGTGAGTTACCTTAAAACCATCTCTAATTGTACGTAGGATTGAAAGTTTTATGACTCTATAGCCCAAGTATTTAGAAGGCACTAATCTAGCTATTATTTGGAAATTGTCATTTGGTTCATACATTTGTAGTTTATAGATCATTAAATCATTATTTCAAAAGCATTACTTTTAATTATTTAGTATAATCCATTTAGTCAAGTATTATAGAATAGATATTTTTAGGAGATTAGTTTCTTTCCTCAAAGGATCATTCACTACCTTTGGAGGAACTTTGTTTGTTATGTACGCAATTGTGGGACATAGAGAATTAAATAGTTCAAAGTGAAATTAGGCCTACCAGCCTTGGCTAGATTAAGCCAAAATTGTAGAGGTATCAGTGTGAACCTGTTAGTTGGCCAAAAGTGAATCCATCATTTTTGGGCACCAACACAACCAATTTCAGTGTAAAGATGCACATCTAGCTTCTAATCATACATTCAAGGTATTTTAAAATAATAATCTGAGACCTTGCATCAATTAGGGCACATCGTTTACACTACACTCATAATTAATCTAGATTATATTAAATAATTAAAATAATATCAACTAGATAACCCAAGTCTAAATTAACTTGCATCTTGATTCTAAAACAAATTAAATAATTTAAATCTAACTCAAATTAAATAATCAATTCTAAAATCAAATAAATAATTAAAGTATAATTTTAAAATTAATATTAATTCAGTAGCATAAATTAATCCTAAACCTAAGCATTAAATTTATACTAAACACTTATAAAAAATAATGTTAAATTCAATTTCCACAAATTGTTATTTTCCAGTCTAAAAGTTTATTAAATATTTTAATAAACATAAACTATTTAAGAAAAATAAAACAATTTAGATTATAAACTAACTTTATTAAAAATAAACACTTTAATAAATAAAACAAACTTTATATAATTTAAATATTTAATTAAAAATTGTAATTAACATATTATATTTTAACTAATTTAAAATAAATTAAAAACATATTAAAAAGAATTTTTTTAAAATTAAAAAGTGCTTTGTAGGGGGGTCGTGGGCCCGCACCCCATGGCACCTGTAGCGCCTGCTACAGCCCGTGCGCATGACACCTACAAGTCGTGCTGCAGCATGGAGATAGGTAAGGGGGGAAAGTAGGGTGTTTGGTGGCCATGCACCCCAAAACAAATATTTTATTTTAAAATTTTTTTTTTTTAATTTTGTTTAATTTTTTTAAAAACCCATTACAATGCAAAACATAAACAAAGGGATTTTTTTTTAATAGCAATATATATATATATACATATATACATATATATATATATATATATATATATATATACATATATACATATATATATATATACATATATACATATATATATATATATATACATACATATATACATATATATATATATATACATATATATATACATATATATATATATATCTATATATACATATATATATATATACATATATACATATATATATATATATACATATATATATGTATATATATATATATATGTATATATATATATATATATGTATATATATATATATGTATATATATATATATATACATATATATATATATATACATATATATATATATATATATATATATATATATATTTAAAGACAAAGTCCTCTGTAGGGGGGTCGTGGGCCCGCACCCCATGGCACCTGTAGCACCTGCTACAGCCCGTGCGCATGACACCTACAGGCCGTGCTGCAGCATGGAGATAGGTAAGGGGGGAAAGTAGGGCGTTTGGTGGCCATGCACCCCAAAACAAATATATATATTTTTTTTAATAGCAATATATATATATATATATATATATATATATATATATATATATATATATATATATATATATATATATATATATATATATATAAAGACAAAGTCCCCTTTTACACAAACCTGATTTTTTTTTATTTTAAATAACAATTTCTGAAAATGAAAAGAAAACATCCAAAGCATAATTTTCCAGAAAATGAAATAATCCACCTTTTTAGACTTTTATGCACAAATGCTTGTCTTTTCATTTCGATTGGCTTGTGTATTTCTTTGTCTTTTTCTGGTATTTGTTTTTTGACTATAATTTTTTTACAACACGAAGATAGGTAAGGGGGGAAAGTAGGGGGTTTGGTGGCCCCACCCACCAAAACAAATATTTTAATTTTTTTTAATTATTTTTTAAAACCCATGGGATTTTTTTTAATAGCAATATATATATATATATATATATATATATATATATATATATATATATATATATATATATATATATATATATATATATATATATATATATATATATATATATAAAGACAAAGTCCCCTTTTACACAGACCTTTTTTTTTTTTTAAAATAACAGTTTCTGAAAATGGCAAGAAAACATCAAAAGCATAATTTTCCAGAAAAGGAAATAATCCACCTTTCTAGACTTTTATGCACAAATGCTTGTCTTTTCATTTCTATTGGCTTGTGTATTTCTTTGTCTTTTTCTGGTATCTATTTTTTGACTGTAATTTTTTTATAGAGCTTATTTTTTTTACAAAATGTTGATTTTCTACCCAAATTGTTTTTTTCCTTTTCCTCACATTCAAATTTATTAATCCATGGCTCTATAGTTGAACTATAAGCAATACTAATTTATCAATTTCTAAGAGTTTTAGGAAGAATTTTCTCACAAAAATTGGGCAGCATAACCCTATTGTGCCAAGTCTAAATAAAACCTAGAAATCACAGATCTAAGGGTTCTCTAATACCCAAAATCACAAACAAAAGCAAATACAGATCTAAGCAATTAAATCTATCCAGACATAGAAACTACTGGAAATTGCACAACAATTCACAAAGAGGTTTTCTCAAACCCTACCTAAAATCCAATGCAAGAAACTGTAAAAAGGATGCCTTTGAGAAGAAGCAAATTCCAGATTCTCCAAGTATGAACTCAATCCTACAGATTTGAATCCACTAAGAAAGCAATCCAAGAACCAGATGCACAACAATCTTCCACAAATTTCAAGCAACACAATACACCCAAGAAAACTCAAAATTCCAAAATCAAGCTCTGTCCATAATTCTCCAAAACCTATGTGTGTGTAAAAAAAAAATGAAAGCCTTTCCCCCTATTAGGGATTCAATTCCCCCTTTCATGCAAACCCTAGATGACTCATTAGTTAGCTCCTAATCAAACTCCAATTCTCAATTTGAAAGAAAATCCTAATTAATAAATTAAAATAACTTTATTTTGCACAACTTAACCTTGACTTTTGAAAACAAGTTATTATTTTGCAAACAATTTCCATTTAACTCAATTAAAGCACATGTAAATAATAAAAATTCACATTAAATAAATTAAATACTTAAGGCACAATTTAATCATGCAATTAAATATTTAATTATTTAATGAAACATAATCAATTCTAGTTTCAAAAAATTAATTAGTTAAATCCAAATATTTAAATATTTGATCTTTAATTAATTATCCTCACATAAGCATAAATATTAAAGTTAATATTATTTTTCAACTATAATATTAAATTCCACAACTATAGAAAAATTACACACAAGCAATAAATCAACTAAAATCAAACAACATAAAACCAAGCAAACTCAGGAGAAGGGATCCGTGAATTCCTATCAACTAGACGAATCTGGGTAGGGTAGTCAAACTGATACTTGTCCAATCCTAGGACAATTAGGCTTAGGTTAGGGTTTTGGGTCTGTGTATTATCTCCCCTCTTTACCATTGAGATGAATATTTATGGGCACACTCACTCCTACCAATTTAGGGAAGACGATGCCCTGTACTTGCAAACCTGTCATCACAAGATGAAGCATGTGCATCCAATATATATATGGTAGATAATGATAGGGTACGGTCGGACGTGTGGATCTTGACTATGCAAGTAACTATGCCTCTGTCCTCTACCACACAAACACATCAAACAAGTACATACACATGATAACCATACACATGCAAGTATGGGGTCAGTAACATCATAAACTGATATAAAGCATAAAAACAACATCATAAAGATATCAACATCTAATCTATGCAATCACATGATAGACATTTAATGAACATAATCCAGAATCATCATTTATTGAAATAATAATTGATCACATGAAAAGTGACCTAAAAGAATTCGGCCAATCAATTGAAACTAAAAGAAAACTATGGGTGGGTACTACATGGTACCCACAAAAGATGTACTAAGATGAAAATTACTTGTGAGAGGATGGACTCTATTAGGAGTGTTATGAAATACATTCAGTACATATTAGTCCCTGTTAGGAGACTTTGAATCCCTGTTAAAATTTTTTAACTTGGTTAAGAGTTATGGAAGGAAAAAGGGCCCACTGTCCAAATAGCTTCAAGGGCAAGATCATCAAACTCACTATCCAACAGATCTCTGTATTATCCAAATAGAATAATAGAAATAATTACTAATCTTTGCAACTCCTTTTTCTGTGCCAAAACTACACCAACTACTTTACTAGATCTTAATACAAGATTTTCTTAATTCATATATCATCATATATCTCTCTTTTATTTCTTCATTCATATATTACAATCAAGGAAACCAATCCTTCCTTTATACCACACTCAAATAATTTACAATAGAGTTGGCCAACAAGGTAACCAAATATAAAATATAAATCATTACACATTACATAATATTTCATAACCACATAAAATTGTTGGCTTCCAAACTAAATAATTCTTCACATGTGTGACATCTGACTATGCTCTCTCATCTAGGTCACCTCCAAAATATCAACCTCTGTACAACTTTGCATATCTAGATTCTATCCCAATTAGGAGATATAATCTAGTTATCACAAGCCGCTTCTTAGGAACACTGTCTGAATACTGTTTCCACTAAATTACACATAACTGTCATGAATAATTGAATTTCTATATGCATTCTTAACCATAAGCTTAGGATACAATATAGAACAAGTCCTCAACTCCGAATAGATTGATCTACAATTCTTCACATGCGCTAATACAAACATTTTATGCTTCTCTGCTTATCTCTAGTAGATAAATGTGTTAACATCAATGACAAACATAGTCATGAATACAACATACAACTGCTACAAAATACTTCGAATACTCCCCCATAGGACATATTCAACATTCATTCCTAACACTTCTAACCTCTAGTGCCAACATGGCTTACAACATGATCTTATTACAAAATAATCATCATGCTACTAAAACATAATCAAATGACCCAATATGGTCTTATTACATTTCCAAATGACCCATTATGGTCATGTTTGTCTTCAAATCCCCATAGGATCTATGAGTGATCCTAGTGTTCTTTCTAGGCATTGCCTCCTTGGCCTTGGTGCTCCTACACCAACAACACTCCTACAACTAAACAAGGGTGGATTCACATTGTATATGGTGTATCTAGATACCTCAGAACATAAATGTATACCTTGTTCAAGCAGATCTTTTACTACTTCTCCTTACCCATCATTTTCATGACTTTTCACAACATTGTTTTGGTGATCACCAACTATTAACCCTTTATCTTCACATTAGAAAGTTAGATTTGTATGATAAATATTAGGGATGGATCATTCCATGTGAATTAGTCAACAATCATTCATGGTATGATCATCCAATCATTGGAACTACCAAAAGTTACAAAGAACACTGATTTTTAATGATAGTCAGTACAGTTTATTTAAATTAGTAATATAAATGGACTTCAAAACATTTAATATGAATTTAAAATGAAGTTAATAATTCCCCTCAAGGTATTAGAACTTGATCTAATCAATAACAATAAAAAGATGTTAGAAATAGGGAATATTGAGAGGGGGGGTGAATCAATATTCTACAAACTTTCTCTTTTGCCCAATTATGGATATAACAGATTAAATTTATACATGCATAACATAAGAAGCTAAACAATATGCATAGAAATGGAAATAAAGAACTCATAACACATGATATGTTCTCGAGGAAAGCCTAGCCAAGGGAAAACCCCAGTGGGGATGGTACCCACAAAGATCCACTAATCAAAAGTATCATGTTAAGGATGTTGACCCTGTTAGGAGTCTATTACAAGCATATAGTGTATCAGTCCTGATTAAGGGACTATAGGCCTTGTTAGAAGCCTCAACCTATTAGGAGTTGTCAATACAAAATCTGATTATCAAATGAGCCCACTGCCCAAAAAATTAATGTACAATGTATACAAAACTAGATTAAGGTATATAACCTTATGCTGCTTGCATTAGTGTCTTTTCACTACTCTTACATTCACATCATATCATTACAATATTTCCCATATCTATATTCTCTCTTCTTTACAATTACAATTACATATATACAAGTTATTAAAGATAATAACTTTACATGGTCAGCCTCCATATATCTTTATCCAAGAGTTAACATCTAGGATGTCATCCCTTTATATTATTAAGTCATTATTTTGATAAACAAAATAATCCCTTAACTCTTTACCAATTCAGCCTTCATATTCTGTCCTGTCGGCTTAACACGGTCTTCGGTAAAACTATCATAACTAATTCCGTACATGTCGTACTGACTTACACTTTGAGATGGGTCATCATTAGTCATCATAGAGTCTATGTTCAAGTGCACAAGCACTGAACTTACTCCAGTAAACATCGCAAACACAAACTATATCCTAGTGCACTAGTGAAAACATTATCTTACGCTTAGACAAATTTGCAATGCGCTCTACTATACTTTCTCTCAGACCTGTGCGATCTTCATGTGGATCATATGTTGCCATAATGACAACATCTATGTACTCACTTCAGCCAAATTGCAAACAATCTCCCCCTTTGTCATTGGTGGCAACATATGAGAAAATTGTCTAAGTGTACAAGTCAAAATCTCAAAATTGTATCAAAATTGTGGCCATAGTATAGAATATGTATACTATCCTTTTAACTCCTCAAAATATAAACTCTAATACAATGCTCCCCCTAAGAGTATCAATCCTTATCAAATATATCAATTTTCTACTCTAATATCTCTCCCCCTTTGGCAACAATGACAAAATAAGGTAGGGAGGATTACAAAATTGTATCTCAAAAAATATTATACCTTCATTTTCTTATTGCAAAGCCAGTAGGCTTGCAACACAATCTACAAAATCAATTTTCATAGCTTCTATATCCTTTTCCCATGAATTCTTGATGGAATCTGCCACATTGAGTAAAGTGCTCAGTCCATAAGCTGCTATTTGACAAGCTTGGAGGTTGTCAAATTTAAATTTCTGAAAGGATGTCTTAGATGTAAGACATTCTTCTAACTGCTCTTCAATGATACTCAAGAGTCAAATTCATAGAGATGTGTTCTCTCAAAAGAGTGAGTCTCCTCATTTTTCTATTCCTCTCATCTTGCAATATTCTTATTTCATCATAAAGCTTCTGAACTTTCTTTTCAGCATCACATACCTTCACATTAGGTCTAGAAAGAAGGTTACATTCATTCTGAATCTCAACTTCCTTCAACTTGATCTTCTGTTCCTCTTCTGCTGTCAAAATCTCTAGTTTTGTACACTGTATGTACAATGATTTTCCTATCTCCAAATGTTTCCTCAAGTTCTTGATACAAATATCAAGACTGCTAATATCATTCCTCATATTCTGACTTATGTTCAAAAGCATTTCAGCTTCATAAGCTGCTTGAGCTCTCACTTTTGCAATATCAAATAGGTTAGTGAATTCATTGTCAAAAGTGTTCATTACCTTCTTAGCTTTCTCCAAAGGGTCTGCCTCTATGATTTGTGTAGTTACAATGCTTTGTAACTTCTTAGTAAGGTCCTTCAGACTCCCTTCAAGATTTTTCACTTTCTTGTTCTTGCCAATGATTTCATTCAAAGAAGTGATCAGTTCTAACTGATCATCATCATCAACTTCCTTTCCTAAATCTTCAAACAAAGATCCAATTACTTTCTTCTTTCCAATCTCAGGAGTAAGACTGATGTATTCTATGATAGGAGTGGGTGCTTGTATCTCAGTCATCTTAGGTTCTTCATTGATAGATTGAGTCTGCTCTACTTCTTCAGTTCTATCTAGTTCATCAAGAGTTGAATTGTCAACAATGTTTGCTAAGTTCTTGAATACATTGTCATCAGTATCCAAGGTGACCTTAGTGCCTTCTATATTAATAGTTTCATCTTCAATTTTAATAGCTGAAGGAGAAGGAATATCCTCTTGTTCAGCTTCAACTGCTTGCTCTACTGCAACTGATGGCTCTCTAATGTTTTCTGCCATGACCTTGATTATTGCCTGCTCTGTATCTAAATTAAATTCTTCATATCTACCTCCCATAATCAAAATGGTTCTCCTTTTGGTTCTCAAATGGGTTCTTAAGGCCTTCAATATCTGCTCCAAGTGTTCATCATCTCTCACTTCACAAAGCTTCTTCACAAGATTCTTTCTAATATTGGTGTCTTCTTCAGTTGCTCTCTGCTTTCTATTTAGCAATTTGGTGTACAACTCATCAAGTATTTCACCTTGAATAGAATCAAATTTCTTGTTTGCCAAAATCATATGCCTCACAATAGCATTCTCCAAATTAAGTCTGTCTGAATAATCATAAAGACTGCAGTATTTGTTCATTTTAGTAAAGTCTCCATTTTCAATAATCTGCTCATTAAGCTTTTCAACTTTAGGTTTCCAGACTTTCTTCTTAACTGTAGTGTCATCAACTTTTATTTCTACAATTTCTCTTGGTATTGGTTGAACTAAAGTCTTCTATCTCTTTCTTGGTCCAGCAACAATTTCTTTCATTCTCTTGCTAGCTGAGGAGGAAGTGGATCTAGTTGTTACTTGTTCCTTTTTTGGTTCCTCTACTTTCACCTTGACTTGTGTAGATTCTTTCTGTACTGTACGGGATGACAAGGGTGGTACAATCAAGACTTCTTTCTATCCAATATCCTTGATTGCTGCTGCTATCTATTTTGCTATTAAGAATTCTTGTTCTGACATTCCTGTATCTTTCAATATTCTCCTGATAGTGCTGTCAACTCTCTTCTTAGATTTCTTCTCTTCAATTATAGCTTTTGCTGAGTTGAAGTTCTCTTCAAAAGTTCCAAATCTACTGCACTGAGTGTCCAATTTACTTTTAAGTAATTTGCCAACATATTCTTTAGTTTCAGCCTCAGATATCTCATAGCCAAGAGGGTCTATGAACTCAATTCTAGGTTCCACTGCTTCGATATAGGTAAAGTCAATGTCAACCATAAAACATATATCATTCTTATACTTCTTCACAAGTGACTGTGGAATTCTTGATCTGCTAGTTACCATGTTCTGAAATGTCTTCACTACTAACATAGCACTCTCATTTACTTTGTCAATAACATGTCTCAAATATACTGTATTTATCCTTTCCATAGCAGTTAGTCCATTATTCCAATCATTTGCAATGGTGTATGGAAATCTTCTCAATGAGTGGAAAAACATGTAAGTGATTAAGGATGAAAATCTAAATTGTGCATACTTAGATTTCTTTATCTTTTCCAAGTTTTCAAACAGTTGAATTCTCAAAATTTCACACATATCAAATGGTACTTTGTCAACACACATTAAATAGGCAATATGCACCATGCTAGCTGCCATATCATCTTCTCTAGAATTTGGACAAAACTTAGTTGTTAGGTACTTGCACAAATATCGAACATCATGTTGTTTGATCTTGCTAATCACAATTCCTCTGCCATTGTAGGATGAACCTGTGTTGTCTATGACTATTTTTCTCATATTTTTCTCATTTAAAGGAATAGCACCAACTTTAGATAAACCTGTGACTTCATGAATCAAGTTAGCTGTAATGTCTATCACTCTATCCTCTAGCCAAAACTTCCCATTGTGAATTCTGCTTAGAATAATCTTAGTGCATTCTTCATTCTCAAACTCATACTTCAAAGCATACTGAACAATCTCATTATCTTTCAAATGTTCATATCCTTGTTTTAATGACACATCCTGATTGTAAATGTTCATATGTTCATTGGTAAAATCACTATCACTAACAATTTCTAACTTGCATCCAAGATAACTTCTCACATTTTCTAAATGCAAAACTCCATCTGGTACAAATGATAATGCTAACCTAGGATGATCTTCTTCCAAGGGTTCTACTAGTTCCTTCTTCATTCTAGATCTATTCTTATCTCTAATATTGTGAATTAAGGATACATCCATGACTATTTCAAATTCCTTATACCGATTCAAAGATTTTGTCAAGATAAATACCTCAAGTTCATGATTTTAGGGCTTTCGTAGATTCAGCGCTCAAATCTTTCACCAAATCACTACAAAATGCTTCCAATCTCTATTCTTTGCTCTCTTAAACACTTCAATTCACTTTGATAATCAAATAACATTGATCATAACCTTTTAATACTTCAATCTCACTTAGATCTGACATCACATTCAATTCTTTTGCCGCTTCTTTCCAAAAAGTTGTTTCTGTTATCCTGCAAAACTTAAAACTTCTTGCGATCTCACAAAACATAATATTTTCTTTTGCGCTCTTAACCATAGCATTAGTACATCATAAAAAACCTTACATTAATTGCGCAAGGCTTAATTCTTCAAAAATATACTTCTACACTAATTCTAAGTTCCTAATCTACTGCAATTTTCATAAATTAAGTGCTTTGAGTTAGGTCAGGTAAGGATTCATTCTTACCACTTGATACTTCACCTTTCTGATTACCTTCAATGTTGAATATGTTTCCTTGATCTGTGCCTTTAACAAACTTCACTTCATCTGCATTACTACAGCAACCTTTCTGTCTGTTACCTACATCTTCATTACTTGCATGATTTCTAGGGTTAGGGTTAGGATGAAAAAATCCATTGTTCATTCTGCAAAACCTTGTTGTATGTCCAATCTTGTTACATATCTGACAAACAATTCCATTGTTCCCATATCTTGGTCCTTGCTGATTGATTTGTGATCTGCAGTTTCTAGCAATGTGTCCAATCTTGTTGCATCTATAACATACTACTTCATTTCTTCTGTTCATATTTTCAGTAGGTCTTTTATCTGCATTGTTAGTATTTCTAAACATTCTACTACCATAATTCTCAATAACTTTAGATCTTCTACATTCAATTTCTCTATGTCCAAAACCATGTCAATTATAATAATAACCATTAAGAGGTTTAAATTGTTTACCTGTGCAATCTCTCTTCATGTGACCAATAGTATTACAACCAAAACATCTACCTTTGAATTCTCTTTGCATACCTTTGGGTGATTCTTCTTGGTTCGGTGGTTCTTCTTCTTTAGGTGCTTCTTCTCCTTTAGGTGTGTCTTCAGATTTGTTGATCTCATCTGACTTCTTCTCTATGCTTTCAAATTCTTTCAGATCTGGTTCCTTGCTTTCATCATTTGTTCTGAATATATTAAATCCAAGTCCAGTCTTATCATAGGATGGTTTTCCATAAGATACTTGTTCATCAATCTTCTCACTATTTGAATATAGCCTTTCAAGTTGTTGTTTGGATTGAGTTAATTCACCTTTCACAATCTTATTGTATTTCTCAAGTTCTGCATGCTGCAAGTTTACTTTCTCAAATTTAGATGTTACTTTGCCAAGTTTAGATTTTAATTCTTCATTCTCAATCTTCAACCTTTCATTCTCAGATCTCATATTTGCTTCATTTTTGTCATTTCCATCTTTCAAACTAAGCTTCAGATTTTCTATCTTCAGTTCATGCTTAAGGATCACATTTTCTTTTTCTAAATTGTCATCACAATCTTCAATAAGAATTTCGGATTCCTTTTCAGATTTCAGATCTTCTATCTTGTTTTTTAGTTTCTCAATAAGGTTATTTGCATCATCATATTTCCTTTTTAGAGTGTTTCTTTCATCAGTAAGCATATCAATCTGTTCAAGAGCTTCTTCAAGATTTTTCTATAGTTGATCCATATCCATAGAGATCTTACTCAAGCTGCTAGGCTTTCCTTGAATGATTCTTCTCCGAGTAACTAAGCTCTGATACCAATTTTTAGAAATAGGGAATACTAAGAGGGGGGGGGGGTGAATCAATATTCTACAAACTTTCTCTTTTTCCCAATTATGGATATAATAGATTAACTTTATACATGCATAACATAAGAAGCTAAACAATATGCATAGCAATGGAAATAAAGAACTCATAACACATGATATGTTCTCGAGGAAACCCTGGCCAAGGGAAAACCCCAGTGGGGATGGTACCCACAAAGATCCACTAATCAAAATTATCATGTTAAGGATGTTGACCTTGTTAGGAGTCTATTACAAGCATATAGTGTATCAGTCCTGATTAAGGGACTATAGGCCTTGTTAGAAGCCTCAACCCTGTTAGGAGTTGTCAATACGAAATCTGATTACCAGATGAGCCCACAACCCAAACAACTAATGTACAATGTATACAAAATTGGATTAAGGTATATAACCTTATGCTACTTGCATCAGTGTCTTTTCACCGCTCTTACATTCGCATCATATCATTACAATATTTCCCATATCTATATTCTCTCTTCTTTACAATTACAATTACATATATATACAAGTTATTAAAGATAATAACTTTACATGGTCCACTTCCATATATCTTTATCCAAGAGTTAACATCTAGTATGTCTTCCCTTTATATTGTTAAGTCATTATTTTGATAAACAAAATAATCCCTTAACTCTTTACCAATTCAGCCTTCATATTTTGTCTTGTCGGCTTAACACTGTCTTCGGTAAAACTGTCATAACTAATTCTGTACATGTTGTACTGACTTGCGCTCTAAGATGGGTCATCATTAGTCATCATGGAGTCTATGTTCAAGTGTGAAAGCATTGAACTTACTCTATTAAACATCACAAACACAAACTGTATCCTGGTGCACTGGTGAAAACACTGTCTTACACTTAGACAAATTTGCAATGCACTCTGCTATACTTTCTCTCAGACCTATGTGATCTTCATGTGGATCATATGTTTCCATAATGACAACATCTATGTACTCACTTCAGCCAAATTTCCAACAAAAGAAACCATCAAAATGTAGAAAATGTAATGTTTTATTGAGTTTCAGCCCCTGTCCATACACCCAGGCATTCCTTATGTCATAACTGATTAGAATCCTTCTTATAAAATTCCTTCCTAACTTCCTCAACAATTTGAGACCGGTTTCATTTCTTGGTTAAGGTTAAAACACACTTAAACTAATTTCCCTCCTATTTGCATCTAACCGTTGGAATTCAAATTTTTGAATTTCCAACTTATATTTTATTACATAATTCAACTAAATAACTCATAAAAATTGCCTATTAGATCCTTAGGAATTTATTAAACATTTCTGAAACCTTCTAAGTCTACTAAGGACCTAATAAAATCCAATTTAACATCATGCTCTCATATCACCATTGATGATCCTAAGGTCCTTACCAGGCTTTGTAGGATTCATTACAAACTTGTTACATTTATAGCCTTCAAAGGCTATGATTGGCTTTAACACATGCAAATTTATGATTTTAGACTGTTACATGCTCTTCTTTGTTCCTTTAGCTTCATCAAGTCTCCTTCCATGCCATAATGATCTTGATCATTCTCCTGACCTTGAAAGAAACTCTTGTCCCAAGAGTTGTTCCACTTCTCTAATGTACCAATCTAATCATGCCTCCTTGTCCATCTTTGTTTATGATTCAAGTAATCCCCAAGGGTGATTTTATTTCTCTTTATCCATCCTATATTCACATGCCAATAAATTTTAGAAATAAAACCTTTGTTTGTGTGTCCTTCCTTAGGACAATGTTGCTTGTATTGTTGCTTGGATTGCTGCTTGCATTTTGATTGTACCACTGATTCATTTTTCTTCATAGGCTTCCTTTTCAACTCCTCCTTGCCTTTACCTTTTCTCTTCTCAAACATAGGATAACTAATGGTCCTTATTAATGTGGAGAAAATCAAACACACTTTCTCAACATTGCAACCCCTTTTCTATCTTTCTACAATCTGCATCTTAATACCCTCCATCAGCATATTACACCATCTAGCTGCATAGACACACCAGCTAGAGGCTCCATAACCCCCCAATACTCTACTAATAATAATACCACAATTCAATGCACAATATGTCAACATGGGCATGCACGTACATGGTGACACATTTCACCATCTTTCCTCCATTACGGACTGTGGTAACATTCCACCATGCTTTCTCCACTTAACTTCACTAGCCAAGTTGCCTGTTTGCTCAACATATGCTGCCACTTGAGAATGTCTTCCAACATTCCAGGCAAGAGTCACCACCTTTGATAATCTTTGAAACTGAGGTCTAATGGTGGTGAACTTCGATGATCATTTGTGGGAGTAACACTCAGCTATTCCAAAGAAACAAATGACTTTACACATGGTACCCTCGGTCTCCTTCGAATTTGACAGTTAAGGCGTGCATGTATTACAAGCACCACCACCTTTCTATTACAAATGTCGAGTTCCAAAATACATTGGACTCAAGTTGTCACTTTGGAAATGATAGCCAATCTCATTTGGCCACTTCAATGTAGATGAATCTATGAAAAAGATGCCATCTCTCTTAATTCTCCTTTGACATGACTGTCAAAACATTACTCTTTTACTACCTTGCGGGCACACACAAAATCATAACTTCCCGATAGCTTGGGTCGCCACCAACTCGAGATTCTTGTCATGATTCTTGAAAACTATTTTGGTTTCAATGTAATCAAATAACGGTTCTTGGAAACCCTTAGCATATACCAAACCAGCCACATATATCAAACCAAACTTTTAAATCTTATTCATAACCAACTAAGGAACCCGATCCATTCTTTTGTTAAATAGAATCACTTCCAACATCCCAAATCAGGATTTCAATAAACTAGCATAAAGACCAAACCAGAATAACTTGTTCCATGTTAGTTGATACTACTTAACAACCCAACTCACTTTTGCTGTTACATTCTTCCATGAATAAAACTGAAACCAAGAACATAACTAAAACCACATTAACACAGAGATATGCGACATTGTTTTACAAACCATATTAAACATGAAAGATAAAGAGAGAATGGCACAATGAGAATAGAAACACCATAATATCAAAACCCATATATTAACATTCCAAATGCTACATAAACTTAATGGCTCTCTGGCTGAAGGCTAGAGAGCCGACTCTCTTTTTCTATTCTTTTTGTTCTCTCTAAGCTATCTCCCGTAGCTTTTCTCTCTCTCTCTCTTCATTCGGTTACATTTTTTTCTCTTTATAGAGATTGCTAAGGTAGTTATGAAAACCACCTATCTACCCGACTCCCACTCTTTAATAAACCGGCTAGTTTTAACACATTACAATGCAATTTTAGGCACTTTAACCATTTCTTGATGTGGTCCCCTGAAATTCTAGATGACTTAACTATTACAATATTATGAAACTTGTCATAATTGCTTAATGATCAAGATGCTTCCGCATCATACTCCCTGGCTAAGAATATTTCCATGTCTCATGGAAATGCAGATTTTCACACTTCTCCTACTCGCTCTGATGATGCAACTGACTCCCATCAATGGAGTGCATATTGGTCACTATCCACCTTGCTTCATGCTACTTCACCCAACTTCTATATTGCCATCTTAACCACCCAAGATCCTGGAAGATGTTGACGACCATTCTCTTAGTGGTTTCTCTCTGGCACCTTCTACCCAGCCTCATCTCAGTGGAGACAATATCAAGACCCCACTGCTGAGATCTTCACACAAGAACTACTTCATTCTTTTGCAACTTCGATGGATCACTCTTGCAACCAGTGAAAACTCTACCCACCAAACTCACCAGACCTTTCACTTCTATGATACCATTTTGATGTGGATAAAATCAAGCACACTTTCTCAACATTGCAAACCCTTTTCTATCTTTCTACAATCTGCATCTTAATACCCTCCATCTACATATTACACCATCTAGCTGCATAGACACACCGGCTAGAGGCTCCATAACCCCCCAATACTCTACTAATAATAATACCACAATTCAATACGCAATATGTCAACATGGGCATGCATGTACATGGTGACACATTTCACCATCTTTCCTCCATTACGGACTATGGTGACATTCCACCACGCTTTCTCCACTTAACTTCACTAGTCGAGTTGCCTATTTGCTCAACATATGTTTCCACTTGAGAATGTCTTCCAACATTCCAGGCAAGAGTCGCCACCTTTGATAATCTTTGAGACTGAGCTCTAATGGTGGTGAAATTTGACGGTCGCTTGTGGGAGTAACACTCGGCTATTCCAAAGAAACAAATGACTTTGCACATGGCACCCTCAGTCTCCTTCGAATTTGACAGTAAAAGCGTGCTTGTATTACAAGCACCGCCACCTTTCTATTACAAATGTCGAGTTCCAAAATACATTGGACTCGAGTTGTCACTTTGGAAATGATAGCCAATCTCATTTAGCCACTTCAATGTAGATGACTCTGTGAAAAAGATGCCATCTCTCTCAGTTCTCCTTTGACATGACTATCAAAACATTACTCTTTTACCACCTTGCAGGAACACACAAATTTTTTAATTTCCCGATAGCTTGGTTCGCCACCAACCCAAGATTCTTGTCATGATTCTTGAAAACCATTTTGGTTTCAATGTACTCAAATAACAGTTCTTGGAAACCTATAGCATATACCAAACCAACCGCATATATCAAACCAAACTTTTAAATCTTATTCATAACCAACTAAGGAACCCGATTCATTCTTTTGTAAAATAGAATCACTTCCAACATCCCAAATTGGGATTTCAATAAACTAGCATAAAGACCAAACCGGAATAACTTGTTCCATGTTAGTTGATACTACTGAACAACCTGACTCACTTTTTCTATTACATTCTTCCATGAATAAAATTGAAACCAAGAACATAACTAAAACCACATTAACACAGAGCTTTGCGACATTGTTTTACAAACCATATTAAACATGAAAGATAAAGAGAGAATGGCATGATGAGAATAGAAACACCATAATATCAAAACCCATATATTAACATTCCAAATGCTACATAAACTTAATGGCTCTCTGGCCGAAGGCCAGAGAGCGGACTCTCCTTTTCTATTCTTTTTGTTCTCTCTAAGCTATCTCCCGTAGCTTTTCTCTCTCTCTCTCTTCATTCGGTTAAATTTTTTCTCTTTATAGAGATTGCTAAGGTAGTTATGAAAACCACCTATCTACCCAACTCCCACTCTTTAATAAACCAGCTGGTTTTAACACATTAACATGCAATTTTAGGCACTTTAACCATTTCTTGATGTGGTCCCCTAAAATTCTAGATGACTTAACTATTACAATATTATGAAACTTTTCATAATTTCTTAATGGTCGAGATGCTCCCGCATCACTTACCTTCACACAATTCACATTCCAAAGTCCCTCATCACTAGGACTGTCCCTGTTTTGAAATTTCTCCATTTTCAAAATAGTATCTTTCTTATTCTCAAATATCTAATCCCCAAAACAAATTACAATATTTTAATTTTCATTATCCAAAGGTAATGGATTCAGTTTATACCTCTCACCATCTTTGTGCACCAAATATTTATTTTCAAATCAATCATGAATTGTTCTTCTACTATGCTGCCATGGTCTGCCTAAAATTATGTTGCCACATGTCATAGGAATGACATCACAAAGAACCCTATCCTGATATGGACCAATAGAAAAATTCGCATAAGCCTTCTGACTAACCACTACATGTTTCTTTTGGGTAACCCAAGTTGCCTTGTAGGGATTAGGATGGTCAAATGGAATAATTCCTAATTTGGAAACCATATCAGATGAAACAATATTGCTATGTGATCCATAATATACAATCAATTTACACAAATTTCCTTTTCATAAACAATTAGTTCTGAAAATGTTTACCTTTGGTTCTGAAAATTCCTCACCTTGTCTTACCATCAAGAATTCACCATCAACTCTTGGTCTTGGTGTCTCATTGTTTTCATCATCTTGCACAAGATGCACTCTCTTATCTTTGTATTGGTCTGATTCAATCCATTTAGGACATCTAAAGGATTGATGGCCCACCTCATTACAATGAAAAATATACCTGTGAAGATACCATTTCATCTTCCTCCAAATCTTCCTCCTCTACATCCTCCTCTTTGATTTGATGCAAGTTCCTTACCTTTATCTTTATCATTGCTAATTTGAAAGTATGCATTTGTTCTGCCCCCTTTTCCTCTCATGGCTCCACCTCCTCTATTGCGTTGCCTTTCATTCTTCCTCTTCAAATTCTCCTTTGATCTAACCACAAGTTGAAAGAATTCTCCTAGGGTCCATGGAATATTTAACCCTATCTCATCCTGTATGCTGAACTTTAGGCCATTGATGTATCTAGCCACTTTCTCATCCTCATCTTCTACTCCTTCCCTAATGCTTAGGATGTGAAATTGTTCCATGTAGGACATAATATCAATGTCCCTCTATTTCAAGTTGTTCCTTCTCATCTTAATTTTTATTGCCAAATCTGATGGAAAAAATTGACTCTTCACCATAGCCTTCATCCTTTCCCAATTTCAAATCTTATTCAGTCCTCTTGCTATCCTCTCACTCTAAATACTAGTCCACCATGTAATGGTTGTTCCCCTCAACCTTTCTTTTTCTAACTTCACCTTCTTTTCCTCTTCCACATCCTCTAAGTCAAAGTAATTTTTAAGTGCTTATACCCATCCAAGAACTTCTTTTATATCCATCTTCCCTTGGTATATTGGAAAATATACATTACTCCTACCACCAGTACCTTGTACTTCTTTTATCAACCTCATAAATCTCCTCTCTTCAGGATCATTTTCTTCTCTATGACCCTCATTGTCTTGTTCTCTATTGAACTCTCCTTCTTATTCATGGTTTTCTTCATGAACCTCTTCCCTCCTAGGTTCTCTCCTCTCTTTCTCTAATTCTTCTATCCTCTCCAAGAATAAAATTCTCTCTCTTCTCATCTACCTTTGTTCTCTTTCTCTAGTTGCCTCTATTTCCCTCTTCTCTCTTTCCCTCTCCTCAAGTGCTTCCCCCAACTCTTCAATTTATCTTTCTATTTTTTCCTTAGGTTCCCTAGCTACTTGATACATTTACCCAAAATTTTCCATGATTCTTTGATACCACCTGATGCAAGGTGTAAGGAAAGGACTAATTGCAATGGTGTATATTTCAAACTTTGAGAGGTTTAGGCACTCAACTACCTAACCCTTAAAGACAAATGTACCAATAAATGATCACACCCTTCCCAAATGGAAAATTTGGTTGTCTATGGTCTATTTTTATTGAATCCAAAAGGATTTGGTAGATTATAAGGTTTCTAGCAACACCCAACACACCAAATGCTCAAACTGTCAACTAGGCCTAATAGCCCCTTCTAGTAGGTCTCCAATGAGGTAAATAGGTAATTTACTCCCAACTTTGTCAAGACACCAACCTAAATCTATAGGTTTTTAGATATCCTTTTGGCCATACAATAACATATTAAAAACTCAACCTATGTTGTTTTGAACAATTTTAGTGGTTTTCAGATTGTACCTTGACAACAAACATGGATATTGACCAATTTACAAAGCAACCATAAGCCAGATTTGTCCCTTGACTCCAAGAATCTCAATAGTATTAAGAAACACTACCAAACCAGATAATATTTGATCAATTTGGTCCTTAGACATGTTGGTCACTTTTCATATCATTATGGTTTCCTATGAAAATGCCCTAGTTTGGAAATAGGTCTTATTATTATTTTTTTCAAAGTGTTTTGTGAATTTTTCCTTGTCTAAGTTTGAAAACCCTACCTTAGATCTATTTATGTGTTACTTTTCCATGTCACTTAAGTCTTTTTATTCATCACATGTTTTTTGTTTCCCTTTATATCTCCAAGTCTCGTAATTTTTGAGGTTAAGTATAAAAGATACAGAGATTGGGCGAAAAAGTAAGGACTTAATGGTTAAAAGGTTATCTCTAAATCTCGCAATGGCTAGCAGTTAGTTATTTTCATTTGGAAGTTATTATAGCTTTTCAAATCAAGGTTATAACAATAGTTGTTATAACTATAATGAAATAGTCAACACAAAAAGAAACTATTAGATATTATATAAATTCAAGAAATAGATCTCACCATTCTCATAGAAATATCATATGCAATAGTGTTGGACACAAATAATAGTATTGCAAGAGTAATTATGTAAGATCATTTAGATAATAAAAAGTGGTAAGAACTTTGGAAAAGAAAAAGAGACAACCTAGGAAGTTTTGGAAAAGGATATCTAAACAAAACAACAAGAATCTCATCTTGTGCATATTGCACAAGAAATTGAATAAAGCCATGAGTTTGGTATACAATAAGGAGGAGTAGAATATTTTTACATAATATCCCTAGTTTAAGATATATTTTTCAAATGTTCATAAGTTGGAAGGAACATGCAATAGGTTAAGAATATCTTGTTATTGATTAGGAGTCTTTTTTAGAATATTATAATTTTTCAAAAATATAGTAAGTTTTTTTTTTAAAAAAAATGGGTTGAGGTGTCAAGATGTGGCACACAATGATGCTTATCATACAATATTGGATATTTTTGTTAGAAAAATACATATTCTATTTTGACAATGATTTTTTACTAATCTTTATGGGGAAAGTAACAGGTTCTTGACACGTTTGGTATAATTGTCATGCTATGTATTCATGCATTTACCAGTGGTGATTCTTCATAGAATTTTAGTGTGGCCTAAGTTACTTATATTGTCAATGGTATTTTTTTATATATTATTAGTTGATACATGTTAATACTTGAGCTAATTAGAGTTTAATGTCCTATGTGGTGTTCCTCTACTAAGTAAATTAACAATTTGTCAATGTATTCATTGATAAGTCATGGAAATTCTTACTAAATATATAATTCATATAACATTGAGGTTCTAGTGTGTACAAGTTTAAATTTATCTAGTGAGAAGTTATCATGACAAGATCATGACTCCTATGGCCTTACAGTTGAGATTTTTGGTTTGGTGATATATTGATATTATAAAATGACATTATCATTGGTATAAATTTCAAATAAAATTATGAGCACATAGGTGGATTATAGTCTTAGTTAATAGTATTTTTCACCATGTGATGTTGAATTTTCTACAAAGCACTCTTCATACTCACAATGTGGTGATACTATTGTTATTCATGTTGGAAGGGCTCCATGATAATTAGTAGGATCTTATCAAATTGATACACTCATTTAGATTTGGGATGGTTTTTGTTGATCATGAAATGTGCATATTATGGTAATGCATGTTTATCATACATTTTTGGAAAAGTAGTGTCCTTGATTGGAAGTAGTATGGATACTCAGATAATTTATGTTGGTAACAATGTGAACACAAAAAAAATAGACCAAGTATGTTGTCAGGATGATGATTCTAAGCACATCTTTAGGGGGATAATTATGATACATTGCTACAACTACATTGGAGTGAAAATTTTCAATGATTTCATCATTATTCCAATAAAAAATTGATGTATATTGTTTTACAATGATTTATTACAAGGTATGAGATATGATCCATTTTTTTACAACGGTAATTTAGTGATGTTACTTTAATTTTATTTATAATGGTGAATTCACCAGTGATAGGATTTTGTATACAGGTTGTGACTTTAATGTCGGTATAGATTTTTGCCTTATGAATACTTCATGGATGATAAATTGATGTTTCTTGAGAAAGTTGAACAATGATATTAAGAGACAGTAAGGTCTTTGAGAAAGATGAACAATTGTATTCAGAGACACTAAGTTTTGTTTGCATGATATTTATTATACAATTGTTACCATGATACAATGAACATTGTCATGTATATTTGACAAGTGATATAGTGATTCATTTCTTGTCTTGGTATTTGAGGCTCACAGAATGGTAGCCTTTGTGATTGGATATAAGATTAATTAGTGGGTTGTATAGTGGATAGGTTGGAAGTGAATTTCTTAAGGATATTAGTAATTTTTTATCATACACTCAAGATATGTTGTTGTAGTTTATATCATTAGTAAATTTTTTTCATTGCCAGAAATGTTGCAGCTAATGAAATACTTCAAGGATACTTGATTCTTTTCTTTCCATTCTTTCAAAGACACTTTGATAATTACAAGAAGGGTACATGTATTTATGGTTTTATATGATATATATTCCATGAGTTTGAGATATTATCTTTATGGGTCCCATTTTGTTGTAACTTGGTATACTTCAGTTCATGGAGTTAGGGGGATAAATGTGATTGCATGTTTTGTTTGAGCACAAATTTTTTGGTTTAATCAGTGTTTGAGAAAGTTTGATCAATTGTAGTTTGACCATTTGAGAAAATTTTTAATCTTGAGAAGTTTTTTTGGATGATTTTGCAACATAAATGACAATTATTGCAGAGACTTGATGTACTTGCATGTGCAGATTTCATTTGAGCTTGTAGTTATTTTCAATTATTTTTAGATGGAATAGTTGTATATCAATTTTTGTTCATTATTTTAGGATATGACAATTCTCTTTGATATGATAGGAAAAAAATATGTACTAAATTCAGTGATGTTTGTAGAGTAGATTTTATGAGTTCTATCTATTACATTTATGAGATATCAATGATTGATTTGGTCTTGAAAAAGAAATGGTATAGAGTTGTTTATTTTTAGTATATAATTGAGGCACTACACATTGTTTTTCTACTTTTTTTCATTGATGAAAAAAGGGGGAGAGAGATATGTGTTTTTTCATTAAGGACAAAGGGGGAGTTTGTTGTCCTCGCCCTCAATCATTATCCTTGATGAAAAAGCCACAATCTAGCATTGAGAAAGGAATCATGATAGTTGAGCATGTTGACAACATTGGCATCATCATGTTTCTTAATTCATTGATAACTGAATAATGATCTTTCTTTGATGATATCTCTACATTGATTTCTCTATATTGGCACTAGACATAATAGACATTTTTTAATTGGTATACAACATTGATCCTTGATGCTAAATCCACAAACCATATAAATAGAAAATTATTTTGACATTGATTATGGTATAGCTTATTGAAGTAAATCTTACAGTGAACTATCTTGATACTTATCAAGTACATAATGACTTAATTTTAAAGACATATACTATTAAAGAGGTGATTGTACTTACATATGCAAGAAGAAATTGAAAGTAATGATCATATGAAAATAGCGAAAACTTTAGTGGTGATTATTCACCAATTGGTGAATGTCACTTGTTGTCGACCCCTGATTTGGTGAATATATTGGCCACCTGGGAATGATCATATCACCCTGCATTTATGAAAATTGGGTCCAATGCCCGGGCTCATTGCCAATTGGTTTATGAAAATTGGGTCCAATGGCCAGGATCATCGCCAATGGCATATAATTTTTGGGCACAATATTCTTTTAACATTCACCTATAATTTCAAAGAGGCCCCAAATGGACAGCCTATATTCACCAATAGTTATATATATTTTTAGGCAGACCCAACTTCGCCAGCCATTTTACAGACGCGTGTCTCAAACCAATTGATTTTTGCCAACTTTATTAATATTACCATGGTATTGGACGACCCATAATCACCTAGGATATAACACAAGACATGTTATAATTACCTAGGCTTCCCCAAATATTTGGACACCGACCTAATACCTCCCACCCAATTCACCAATAAAGATTAGTATAAATACATTCATACATCAATGTTATTGTACACAATTTGGATTGGTTCAATTTGATCGATAGTGAAGTTCAGACTATTGAGTCTTGACTGCTTTGGCGAGTCATGACTGTGATTGAATTTGAGGCAAAGGTAAGTGATTATTGTTCTGCGACTATGTAAACATTGTATATTATAGTTCTATTGTCATTTGTCACTTCTTCAACAAGTAAACATTTTTTTTACATTTTTTTTTCACTGGTAGGCTGGTAGCCTTTATTTCATTGAAGAATCGAGATGTCAAACAAGAATAAGGATAAGGCTCCCGCATATGGGGAAAGCCAAGAGAGGCCAACAAAACGTAGAACCTTATCATCATACTTTGGTCATGGTGTTGGAAATTTTTCTGGCCAAAATCGAGAAGCTACTTCATCACAAGAACATTTTCAAGATTCACAACTTGAGGCTGAACCTACGTGACATATTGAAGAAGTTAGGGAACCTAATATCTTAGATCACGATGAACTTGAAGAAGATTTTTAGTTAAATAACCAGAGTAGCCATAATGATATAATCGACTTGGATGAGACTGAGAATGTCAGAGAAGATGATGGTGCAAGGAAGAAAAGAAAATACAAATCAAAGAATGATAGAATGTGGGATCTATCAAGGAATTTTCAAATAGAATGGGTGTCAAAGTATCCATTCATTGAACCAGTGGATAATCCAATTGAAGGGGAGACTCCTATAGAATGCAGATGTAAGATTTGCAGTGAGATAAATAAGAAGGAAAAGAGGTTGCAGCTAAAAATTGACACCATAGAGAAGCATATGGGTAAATTTTATGAAAAGAAAACCATAGATGGAGTTCAAAAAGTAGTGATAAGATGGAAAACAAAGGAGGAATCTTAGCATGTTAGGAATGTATAATTATATGAATTTCAGCATAATATAAAGATGAAGCTTGGTGAAGTTAAAGGCTCTATTGAAGCTTGTTTTGGAAAAGCATTGGAAGTAGAACTAATGGGAAAAGTTGTTCAGTTAAGTGTTGTGTTTAATATTTTGAGCAAAGGGCATCCTATGACAGAGCACCCATCATTGAGTGCTTTATTACACTTTCTAAAAGTTCGTAACTATCCTAACAGTCACTGGTCAGTAAATAGTGGATGGGAATGGGCAAGTTGTCTTACTGAGATTGAAAAAGAGGATCTGAAGGAAAAAATTAAAGAGTCAAATTTTATTGCATTGTCTTTAGATGAGGTTACAGTAGTAGACAATACTTCCTAGGTATGCATGCATGTTTATACTGTATAGAATTTTGTTCACCAACCTCATCTACTAACTGTTGCTAAAATGAGGGATAATGCGACAGCAAAAAAATTATTTGAACTAGTAAAGAGTTCTCTAATTGAATATGGAGGTATAAATGACATGACCATTGCCAAAAAGCTGTTGTGTGTTGGAGCAGATGGAGATTTAGTAATGCAAGGCCATAGGGGTGGTCTTTGCATAAAGATACAATCTTCTTGTGCACCCTATGTTACTCCCATTCACTACATGGCCCACAGAATGAATCTAGCTTTTGGAGTTATCAGCAAGCATGCTCCAGTACAACAAATTGAAGCTTTAATCAAAGAGCTCTACCAATACTTCTGTAGAAGTCTGAAATGATTTAGGGAATTTCAACACTTTGATAAAGGACTAATCAATGGGAACAAGCTTCTTAAGGATAATGATACCAGATGGATCTCTTTGGATGGACCAGCACATCGAGTTTTTTTAGAATATCAATCGTTGCTTGGTCTAATGAACTCAAGTCATGACAAAGTCGGGCAACCAAAATTTCCTGCGCTACTAGAAATGTTAACTAATGTAGAGACACTATTAACATTAGTAGGGATTCTCCCCATGCTTGAGGAAATGAGAAATTTAATGAAAAAGGCCCAACAAAGAGCTATGTATATTTTGGAATATGCTTCGCTGCATAAATTGACATGTGTGGTGCTCGATAGTCTCTATCAATTATGTGAAGATGATGTAAAATTTGCCAACTGGTTGAAAGTCACCAATTTGGACAATACTGATAAATTTTTAAAAATAGGTTCAAATGGGGAGTTATGTGCAGAAGTTCATGGAGTTGAGATACCAATGCACTACTTTTCTAGGATCGAGTCCAAGGAACCAGGAAAGAAAACCAGGACTCGATGAGTATCAAGTATTAAAAGGGAAGACTTTACCAAGATCGTTGAGTCTGTAATAGCTTCTGTGAAGCACATTGCCTATGATCTTTCCTCACATATTAGAGAAAGATTCCCTCCAGTCAAACTACTTGAATCCATGGCTATTGTGTTTCCTCGATATTAGAGTATGAACAATCCAAAAGATTTTAAAACTAGGCTACTAACTTTGATAGATCATTTCTGCAAAACCAAAGAGTGAAATGGAGTAACTCTAAATGTAATTTTAGATGGAAATCATTTGAGAGAGAAATCAGGTCATTTTTCAATAACAATGAGGGAACAATATAATATTATGCAGAACCCTCATGAAGATGGATCAGTATCAAGGCTTTGGAAAAATCTAGCTGAGAGCGAATTGTTGACTGATTCAATATCAGAATATTTCAAGCTTGTTGATTTATGTCTGACCATGATATTGGGGTTGGTGGAGGATGAGATATTTTTCAGTGCTTTGGGATTCCTAAAGTCAAATCTAAGAAACAAACTAGACAAGAATCTAGAAAATTGCTTGAGGGTCTATACATCCAGGTATGAAGTCAATATGTTTCCTTACAAAAGGGCACTGAAATTGTGGAGGAAGAAATGTCAGAGAAGAGGGATGGGAAACATTTCAAACTAAAGTGGGACTAGGAGTGGGAATCCCAGAGATAGTGATGTCATTGACTCATGTACTACTAATACTGGTACTGCTAGCAGTGAACATTAGTTAAGTGGTGGTATGCAGAGCGAAGAAAACATATCGAAGAACCAAGGAATCGATGAAGTTGATGGCACTGAATCCGAGGATCTCAATGATGATATGATGTGGCAGCTTGAAGTTGAACCATTGTAGAAGTAGTAGTTCCTAGCCTCCTAGGTATTTATTAATCTTTTTCCTGAAGTCTACTATCAATTTCTGTATCTCATCATCAATCATGCATAATAGCATATTCCAATGTCAAAAACATGAATGTGGTTGATAATGTCATCAAGATTCAATTCCACAATTAATAATGGTTTTCATTTGCATTATTCAACTCATATGGTACAATTCTTGTAGATTTTTCATTGTTTTTTTTGACAACATAGAAATTCATATGTCAGAATTCTTAGAGTTAGAAATACTGATTCTCATTAATTTAATTAGAAATATGATACAATGTAACAATTCATTCATTAATACTAGTAAGAACACAAATCTATGATTTTGTTTACAAAACTCAATGACTTAATACCCATTGGCAATTTGGCACATTTCCCAATTTCAATTTCATTACCCTAAGCCAATGACCCTGAATTCCCTTTTATAGAAACAAGGGAGCAACAACAGCTTCAGGTTGATTTGCCTAATGTGAAGTGAGAAGTCTCAAAATCTAAATCAGTAAGACAACTACAAGTCTACAACATCTCTACAACTTTAGTTGTACATTTCTACATTTGATAGGCCAGTTTAGTAAATTAGCATTGGCAATAGCATCTGCAAGACTGCAGCATTCATCCTGTTCAAAAAACAAAGTTCAAACTTGTTACTTTAAACTCAATTCTAGACTCTAGTATTTAGGATAATATCAAAGATATATACTAAAGATATAGAGATGATTGAAACTAAAAGTACTTTCACATACTATGATTGATGAGATCAAGATGATTCTATCAGTTTCTTTAGTATGCTTCATTCTTCATCGGTTGGAAGGGAAAAATTTGTCATGTTATAGTACATGACTTGCAACCTCGTCAGCCATCCATACTTGGAAGAGTGAGTTAAAAGAAATGTTCCTTCCATTACTGCATTCAAATTTGTGAATGTTTTGATGCACTTTGCAATGCCTTCATAAGTTCTTCCCTGAGGAAGGTTGCCTAAATTAGACATCACTGTGTCCTCCAACTTTTTTTTTTAAGCTTCTCTTCCAATGAAACTCATTGATGAGTAATCAAGACCAGGACTCGACAAACCAAGAGATATCAATTTGCTTGTTTTACTATTCATCTTGGCGAGCTTTGGCCCAAATAAGGAAACATTTTCTTTTGCTTCTATTAGTTTCTGACATTTTTGAAAGACAGAGTTCACCTTTATTGTTGCAGCAATGCGGTCCTGAATCCCCTTGCTTACCAAATGCCTGTCATTGCTTCTGTTGATTTCTTGCATAATCTGCTTTGCAGTTTTCTTTCTCTGACAAAAACTTTTGTTCTTCTCAATGTGCTCTCTCAGCTTCCCAAAAACATCTGTAAGAGTTTCATTCAGTTCAAACCAATCACACAACCTATCAGAAGACATCTTTATTTGGCCCTAGAAGAATTTTTTTATTTTCTTGACTATATTATTTACATGGTCATTCAAGCTTTTTCATAATTTTTAATTGTATTATTTGCCTTCTTTAGGTCTTCTCTCATTTCTGAGAACTTGTGTTCACTATCTTTTCTTATTTTCTCTGCTTTCTCTTCCCACTCTTTTGCTTTCTCTTCCCACTATTTTTTTTTTACCCTCTCATTCTCCAATTCTTTCTTTAAGTTATTGGTTGCCTTTCCCGCACTCTCCAAGTTTTTGTAAAAACTTAATGAAGAGGCTTTTTCATTCTCAAGTTTTTGTTTGCTCTGTTCCAATTTTTCCCTCAGAGATTTTAGTTCTATGTCAATATGTTCTTGTTGTCCAACTCTAATTTCTTCTTTAGAGGATGAATTTTTTATCCTTCTCTCTAATTCTTTGCACCTATTTTCTGCTACTTTCTCAGTTGCCTTTACATTTGCCAGGTCTGCCTTTAACTTATCTATTATGCCCTGAAGCTTTCCTTTCTCTCTCTCTCCAACTTCATCAGTGAGCTATAGACCACTTGGTTGGTCATTTTTTACACATTTATCTTGTCCACTTTTTTAATTTTGGATAAATCCATTTGGAGGGTGCTAACTTGAAATTGAGATGGATCTAACTAACTCTCTGGTGGATTATTATCTCTAGTTGGGGGCATAAAAACCATGAATTCCATCATATCTTTATTTGGGTCATATGTGGGAAATAGCCTATTTGTTGCAGGTTTTGCCTCACGAGTAGCAGCAACTGCTTCCATCTTCATTGTCTTACTATGTTGTCTATTCTTGTTTTTTTATTATTCATAGTTAGTTACAAAATCATTGTAATGAAAATCAGGGTTTTGTGACACAATTGAATGTTTGAATGGTGAAATAGCACTTGCACTGATGTAGGAGCTTCCACCTATGTTTCCTGTGGTGCTGCTAATTACACCATGAGGATTAGCAACACCCTAACCCATTACAAGTGGAGTTTTTGGACTATTCTGAACCTGAGGGTTTTGTCCTAAAGGTTGGGCAATTTTTGGAGTCCCAATCACCATTGGAATTGTTGTACCAATACTTTTCAAAACCTTTTTCTTCTTTACACTACCTTGATCTCTGGGAATAATTGTTTTTGTGTCTTTCTGTAATGTCCTTTTCAAACCACTAGTTGTAGTTGTACCCATGATATCCACAACTGTGGGAGTGGCAATTGATTTAGGAAATGGAATTGACTGAGTTGATGATTTTGATGATTGAACTCCAAGCCCAAGGCCTGGTTTCTCACCATGTTTTGGTGGATCTGCTGGGTCAGGTAAAGACCAAACCCCCTTGGCCAGTAGGACCCAAACCACCAAAACCTTGGTAGCCCATTTTTTCTATAATATCTGCCCCTTTGGTATATTGATCTTTTTTGGAGGCATCAACTCCTCTACTAATTGAATATACTATACTAGATGTGGGATTCATAGAATCTTGGTCATTGTCATCATCATAAATCATCTGGATATGCTTCAATTAGATGCTCCTTATTTCACAATTCGTTAAACTTTGTATCCTCTTCCACATCATAAAGATCTATAGAGGTCTTTGGCTCACCGAGATTCTTCCTCATTTCCCAAAAATTAGAAATTTTGGTTCGAGTCCAATTATCATCAATACATTCATTCATTAGCTTTTTTGGAATAGAATTTGTAGATGGTTGAGCAACTTTCTGGTAGAAATTGGACAATGTCATACTCATGGCCTGCACTTTTCCTTTCTATTTGTGCAATGCCATAATTTGTGATGACAATTCCTATATTGACATATTATTTTCAGCAACATATTTCTCCATCTCTTTTTTGACCTCCTCCCAGGAATCCATGTTTTTAAATTTTTCAATCAATGGCATACTTTCATGTTGACATTTGCTTGCAGAGTTTCCATTCTCTCTAAGCTTTGTTCCAATTATGTTGAGTGGATCATACTACAAGTGACTGTCAACATCAAAGAAAAAAATTGTAAAAAAGGCTTCTGCCACTTTGAATCCTCTTCTCTCAAATATGAACCCTCCAAATGAGAAAGGCAAGGAAGGAAATATCATTTTCTTTTACTAACCACTAAAGAGTACATCTGTGCTCTCCATCTGTCATACATATTCCAATGTAAATACCCTCTTTGTGACATGTATTGGAAGTTTGTAGGGTTCTACTACTGAACCGTAAAACCTTAACACTGTGTACTCTTCCATGAAGTACCAGTTAGCCAATTGTATTTTACTTCCAAGTTAAATTAAATCTCTACAAGTAGTAGGTAATCTAGGCATTGGAGTGCCTATAATTTTATCGTACATTGGTGCCAAAAAGAAGTCTACAAAATTTTTGTAGTTCCTTCTGTTATCAATCATCCTTATCTGAGGTTTCAACTCATATATTGGATTTTGGCCCTGACTGCAAAGCTTGTTTGTCTGAAATATTGCATGATGCTTTGCTAAGAAAAGATAACACAAGTAGGTTGTGAATCTAAATGTCTTCTGTGAACCTGTTTTAATCATTAGTAATTATTCTTGCATGCAACGAACAATGTGCTCAATAAAACAATATTTTATTGGTTCTTTTTCAAAATGAATATGAAAAAGCATTTCAAGAATGCTGGCACCCACTTCTTTGTTACTATCAAATCCCAAACAAAATGCTAGCAAGGAAATACTGTCCTGAACCCATGGCACAAAAATTTCATAATCATAAGGAGGCCTATGATCTGGACTTAGGCTTGAATCGTTTGTAATTTTTATTCCTCTAATATAAGAATCTCTCTATGTTGCATCTATTTTTTCATAATCCTCTGCCAACTTTCTTAGGTCAATTTTCACGTTTGAGTTTTGTTGTTCAAACCCTAGGTTCAACAGACTAGCAAATTCGCTCTCGGTTATGGACAAAATTTCCTCCTGAGTATTTTTATTCCCAATTGTTTTTTTATTTTCATCATAATTTTTGGCGCAGACCATGACAATTTCTGGGAAAGGGAATACTTGAGGTAACGCCATCCTTGCCAACCTAGCATTCGACGGTGCAATTTTATTTGCCGTTGCATTTACCTTTGGGTTAAATGAAGAAAATATTGAACCCTTATTTGAATCATTCCACTTGTTTTCAATTGAAAATCTAATTTCCATTATTCCCTTATTTCCATGAATAACAAGATCATAAATATCATGGAATACATCCATGAAACCTGGTGTTTTAAGAAAATTGTGGAATTCTATTATCTGACTTGTCTTTTTACTCATAGTCTTATTCTTGATAATTGTTTTTCCCATCGTGGTAAGCTGGTAAGTGGTAACCTAAACCAGTATCACTATTTACTCATAGGAAAATTCAAACCTACAATTTACAAGGGTGATTCAAGAATAAGAAGTAAAACCTAACAAGTAATAGGATAATTTTTTTCTATAATATAAACAGTAAAGTTGTAAATCAAGATATTTGAAAAATTTAAAATGTGAGACCTACGTGTTCAAGATTTTAGTAGTTACCCATTACCCTTAGCTTCAATTTTTGTAGACTTTGACTGGGAATAGGTTACAGAGCTTCAGCTGAGAGACTTTGTTGCACTTGATTTCCTCAACATAGAAATTTAGAATCCGTAAACCCTTTCTAAATCCGCAGACTACTGGAAAGTGAAACTTAAAGCTCCAAAATTGTATGATCTAGAGTTGTCACCACTCATCTAATGACTGACTCGCCTCATGACTACAAGTTAGACGTGTCACGTCATCATCAAATGGCATTGTTGGTAGGAGCATGCGAGACTGTGAGTGGAACATCTTATGTGTTTAGTGACACATGTCATGATTCCAGAACAGGTTTGAAAAGATGGCATTGCTTTTCCCTTTCATCCTGAAATACAACTTCGGTCGTTGATCTACAATAATCCAACGGTCATAATGGCAGTGTTTTCCTGTGGTACTGGTGGCCCCAGGCCCCCGTGGCCATGGGTCCCATTAACTCACCTAGTCACCACTCACCTGACGGCCGAGTCAGACGTGTCACGTCATCATCAAATGGCATTGTTGGTAGGACCATGCAAGATTGTGAGTGGAACATAAGACTGTTACGTGTTTAGTGACTCGTGTCATGATTCCAGAATGGGTTTCAAAAGATGGGGTTGCTTTTTCCCTTTCATCCTGAAATACAACTTTGGTCATTGATCTACAATAATCCAAAGGTCATAATGGTGTTGTGTGCCTGTGGTACTGGTGGCCCTAGGCCCCCATGGGTCCCATTAACTCACCTAGTCACCACTCACCTGACGGCCGACATGTGTCATGATTCCGAAATGGGTTTCAAAAGATGGGGTTGCTTTTCCCTTTCATCCCAAAGTCCATCGTACATCATTGATCTGTGCTCATCCAACGGTAGTTATTTGCAATGGACATTGTTAAATGTTATAATGTTATTTTTTGCTTTATAAATATTAATTAATAATGGATAATAAGTTAATAACATTTAAAGTTATTTAATTGAATAGTAACAATTTTAGCCAATCAAATTCAAAATGCACTATTTTTTTAATAATATTAAATTCTAATAAATTTTAGAGGCCAGAGTTAAGGACCAAGGTTAGTGTTTAGAGATAACAAGATCTCTGTGGTCGCTGAGTTGCTAACTCTCTAGGTCTCCCAAACATGAGTTAAAGTAATATTTTTTATTGATTAAATAGTATACTTAATGTTAAAATGATATTTTTTATTGATTATAACTTTAACATTGCTAATTATAATCACATATAATTATCATACCTTAGAATTAGAAAACAATAAATTCTTTCTCTAACCTTATTAATTCATTTGTCTGTCAAATTGATTATATAGTATTCTTAAAGTTAAAATGATATTTTTTATTGACTTAGATTATAACTTTAACATTGATAATTATAATCATAGATTCACATATAATTCTCATACATTATAATTAGAATACCATAAATTCTTTCTCTAACCTTATTAATTCATTTGTCCTTCAAAATTCTATAAATCTTTCATATTAAATGTACGAGTGTGTGAATTTTGACAGGTAACATTACCCAAACTTAATGTCAGTACTTAGTGATAACTGATAAGACATTTATTTTATTAATACGCAGATAAATCATAAAGCAACTAATTAAAATATTGCAATCACAGTGGCAGAGAAGTCTAAGAACCATTTTTGTACAAATTGAAATGAGCTAAAGCTTGCGAAATTTTTTATTGATTAAATAGTATACTTAATGTTAAAATGATATTTTTTATTGGTTATAACTTTAACATTGATAATTATAATCACATATAATTATCATACCTTATAATTAGAAAACAATAAATTCTTTCTCTAACTTTATTAATTCATTTCTCTGTCAAATTGATTATATAGTATTCTTAAAGTTAAAATGATATTTTTTATTGATTTATATTATAACTTTAACGTTGATAATTATAATCACATATTCACATATAATTCTCATACATTATAATTAGAGTACCATAAATTCTTTCTCTAACCTTATTAATTCATTTGTGCTTCAAAATTCTATAAATCTAACCTTATTAATTCATTTGTCCTTCAAAATTCTATAAATATTTCATATTAAATGTATGAGTGTGTGAATTTTGACAGGTAACATTACCCAAACTTAATGTCAGTACCTAGTGATAATTGATAAGACATTTCTTTTATTAACTATAACTGTCTACATTGTACAACTGTGATACATCATACATATCTAATATACAGATAAATCATAAGGCAACTAATTAAAATATTGCAATCACAGTGATAAAGAAGTCTAAGAACCATTTTTTGTACAGATTGAAATGAGCAAAATTTTCATTGTTTTCTTTTCATAAAATTATAATTACATAAAGATTGTCTAGTTCCACTTCCAAAACAAAGAGGAACCTATTATAAACAAAAAAAAACCAAAAAATGAGGTATGTTTTTATAAAACAAAAACCACTAGTAGACTAGTAGTCCAGTGTCTACTTCCAGTACAATAGTAAATACTACAAAAAGAAACATACTATAAACAAGGAAAAACCATAAACTTTTTATCAAAAAAACCAGTAGTAGTCCTCTACTGATTTTGGCCTTCAGCTCCATCTAAGTAGAAATCATGAGAGATGATTATCTGTGCAAATTCATCCAGCCACGTAAATTCCCCCGCCTCAGCCTCCTCTTCGTCAAGGGCAAACCACTTTCGGAGGAAATCCATAGCAATCAAGGCCCATTTCCTATGGTGCTTATACTACCCAGCATTGAGGCCCAAAAGAAAAGGTTGCATGGCCACATTCTGGCCTAGGAGGAGAAGCTTGGGTATTTCACTTGCCCAAGGGATCCCCACCCCTATTTTTGCGAACATGACAAAACTAACGTTGTCCCCCAGGTACTCTTCTTTAAAAACCCTCCTCAGTAGTATTAACATCTCCACCTTCTCTCGTCCAAGGTCGAGAAGAGATGCCAAAAAATGGGACGTAATATCCATGTTGACCCGGTGCCTATCTTCATTGTTCTAAAACTCTCAGCCCAACACCATTTTCAAAGCCTCTATAATGAAAGGCCCACCCTCCTTACAAATAGATTCTAAGGCTTCATCAATAAACAAACCCATAAAGGCCTTCTGGGCCTCCTTAGATGTGCATATAAGCCTAATTAGAGTGTCCATTTGAAACAGTAAAACTACAGAAAACTTAAAAATAAATTATTTGCAGACTGCAAACTGCAGACCCTAAACAAACAAATTATTTAGCAAACACCAAAGATGAATCGATGAATAATGAAGATAGATCATCTATAAATAGCCCTTGAATTCTGGATCATTACTTAGCAATAAATTATTCTATCTTTAATGGTATTAAATCCATTGTCCTTAACATGCCTCTAAATCTTTCATGTAAATCTTTCCCCTAAATGCATGCATGTGAGAAATTAATATTTTGTCCTTAATCTTTCATATCTAGTAGTAAATCTTTCCCATAAAAGCAAAAAATGTCAGATATCGGTTATAGTGTCTGTACGAATTTGGAAGTGGTGCATGTCTACTCTGCATGACAAGTTAAAGAATGTCACTTGTCACTGACAAGACATTTATTGCTTACCAATTTAAGAGGTTACAAGTTGCACTATAGTAATAGAACTGTGAATATCGATACCAACATGTGTACACTATAGTCTGCAGACAAGTAACCCTTATTTGATACGTGTCAACATTCTGGTGACTTCCTCCACAACTTTGTTTCCTTCAAGAAATTGGGGCCGAAATTAAACTTCAGCCATTAATCTTGGATCATCGGACGGTATCAAATAATATATTTAACATTATAAAATAATGTATGTATGTTAGGTATGTTAGTCTAAGGTATTATAACAAAATATTTTCCATCTTTTGAAAATCGCCAACAAAATATTTTTTTTGCCCTAATTAACGAACGATTAGCTAATAAAATAAATAAATTTTCAAACAGTACATAAAATTCGCCAATAGAAATATTTTTTTACCCTTCAAAAGAAATTCATTCAGCTCATATATTATTATTTTTTACTTGAAAAGAAAATTATTCACCTCATATATTATCATGGATTTGAAAAAAAATTTGCCTGCATTAAAACAAATTCCCCCCTAAAATAATGTACGATTCGCCAGGAGTTTACACTTTTTCCTAAAAGGGGGTTTCTTAAAGTTATCCCTGTATGAAAATACTTGCAAAAGGGTCTCGTTAATAAAACCTATTCTTTAATCTCCAAATTTATACCTTCAAATAATGAAATGATATGAAGGACATCTAAGGCACTATTGTCTAAGTAACTACTAAAAACATTTTGAAATAATATCAAAGGACATTATTGTTTTTTTTTTTAGACAAAAGTGGGCGAGCCACCATAATTATATTAATATAACTGATTCAAGGACTCATCCGTGGAAGAATAGGAAGAAACCCCAGAGTCATCGTCATATACAAGTACAAAATTATAGTTTACTAAAATTGATTTTCCACTTGAAAACCAAATAAATCCCTAGCAACTAAGGTGATACATTGATTTTCCACATGAAAATCAAAAAACCCCTATAAAATAAAAGATAAAATACACTATTTGAAGATCTTTATGCAAAAAGTCTTTGTTAACTCATTCTTATAAAGCTGAGCTAGGGCATGGGCTCAAATGTTTAGGTTTTCATTTTCTCAGTTATGAAGGCATAGTTCTTGATAATGGCATGGAGTTGTATGGTTAATAGAGTACTCCTTCATACTTGTCTTGTTTCATAGTTTCAAAAAGATTTCTAGTTGTTTTCTTCGGTAACCTCTCTTCCCTCTTGTCATGAATTTCAACTTGAGTTGGTTCTTTTAAGCCTTTAATTTGTTAATGTCTATATTATTAAAGTTATTTATTAAGTTTTTTTCACTTCTATTTACCTTGATTTGTAAATAGCTTTGTCTTAAAATCAAAGCCTTGTTTTTGGTAAAACAAGTCTTGTAAACCCTAGTCAGGAATATATACAAAAGGTGTTTGAATCAGTTTATTTCAATTTTTTAATTGTGTGGGGATAGCGAAACCCTAGTTTGGGTTCTAAGTTTATTCTTTAAGAAATCCTTATGGTTTTGTCAGTCATATGCTAAAGATTTAATTTGTAATAGTCATAGTGAGGGTTTATTTTTTAATTAGGTAGCACTTTAATCATAATGGATATGAAATATTTTATTTCCTTGTCAATAGACATTTTTATCATTTATCCTAGTTGGGATTAGTGATCAAAAAAATATTTGTTTTCCATTCTTTGTCAAAGTAACTCTAGTTCAAGTTCAGTCCTTGTTTTGGTTTCATCTTTGGTTATCATACACATTATTGGGTGAAATCCCTATACAAATATGGATTTTTTAGTATGGTTAACATATATATAGTTGACATGCATAATCATACTACATTTTTAAGAAAAAATCAACTTGAACAGTTGTGTGGATGACAGTTATATTTTAGTTTCAAGACAAAAGAACATTATATTTATTTTTTGAATATTTTCAGTTATTTAGTTAATGAAACAATTATGAATGTTGACAGATTACTTTGAATAGTATATATATTATACTAAAGACACTCAATGTGTGTGTACACAAAAGGTGGACAGATGCAGAGAACATTTGGTGTGTGAAAAGAAAATATTTTATCAGATTCAAATATTTAATGAATAACAACATATTGAGCTAGTTTGTGAGATGGTCTCTAGATTGTATATGATGCATTTTTGTATGTAAATTTCACTTATATGAAATGATGCACTGTATGAGTTCTAAGATTCATATTGTATATAATATTTTGAGTTTCAAGTGATATGAAACCAAAGTATGGTTATAATGAAACATATATGATACTCTATTTTTGAGATTTGAAATGATTGTATAGATATTGATAGCTAGTAAGGCATTGAAAAAGTCTATCAGTGAGATGGCATTGTCAGTGACACATACAAACAACATTGAGGCATTGTACGGAGAATATTCATATAATCCAATAAGGAAACTTTGAGTACTTTTATTTTCCAAAGGGATTCCACTTGGGACATATCATTGTGTTATATTCTTGCGTATGTTTTGTTTATTTTTCTATCTACTCTTATTTTTTATATTGCTCAAATTCATCAAAGTTTGAAAAAGAATTTAAAAAGTTAGATTGTGCATGAATACTAATTCATGCCTCACCCCCTCCCCCCTCTCAGTGTTCATTGTACTCCAACACTATGGTCAAATATTGATGATAGGAATTGAGAGATAAAGACAACAGTTAACTAATTGCTTAGTTTAATTAATTGATTGTATGATTTCAATGAACTAGAATTGATTGATCAAAGGACTTGAAGTGAGTGTTTGTAAAAAGGTAAAGTGGGGGCATTAATAGTATTAAATAATACAAAGTATTTAATTCATATATATAAGGAATTAATTAGAAAAAATAATTAAATGGATTGGTTATTTAATTCATGTGCATGTGGAGAAATAAATTAAATGATTATTTTATAAATTTTTAGAAGTACTATATATAAGAAATGACTAATTAAATAAATTAAAATAGTTTATTTAATTATAGAAGAGGAGTTAGCTGATTAAATAATCAAAATAATTACTCAATTATATTGAACTAGACGAATAATTGAAAATGAATTTTGATTAAATAATTAAAAATTATTTAATTAATGTGCAAGAAGGAATTAATAAATTACTTAAATAGTTATAATTATCTATTTAATAATAGAGAAAATGAATAACTAATGAAATAATTAATAAAATATTTAATTAAAGTGGTGATGGAGGGAAATTTTGAATTTGAATTATGAAACAAGAAATTATGCTAGCTTAATTAAATAATTAAATTAATTTAGAGGAAAAATTGATGTAAAATGATGAGAAAAACATTAGTCAATTTCCAATGTCTACAAACATAAACAACCAAATCCAAGATGGAACTATATTATTAGTTTTCCTTGGCAAGTGGGTAGATTATAGTAATTAACAATTATTAGATTTAATAAATGATAATGAATTTAAAATATTAAATATTTATAAGAATAAAATAGCATTATGATAGAATAAATTTAAAATAAAATAAAATAATTTAATTTAAAAATAATAATATCTATATTCAAGATGTTGTAATGAAGGAAATGACTACATATAGGCTTTAGTATGCACAAGCCACGACGACACATAATCTAGAGAAGTAGAGAAAACCTTAGTGAACCAAAGGATTAGCTCAACATGTAGGAATTTTTATCTTAAAATGATTCAACTTGATTAGAGATATGTGGCAACCTAACTATTATAGTCAATGAGTGAGTGAGGTAGATGTGGCAAGTGTTGTAGTCGACTAAAAATATGATATATGTTCTTATGTCATAATTTATCTAAGTAAATAAATATAAATTGCCTAAAGAAACCCTTTTTTTGGTAAATTAATAGTTTATAAGGGGCAACACCCATTCTATGTTGAATGTACAAGATAATTGAGAAGGGGGATGAATTAGTTGTCTAGGAATTATTGTTAGGCCCAAAAGGAGGCAAGCACAACTGAGATGGGGGGTGAATCAATTGTAAACTAAAAATTTAAAATTTAAACCAATTAATGATCTGAAAGATAAACAGTAATGCAAGATCCACAACACATAACAAAGAACACCAATTTTTTTATCAAGCAAACCCAGTTAAGAGAAAATCCTGGTGGGAGTCAAACCCACTAGAAAGATGTACTATGTTAAGTACTATTCGGTTAAGATAAAATAAAAATAAAGAGGAATGCACATTCATTCACATGACCACTTCCTAGAGATCACTACTCACAATATAATATATTGATCTAGCCCTTAGTAGGGTTCACCGATCAATCTCTAATTATAACTCACAAGGGTGAACAAACTATCCAATATGACTAAACTTACTCACAACATCAACAATGCCAATATAGTTCTAATGATGTACAATGTTTGCCTCAATTTCATAATACAAACATCCTCTACCTTTTTCTTTTTCACACACACACACACACACACACACACACACACACAGTGTAATCACAAATGATTTCCCATTTATACATATTACAATGAATAGTCCACAAGGTCGACTAAGACCTATAAGAAAAAATGATATAAACATTATGCTCAAACTAAAATGCAATCAAAATCAAGTCAGAAAAGACTTAGATAGGACCCAAATATTCATCCTTGAACATGCAATAACTTGGCCAAATCTGCACCAAGAATCACAACATGTTACTTCACCAAATCGACTAGGACCTAATTGAAGAAACACCAACACACTAGAAAATCACCAAATGAGATCACCACGATCAATGTGAACCATCAAAATGGTCATAACTCGATCCAAGAATTCCAGCAAGAAGCAACAATATCTTCTCAAACCTTCACATTAACTCATTCTCAAAATCAAAACTCTTCTCTGTACTGAATACCAACAACACTAAACATAGAAATCTGTCACATTAAAATGATAACTTTTTGAACTCTTAATCATGAAAAATACTGATTGAGAAAAAAAAATACATCTCAATATTACCACCAGCTTTGCATCAACATAATGATGCAAGGAAGGGATGCAAGAGGGGCCAAAGAATGGTGCACCCTAATGATCCAAGCCTGCACAACACATGTGGAAGCCAACAAACACAATAGTGAGAGAGAGAGAATGCAGCCACTTTCATATATTATCATCAATTTGAATCATACATGATGGGAAATAAGGCCTTCCTGGTTACAGCCTGATATTACAATGAATCTCAGAAGTCCTCAAACATGCGAGGGTCTATTACAAATCTCCAACATAATGTCTACTATCTTCTATCCCAAAATTGCCTCCTAAACTAAAGCCAAACAACTACATTTATATAAAAAGCTACCGAGCTAATTCGGCCTTCAGATCCATAATCAAAAAAAGTAACAGTCAAATCTGGTACCACATGCTTCCCAATGATGGATACAAACATTAAATCCATGATCAAATATAAATGCACAAGCTGGCCACAACAAGAAATAAAACTAGACCTGTCGGTAAGCAAGATGACCAAGTAGCAGACAGGCAATGTCGAGCGCTAGTGAAATAACTGACTGCCCAAGAGAGAACCGACCACACTCAGTAACCAAAGGAAATTGACCAACTACTGACCAAATTGGTCAAAGTAGAAACCGAGCAACATAGAAAAAACTCTAAATTATTTTTGGTGACACATGATTGCCAAGGACCCGAGATGTTCCTGCATCAGACACCTGGGGTTATTTTGAAATGATTCTCTAAATCATTTGGTATGCCTGGTCTAAGCTGCATCCAACTTAGACTTTGAAATCCATGAACTATCTTCCATCGATCTATTCTTCCACTTAACCAGATATTCCATATATTGTTTTCCTCTTGTTCTCTTACCAACTCTTTCCTTCAAAATCTATTCAACTTCATCATTTCTCTTCTTAGGATATTCAGTCGGTACTGTCACTTCTTCATCAGGTTCATGATACTCATACAAATCAGCAATGTTGAAAATAGGTGATATGTCCATGTCATCAAGTAACTCAATCTCATATGCATTTCCACTGTCAAATTTCTTCAGGATCTTGCAAGGTCCAAACTTCTTCATCTTCAGCTTCCCATATGTTCCAATAGGAAATCGGCCTTTCTTCAAATGAACCATCACTTCATCACCAACATCAAAATTTTTATGTCTCCTTGATCTATCAGCTATGTATTTGTATTTCTGGTTACTGTCTTCCAGCTTCAGCTTCACATCTTCATGCAATGTCTTCATGTACTCAGCAAACTTTACTCCTTCAGCACTTTTCTTATTCTCATCAGCAATGTCTCTCAAATCAGATATTCCTCTCAGTTGTGTGCCATTCACAATCTCAAATGGTGTCTTTCCAGTACTCCTATTCATTGAATTATTATATGCAAACTCTGCTTGTGCTAACACAAAATCCAATTACTCGGTGTGTCTCCAACTAAACATCTCAACAGATTTCCCAAACTTTTGTTCACAACTTCAGTCTATCCATCGGTTTGTGGGTGAAATGTAGAACTATATTTTAATTTAGTACCAAATTTCTTCCAAAGTGTTTTCCAAAAATATCCAACAAATTTACTGTCTTGGTCAGAGATAATACTCCTCGGTAACCCATGCAATTTGACAATTTCCTTAAAGAAAAGATCTGCTACATGTACTACATCTGATGTCTTTCTACAAGGTATAAAATGTGCCATCTTAGAAAATCTATCCACAACAACAAATATTGAATCATTACCTCTTACTGTCTTTGGTAAGCCAAGAACAAAGTCCATACTGATGTCAATCCAAGGTTTCTTAGGAATAACAATTGGTGTATACAATCCAGTGTTCTGATTTACTCCTTTTGCAACTTGACAAATCCTACAAGTTTTCACAAATTTTTGAACATCTCTATACAACTGTGGCCAAAAGTACTTCTCCTTAAGCAAATTCCATGTTTTATCAATACCAAAATGTCCAAGCAAACCGCTACTGTGTTTCTCCTTTATCAAATTAGATCTCATTACTCCTCTCAGTATACACAACTGAATACCTTTAAACAACATACCTTCCTGAATAAAATATGCATCCCATTTAGTATCTTGTTGATCTTGAATAGGTGCTTTGCACTTTCTCCATGGCTCAAAAAAATCAGGGTTATTTTCATACAAAGCTTTCTTCTCATCAAAACCAAGAACTTCAATTTTCATATCGATCATCAAAGATATTCTACTCAATGCATCAGCAACTCGGTTAGTAACTCCACTTTTATGCTTTATCACAAATGTATAACTCTGCAAATACTTAACCCATTTCATATGTCTCTGATTCAACTTATTCTGACTACCCAAGTATTGTAAAGCCTTATGATCAGTATACAACAGAAATTCACTCGGTATCAAATAATGTCCCAATTTCTTCAGTGCTTGAACAATAGCATAGAATTATTGATCATACACAGAATATTTCCTTCTAGCATCATTCAAATTTTCACTAAAGAAAGCAACAGGTTTACCTTCTTGACTCAACATAGGTCCAATTGCACTTCCACTTGCATCACATTCTACTTGAAATACTTTACTGAAATCAGGTAATGCCAAAATGGGTAATTCAGCAACCTTCTGCTTCAGAGTCTCAAAATTTCTATCAGCTCCATGTGTCCACTTGAAATCTCTTTTGTCTCCTCTCATAGTCTCAATCATAGCATTACAAATTGAACTGAAATTCCTTATCAACTTTCGGGAAAAACCTACCAAACCATGAAATGATCTTACCTCACTAGCATTCACAGCTGGTGTAGGCCAATTCAAAATAGGTTCAACCTTTTCAAGATCCATCTTCAAACCATCAAATGAAATAACAAATCCCAAGTACACAATCTCTTCTTTCATGAATGAACACTTTTTTAGATTTATCAACAACTTTTCCTCTTTCAATCTCTGCAAAACTTGTCTAACATGCAAAAAATGTTCTTCTCTGGTCTTACTAAATATCAGAATATCATCAAGATATACAATCACAAATTTACCCAAGAATTTCTTCAAAACTTCATTCATCAACCTCATAAAAGTACTCGGTGCATTAGTTAAACCAAAAGGCATAACCAACCACTCATACAAACCTTCTTTTGTCTTGAAAGTAGTCTTCCATTCATCACCTTCTCTAATTCTGATCTGATGATACCCACTTTTCAAATCAATCTTTGTGAAATACTTTGCTCCAATCAAATTGTCCATGATGTCATCCATTCTCGGTATAGGAAACTTATACTTCATTGTTATCTTATTGATTGCTCTGGAATCAATACACATTCTCCATTCTCCATTCTTCTTCAGTGCCAATACAACAGGTACTGCATAAGGACTCAAAATTTCTCTGATCAAACCTTTTTTGAGCAACTCTTGAATCTGTCAGTTCAATTCTTGATTCTCTGTAGGTGTCAACCAATGAGGTGCCTTATTTGGTAAACTAGCTCCAGGGATTAGATCCATACAATGATCAATTCTTCTTTTCGATGGCAAACCATTAGCTACATTATTAGAAATGATATCACTGTACTCAGTGAGTAACTTATCAATCTCCTTAGGGACATTATCCTCTATTTTTTACTCGACTTATTAGGAATCACAAAAAAACATACATCATTCCTCTTCAATGAGTTAACAAAATTTCTTCCTTCCATCATGTTAGTATCTGCAAGAAATTTCATGGTTGTAGCATTGTTCTTCTAGTCCCTGCAATTATTTTTATGTCTCTGGCTAAAACCCTTGTCAAATATTCAAAAATCTAGCCGTTGCAGCATAAAAACCCTAGTGTGCCCTAGCCCTGTTCTAATTTTGTGTTACTTTTTCAGGTCACAAAAGTCCTAAATAGTGCATGTGCTAATAATTGACCGCTTTGTCACATGATCGCATGAGCCTTTTTCATGTTATGTGATCTTGCGAGTAAGGTTTTATTTTCGGGCCCCTTTAATATTTCCTAAGTTTGGAGTCCGATGGATTTATCATTTCTTAAGTCCTGCACCTTAAATTTTCCTAATGTTTCGGCTTTAGTTTTTCCTAGGCTCGGTCTCCTAACACCATCTTGATCCAACAGTTCTTGCGAAAGCACATTGGATGTGTTAGAGGCTGGTGATCTTGCAACAACCATCCATTTCTCCATGTGTTTAGGTCAGTAATAAATGGTGGGTCCAAAATGACATGCAGGTACAGTCGGCAAACTATGATTGGTCCACAATATAATATGCTGGTAGTCATCAGGGGGACCTAGTTTCTGACTTGTTAGAGGGTCCTGACATCTATAGAGAATCAACGACAGGCGTAAGTTCTTAAGGAATGTGTCAGATGCATGAGATCTTCAGACGACCATCGATTTCACCTTTTTTAGAAGTGATAAAGTTTGGCGGGTCCACTACTACATGTACTCATTTGGCAGTCATTGATTTGTCGAGGAAGATTGATGTGGATTTTTTCAGAGGGGCCAATGTCAAAAAGGTTGATCGACAGTTGGTGCATGCTCTCATGGAATAATCTTCATCTTTCAAATCATGCACTAGCCATCCATTTTGATGCTGAGGGATTTGTGGGTCCTATGTCAGAAGTGACTAGGTGGTAAGTAGCGAATGACATGATGACAAGTGGCATAAAGCAGGCCTAGGCGGGGGTCTAAGGTTTAGCAGTCTGGATAAATCAGGTTAGCGGCTCTGACAAATTTCAAAGGGTTCATTCATTCATGAAGAAAGGTGGCGATATTCTAAAAGAGTTGGCGATTCAGTAAACAAGCATTTGCATAATCGCTAAACTAAATGGAGGAGAGATAAAGTATTCTATGAACTGGCGAAACCCTTTAGTCACCAGTTCACCAAATGTGACTAGGAACATAAAGCCTAGGAAGGAAGAAGATGTGACGGTCATGACTTAAAGTTGATCAAAATTTAAATATTGACTGTCGATATACTGCTGGCACCATGGATGTAACCATTGTAGTTTGAACTCAAATTTTTGAAAGGGGTTTTAGTGACAAGAAGGACTGGAATTGAATGCTTTTGCGGCCGAATTTGGTAGAATTGGTTTTGCCGACTGTTGCAGTGTAGTCTAGGGTGTTCCATGATTATTTGCAGGGGATTTTTGTACTGTAATGGTGTTTCTTGAGGTGTGTTGTAGGTGGGAAATCAGATCAATAAGTCTAGTAGATTCATGATTCTTGGTACAAATCAAAGAATTACCATTTATGAGGATCATTCTGGGATCTTCTTTCTCCAGGCTGCTTGGGTTTCTCCCCCTTTTATTAATTTTTTTACTATTTCTAGTTGGTCTTGTTGGTACCCTTTAAAATTTTTGAGGAATGGGACACATTAGCATGCATCTATATTATTTTTGCTTTCAGGATGCATGTGGGAACCGGGTGTTTTCTGGGTGGTTTCGTAAAATGCATTTGTCCATTGCCTTTCATAGGTTTCATTGGTTCATTCTGAGTCCTAAAATGGCATTTTGAAATGGGTTTGCATCATTTCATTTTTAGGGGGTCTCAAAATCAAAAAATTGCTGTGTAGAATTCACCGGGAAGGGCTACTTTGAGGTTGAATAATATGCACCCTGGAGAGCGTCATAAAAATCTGAGCCTAGTGTCTTGTTTTAAACATTTCATATTCTCTATGTGTTAGGTTTCAGGTCCCTGTGATAAGTTTTGATCATATTTATTCATCCCTTTTCGGAGGTCTTTTCTTAAATCTGTCTGGTGCACCTTTTCACAGTTTTGCCAGAGGCCCTGTTCGTGATCTTATAAGTTTCATTCTGTGATTGGTCATGAGAATTGGGTCAGTGCCCTACATTGTAAACAAGTTTTACTTTGTCTTTGTCAGTTTGTAGCTCATGACGAATCCATTGGATGAGTTTCCCAATGCGATTCCATTTGAAGTTTTCATTGTCTGGACAGGGTGCAATGTGCGAACTTTTGTTAGAAGCCTACTTTGTCAAGTTGTATCTGATACCCAGTGATTGGTCAAGAAGAATTAATGATTGATCTATGTTGTAAACATGTTTTTCTTCTAGCCTGTCAGTTTTTAGCCCTTGGTGAATCTGTTTCAGTACTTTTCAAAGCCAAATCCATTCCCAGTTTTCACTATTTTGCTGAAACCCAAAAGTTCAAAAGTTTTAAGGGTTATATATGACAGGGTATAAAAGATGCCTGTGTAATCCGATGAGCAAGCTAGTGATTGGGTCATGTTGCAATCATCTTTTACTCCCACTGTGCCAAATCTAGAACCACGACCAATCCATTTGACCACTTTCCCAGGCCAATTTCAAACCAAATTTATGCTTATTTCACTATTTTGATTCAAAATGTTACTGACTGGCTGACTTTGGTGTTTGGTGATAATTCATCATCTGATTTTTTGGGCATGCTAATTATGGATTCATGTTCCTTGTTTGGGGGTGAATCAATGCCCAAGATGCTGGTCTCTGAAAGTTTCATTCAGTAAGTTTTCAAGGCCGCTTCCAGAGGCCAGCTAATGTTATTTGACAAATTTTACAAGGTGCACAATGAGATTGTGATTTCGATGTGGTTTTGTCTCAGATTTTCTTCAAGTGGTTGCATACAGAAATACAAAGAGTGAATGTGGATTTTGTAGTGGTATGCTAAATGAAAGGCGACCAAGGATGCCAGTGTCAATGTCTGTTTGAATGTAATGAAAGTCATCAAGGAATTGATTATTGTTGCCAATATCTATTGGTTTGATAAGAAGGACATTAGTGTTTATTATATCTTCTTTCAGTGGTTTCAAAAGGCCAAGGAAATGGAACCCAAGTGAGCATTGAAGGAAAATGACTATGATTGAGAGGTTGCCAGCCTTAATATGAATATATAAATGCCAGCATGTTTAATCAATGTGCATATGTGTTGAGGGATATGATCATTACACACCACACCAAAAAATAGAAGGGGATACCAGTGTGAGTGTTTAAAAGAAATGCAAGGCTTGGCTGGGCACATTTGGCCAATGAAAGTGATTGCAGGCTGAAGGTAATCAAAATGTGGTGCATGACAATGAAGGAAATATGTGAATAGAATAAATTGGAAGAGGAGTTTTAAATGTAACATGGATGCTGTGTATTAAATGGAAATGTTCTTTCTGAGAAAGCAAAAAGGAATTACCATCCACATAATGATTTGTTTTTGCAACACGAATTTGTGAAGTCACGGATTTGTAGAAGAAGAAAAAATAGTCATATTGCGGGGGCCATAACTTTTTATTGAACCGTTGGATCGGACTAAATTTTGGATATGTTGTTTAAAACCTAGTTCTCTTGATTCCCACCGAAGCGATTTTTAAAATTTGTTCTAGTTCGCGAGACACAAGTGACTGAGTGAGTCACTGTCAAAACTGCCTATAAGATCACAGAGAACATTTATCCCACATTCATGAGTTTTGATGTCAAATTAATGTTTATATACACTGACACCCAATATGAACGTGAATCAAGTAAGGAAGAAGGCATGTGGAATCCTTTGCTCATGTGGGCCTGCCCGGAAGTGTATGCCAGCTGGGCGCACTAAGGTATATTTTAATGTATTATTTAAAAAACTCTCATAAACTTAATCCCACATTGCTCCCGCTGGGCAAATTTGAGTTGTTTATAAGCAAGTCAACAAACATATAAGGTAACTTGAAAAGTGAAAGCTATACGCATGCAACTCCCTGTTGGTCGCATGGTCGCATGGGCCATTTTTGGCCCATGCGATCATGCGACTGGTCGCCACGTGACATTCTTATGAGATGGTGAATGGGCCCCATTTTTTGAAGGAAAGTGTGCAGTGGTCTAAGAAGTAGTCGCATGATTTCATGCGCCATTTCTGGCGCATGCGATCATGCGACCAGGTGAGGTGGCAGGCCGGTGCCACGTGGCATGTGGGTCCCGCTGGGAGAAAATAAAATAATATTTTATTCAGATTTTTGTGCACATTCAAGGCCAAAAAATCAAAATTATAAATATATTTTTATATAGTTTTGACTATATAAAAATTTGAATATTTGAAGTTGCAGAGCATGGGGGACAAAATTAATTGTTGGGGGCTTTATTTTTCGCCCAGATATCAAGTGTTATATACCGCCGGAAAGGTGAGAAGACGAGGAATCCATTTTTGAGGTCAGTTTCAATGCAGGTCATGCTGGTTTTGAGATATTTGCAGTTGAAAGAAATAGGGGGCCAGGAAGATATTTTGGAAATATCTTATTTGTTGCATCCGGTGATTCATTCAGTTCAGAGTGATGACTCATTCAGTAGGTAATGCAGAGTTTGACAGGTGTCAGTTTGTGGATGAATTTGGAGTTTTCTCCTCTCCTTCTTATTCTGATTTCAGATCTTTTGTAAGGGTTCCAATCTTTTTGCAGGAGCAGAGCTCTGCAAGTTTGAGTTCCAACTTTGGTTCATGACTGTCTAGCATAATGGTTTTCTGTGTGTTTCATTTTCTGTCATAGATTCAATATAAGTGTTTGTAAATTTGATTGCAAATCGAAATATATGTAAGGCATGTATGGTTTTCAGAGAATTATCTTCATTGTATTGAGTTTCAATTTCAGTATGAATTCAGTGTTCAAGGGATATTGAGTTTGTCTTCTCCAAGGGAGAATGTATCTATTTGTATTTGGATATCCTTCAAGGAAGGATTGTAAAATCCTTAAATGCAGATTGGAAATTGATCAGTGCTATGAATTTGTATGATTCTTCATATTGAGCGATGGAAATGTGTTAATGTAAGGCATTAACGCAGGGATATTAATCAATGAAACATGGTTTGTAGTTTGAGTTTATATTTACTGGTTTTGACTCCATGCCCAGATTGAAGGCACTGGTCTTTACTGTTAGAAGTCATTTGCCAAACTAGCATCAATTTAATCAAATCACTTTTCCCTTTCATGTTACTGTGAACATTCATGTCTAATTGTATTCAAGTAGTACAATTTATTTGTTGATTCCTTGAAGAGTGAATCATTAGGTTAACCTGCCTGAGTTTAAAACTCGAAGAGAAGAAGGGTGATTACCCTTATCACATTTGCCATTTTTCTGCAATGATTGTTTTCTTTTGTTAATATCACGGATTGGCTTTCTAAGCCATGCATCAGTTGTAGCAAGAGACATTAGCAAGTCATTGTGAGAACCCCTGATCCACTGCAAGGATTTCATTGTGAGGCAGTGAGTCTGAAGATAGGTACACCCGCCTGGGTCTGTGGAGCCCGAAGTGAAGAAGGATTTAATCCTTGTCAATTAGCATTTCTCTTGCTAGAAAAAGAGCATCAAAGGGGATAGATCAGATTATGATCTAGTTATTTATCCGTGCAAGAAAAATAGCTAACAAAATGGCGACTCTACTGGGGATAGCAGTAAAAAATTCTTGCTAAAGAAATCAGTAAATCTCTAGTGGTCCATTTTGGTTATAGAGTCTGTTCTTTTAAAAAATTGTTATATTCTCTCATTCAATGGGAGTGGTGACTCCGAATCTCTGTTTGATCAGTGTGTAGTAGTATGAATTTTTAATAAATTTTGTGATCCTGACAAACAGTGCATCCTGTGAAGTTGTTTTGTGTTTGCTGATAAAGAAGGTCCAAGTATGAGATAAAAGGTTCTCAGCTAGTTCCAGATTAGTCCTCTGCGAAGGGGTGGCGACTCTACACATATTTGAAAGGTGATTTGAAAGAGGTTTTAGATCAATATTTTACACCAGCAATAGCACTTCCAGGTAAATTTTTCAAAGTATAAATCAGTCCCTAAATAGGTGAATCAGTCACTAAAGTAAAAGGGACATTAATTTGAAAGTTTGAGTCATATTTCTGAATAAAAGATCCAGTTGCTAAAAGGTATCAGAGATATGTTCATATTTTGAAATCAATGGTTGCATAGGTCAGATTGAAATATTGTCATAAGCACCAGTAGTATTGTGTGTTAGTGCATTGAAATGGAGTTTCCAGCTTTGAAGGATCAAGATCTAGTTTCTAGATCTGAAAAGAATCAGTTAGCTCTTGAAATTTTAGAAAGAGACCATCTATTGTTATGTCAACAGATTTGGCATAATGGTGTATTGATATTAAAATGTGCAATAGGAGAAAGAAATGAAGAATCCATGATGTCCTATTATAAGAAGTTTCTTATTGCATGTAGTGAGCTTCTTAAGGATCTTGATTTTCATGAATCCCAGTATGCTGAAATGTTCTTAGAACTTTCAATACCTGAATCAATTAGTTGGACTGCATCTTTAAAACATGAAGCATTAGAAGATGTTAAGGATTGGATGGACTCATTTTTAAAAACTGAATTTAGTCAAACTGAGTCTAATTCATGTGAGGATGTTGAATCCTATGATGATCATAGTGCTGCTAGTTATTGTGCTGATGATGGAATTTATGAGTGTCAAGGAAGGGATAGTGAATTTTCAGTTGATAATAGTTTCTTTGAGCTTGTGGATCTCCCCTTGTCTCAGCATGATGTTGATGACTATTTGTTTCAATCTAATGATGTTTTGTGTGAACGTGAAGAACATGGATATGATGCAGATGCTAGTTCCTGTAGTAGTTCCTTCACACAAGGCAATGTAAGACAATTAAATTCAGTCCTGGTTTCAGAAGGAGAAGAAATTTGCAGCATCGACAGTGAGAATGAGGGAGTGAAAAGTGATGTTCAGTGCTGGATAAGTAGTGAGCAGATTTCAAGTCTTTTGGATGCTGAATGGCAGAGGTATGATACTAAATTTATTTCAAAAATTTCATGCCTAGCTGACATAAGTTTTGATGAAAGTGATTTGGATGATGGCATGACGAGTGAAATAAATTTTGATGTCTCTTCTCCTAGTACTAATCAACATGTTGATTATCAAGATGCATTGGAAAGTTTTGGAGTGGTTTCAAAACTTAATGATGATAATAAATGTGACTATAAATCTAATTATTCATCTGAATTCCAACCGGTAACACTAGAGGAGGTGCAAAGTCCAGGTATGAATGATAATTTCTTTCAAATAGAGTATGAGACTTTTGTGTTTCCGGTTGACAACATGTATAAATCAGTAGATGAAGATCAGTTTCAGATTGGTGGTAATATGCATGAGCATGTTGATTCCTATTTTCATAGTGAGCAAGATGAGGACTATGTTTCAAATTTTTACATGCACTATGAAAATGAAGATAATTATTTTAATTTGCCTGATGAGCTGATTGAAAGTACTAATATATTTGGTGAACTGAATGAGAATGAAGTATCCATCTTACCTCAAGAAGAGAGAAATGAGAATCAGATATTTGATCAGGGTAAGTGAGCCTCAGTTGGTTTCCATTTGTAAAAAGTTGTGCATATTTGTATAGTTGTGTTGCTTTCAGCAGTAGTGTAGTTTGTTTTTGAATAAGGAACCAGTTTTGAGGAGATTGTTTGACCCGGTTTAGTAAGTTTTTGGAAAGTTTGGAAGGATAAGGTGAAGAAGCTAGTTTTTGGGGTGGTCTTCTCTTCCAGAAGATTCTGGTATTCTTGCCATGATCTTCCAATCAAGCATCCACAGTCAGAGCCACTGTTGGTACCCTTTAAAATTTTTGAGGAATGGGACACATTAGCATGCATCTATATTATTTTTGCTTTCAGGATGCATGTGGGAACCGGGTGTTTTCTGGGTGGTTTCGTAAAATGCATTTGTCCATTGCCTTTCATAGGTTTCATTGGTTCATTCTGAGTCCTAAAATGGCATTTTGAAATGGGTTTGCATCATTTCATTTTTAGGGGGTCTCAAAATCAGAAAATTGCTAAGTGTAGAATTCACCGGGAAGGGCTACTTTGAGGTTGAATAATATGCACCCTGGAGAGCGTCATAAAAATCTAAGCCTAGTGTCTTGTTGTACACATTTCATATTCTCTATGTGTTAGGTTTCAGGTCCCTGTGATAAGTTTTGATCATATTTATTCATCCCTTTTCGGAGGTCTTTTCTTAAATCTATCTGGTGCACCTTTTCACAGTTTTGCCAGAGGCCCTGTTCGTGATCTTATAAGTTTCATTTTGTGATTGGTCATGAGAATTGGGTCAGTGCCCTACATTGTAAACAAGTTTTACTTTGTCTTTGTCAGTTTGTAGCTCATGATGAATCCATTGGATGAGTTTCCCAATGCGATTCCATTTGAAGTTTTCATTGTCTGGACAGGGTGCAATGTGCGAACTTTTGTTAGAAGCCTACTTTGTCAAGTTGTATCTGATGCCCGGTGATTGGTCAAGAAGAATTAATGATTGATCTATATTGTAAACATGTTTGTCTTCTGGCCTGTCAGTTTTTAGCCCTTGGTGAATCTATTTCAGTACTTTTCAAAGCCAAATCCATTCTCAGTTTTCACTATTTTGCTGAAACCCAGAAATTCAAAAGTTTTAAGGGTTATATTTGACAGGGTATAAAAGATACCTGTGTAATCCGATGAGCAAGCTAGTGATTGGGTCATGTTGCAATCATGTTTTACTCCCACTGTGCCAAATCCAGAACCATGACCAATCCATTTGACCACTTTCCCAAGCCAATTTCAAACCAAATTTATGCTTATTTCACTGTTTTGTTTCAAAATGTTACTGACTGGCTGACTTTGGTGTTTGGTGATAATTCATCATCTGATTTTCTGGGCATGCTAATTATGGATTCATGTTCCTTGTTTGGGGGTGAATCAATGCCCAAGATGCTGGTCTCTGAAAGTTTCATTCAGTAAGTTTTCAAGGCCGCTTCCAGAGGCCAGCTAATGTTATTTGACAAATTTTACAAGGTGCACAGTGAGATTGTGATTTCGATGTGGTTTTGTCTCAGATTTCCTTCAAGTGGTTGCATACAGTAATACAAAGAGTGAATGTGGATTTTGTAGTGGTATGCTAAATGAAAGGCGACCAAGGATGCCAGTGTCAATGTCTGTTTGAATGTAATGAAAGTCATCAAGGAATTGATTATTGTTGCCAATATCTATTGGTTTGATAAGAAGGACATTAGTGTTTATTATATCTTCTTTCAGTGGTTTCAAAAGGCCAAGGAAATGGAACCCAAGTGAGCATTGAAGGAAAATGACTATGATTGAGAGGTTGCCAGCCTTAATATGAATATATAAATGCCAACATGTTTAATCAATGTGCATATGTGTTGAGGGATATGATCATTACACACCACACCAAAAAATAGAAGGGGCTACCAGTGTGAGTGTTTAAAAGAAATGCAAGGCTTGGCTGGGCACATTTGGCCAATGAAAGTGATTGCAGGCTGAAGGTAATCAAAATGTGGTGCATGACAATGAAGGAAATATGTGAATAGAATAAATTGGAAGAGGAGTTTTAAATGTAACATGGATGCTGTGTATTAAATAGAAATGTTCTTTCTGAGAAAGAAAAAAAGAATTACCATCCACATAATGATTTGTTTTTGCAACACGAATTTGTGAAGTCACGGATTTGTAGAAGAAGAAAAAATAGTCATATTGCGGAGGCCGTAACTTTTTATTGAACCGTTGGATCGGGCTAAATTTTGGATATGTTGTTTAAAGCCTAGTTCTCTTGATTTCCACCGAAGAGATTTTTAAAATTTGTTCTGGTTCGCGAGATACAGGTGACTGAGTGAGTCACTATCAAAACTGCCTATAAGATCACAGAGAACATTTATCCCACATTCATGAGTTTTGATGTCAAAATAATGTTTATATACACTGACACCCAATATGAACGTGAATCAAGTAAGGAAGAAGGCATGTGGAATCCTTTGCTCATGTGGGCCTGCCCAGAAGTGTATGCCAGCTGGGCGCACTAAGGTATATTTTAATGTATTATTTAAAAAACTCTCATAAACTTGTCGCCACGTGGCATTCTTATGAGATGGTGAATGGACCCCATTTTTTGAAGGAAAGTGTGCGGTGGTCTAAGAAGTAGTCGCATGATTTCATGCGCCATTTCTGGCGCATGGGATCATGCGACCAGGTGAGTTGGCAGGTGAGGTGGCAGGTCGGTGCCACATGGCATGTGGGTCCCACTCTGGCAGAAAATAAAATAATATTTTATTCAGATTCTTGTGCACATTCAAGGCCAAAAAATCAAAATTATAAATATATTTTTATATAGTTTTGACTATATAAAAATTTGAATATTTGAAGTTGCAGAGCATGGGGGACAAAATTAATTGTTGGGGGCTTTATTTTTTGCCCGGATATCAAGTGTTATATACCGCCGGAAAGGTGAGAAGACGAGGAATCCATTTTTGAGGTCAGTTTCAATGCAGGTCATGCTGGTTTTGAGATATTTGCAGTTGAAAGAAATAGGGGGCCAGGAAGATATTTTGGAAATATCTTATTTGTTGCATCCGGTGATTCATTCAGTTCAGAATGATAACTCATTCAGTAGGTAATGCAGAGTTTGACAGGTGTCAGTTTGTGGATGAATTTGGAGTTTTCTCCTCTCCTTCTTATTCTGATTTCAGATCTTTTGTAAGGGTTCCAATCTTTTTGCAGGAGCAGAGCTCTGCAAGTTTGAGTTCCAACTTTGGTTCATGACTGTCTAGCATAATGGTTTTCTGTGTGTTTCATTTTCTGTCATAGATTCAATATAAGTGTTTGTAAATTTGATTGCAAATCGAAATATATGTAAGGCATGTATGGTTTTCAGAGAATTGTCTTCATTGTATTGAGTTTCAATTTCAGTATGAATTCAGTGTTCAAGGGATATTGAGTTTGTCTTCTCCAAGGGAGAATGTATCTATTTGTATTTGGATATCCTTCAAGGAAGGATTGTAAAATCCTTAAATGCAGATTGGAAATTGATCAGTGCTATGAATTTGTATGATTCTTCATATTGAGCGATGGAAATGTGTTAATGTAAGGCATTAACGTAGGGATATTAATCAATGAAACATGGTTTGTAGTTTGAGTTTATATTTACTGGTTTTGACTCCATGCCCGGATTGAAGGCACTGGTCTTTACTGTTAGAAGTCATTTGCCAAACTAGCATCAATTTAATCAAATCACTTTTCCCTTTCATGTTACTGTGAACATTCATGTCTAATTGTATTCAAGTAGTACAATTTATTTGTTGATTCCTTGAAGAGTGAATCATTAGGTTAACCTGCCTGAGTTTAAAACTCGAAGAGAAGAAGGGTGATTACCCTTGTCACATTTGCCATTTTTCTGCAATGATTTTTTTCTTTTGTTAATATCACGGATTGGCTTTCTAAGCCATGCATCAGTTGTAGCAAGAGACATTAGCAAGTCATTGTGAGAACCCCTGATCCACTGCAAGGATTTCATTGTGAGGCAGTGAGTCTGAAGATAGGTACACCCACCTGGGTCTGTGGAGCTCGAAGTGAAGAAGGATTTAATCCTTGTCAATTAGCATTTCTCTTGCTAGGAAAAGAGCATCAAAGGGGAGAGATTAGGTTATGATCTAATTATTTATCCGTGCAAGAAAAATAGCTAACAGGTCTGGTGGGTGAAACCCTAACCCTAGTCATCTGTAGCTTGTTGCATCCTATTTTGGGATTTCAAGATAACTAGGGGTTGTATATATTGCAAAAGTTTTTCTGTATTAGGTTGTTGATGGTATTATACTAAGCAAGGAGAGCTTGGATTTTGGGTCTATTTCCTTAGCATTTTGTTGTTTGATAATGTATTGATGCTGCAAATTTTAATGAGAATACATTTGGATTCTAATTTCATATTTGTGTATGTCTTCTTATTTTGTTCTTGAGCTCATATATGTTAATTTCACAAAGTGGGTTAGCATATGGTAAACAAAGAGTATTTTGAAATTATCTTTAAGTTCCTAACAAAGTTAGGATTAAAGTCTTTGAGGTAGTTTCAGTGAGTTCATGGCTAGATAAGGATTTGATGTCTTGATATGTGAGTGAGAGGATTAATAGGCAAAGCACTTATTCTAAGTTTAAATGTGTTTGAGTTAAGGTTTTGGTTGATATATGTTATCAAGTGACTCTTTGCCCTGGGTTAAGGCACTGATCTATTCTCTAGAGGTAGTCCATCATCATCAATCACACACACATATAAATGATAAAATCTTTCAATCAGTTAGTAAGGGGTATAAATGTCTATTAGTTAGTGATTCCCTTCAAGAAGTGAATCCAGGCTACACTCGCTTGAAAATTTAAGCTCAAAGTGTAGGAGGATCTCCTTGATCCTTGTTAATTGGCCCTTTTCCTTGCAAACTTTGGAGTGGTGATAGAGTCAGTGACATTTAGTTGTCAATCATAGTGTAAATCTACAAGTAGAAATGAAGAGGAGAACCAACAAAATGGTGACTCTACTGGGGAGAACAACAATGAAGAATTATATTTGTTAGAATCTCTAGTTGTAGTTATCTTGCAAAGTCAAAATCTTATTGACCAGGTTGAATTACCCATCCGAATCACCAACAAAATGGAAACTCTACTGGGGAGAGTCTAGAGATAAAAGTTATTAAGTGGACTCTTGTTTTCCTGTTGTATTCAGTTAAAGATTTCCCACTTTGGTGGGTGGTGACTCAAAGGGTTGGAACCAGTGTTATAGACTGCAAATGATGGACAAAAGAAGGAATACTAGGTCCTTTGTCAAGAAAAATTTGGAGGTTGCTCTGGAACAATTACCTAGATAGGAAAAGAAGAGTTGGATTAGAAGAAATGGTCAGTCTACTAGTGCTCCCATGAGAGAACAAAGAAATATCAAAAGTAGAGCACCACTTGTATCCTCTCATGAGGATGATTCACAACATAAAAGTTCTAGATCAGATAGTCGTCACTCTGAAGATAAATTTTATGATACCCGAGAGATAGTATTTCAAGATAAGGGTTCATTACCTGCAAGTCAAGATGAACAAGCTAGAGAAATGGGTTTTGAAACTAATTTAGATCTTGGTGAAGATATGTTCATAAGGGAACCCATGAGACCAAGGCAAGTCCATTTCCCATATCAAAGTCTCACTGATATGGATGTGTCATCAGGTTCAGATGATATTATGATAGACCCACATGATTTGAATGCACTAAGATTACAATTGGCGGAGCAAGATGCCATACATAAGAGGTTACAAAAGGAGAGAGAAGCTGAAAAGGTGAATGCTCTAATAGAAAGAGAGTCTCTTCTTAGAAAAATTAATGAGTTGAAGGAGAGAAACAAGATGCTTGCTTCTTCTCCTAAAACTTTGCAACATGATGTCTTTGGTGATCTTGATGCTTTGAGAAGTGAGTAGGAACATTTGTTGTAGGACCATGAGTTTGATAAGGAGGGCCATGTGGTTAGACAGGTTCAAAGTTATGCTCCCCTCCCTAAAGATAAAGGTGGGCATGAGATCACTAGACCTACTATTGCAGTTGATGAAAAAGGAAAGAAAAAGATGGTGGGACATCAAACAAGAAAATCATTGACAATACTAGGGGTCCCACCACCCAATTCAAATAAAGATACAGAGATGGAGAGAAGAAGAAAGGAAGATGAGGACCTTGCAAGAGAATTAGAAAGAGCTGAAGTTGAAGCCTCCATTGTAGAAAAAAGAAGAAAGATCCAGTTCTTGAAGGCTTCATCTGCCAATGCTCTTGGCCCATCTGATATTAAACTAGGTATGCCATCTATGAATACTACTATTCCTCTTAGTAATGCCACTACTAGTTCATTCCCTTCTTCATCTGCTAAGATAAATATTGATCCTAGGTAGAAATTAAATGCACAAATAGATGGAAATGTAAATGTTGATCCTAGGGTTAACACTAGTTCAAGTTTTCAAAGAAGACCTATGCAATTAGAAGGCTATAGGAAAATTAGTTTTGATGGAATACCTGGCTACCCGAATGCTTTTCCAACTGATATAAGAGATAAAATACCTAAGTTTGCTGGTAACAATGCAATTAGCTGTGAAGAACACCTTAGGTTATTTGTTGATGTATTGAATGATTATGAGGTAGAGCATGAGGATGTAGTCATGAAATTATTTGTTCAATCCCTGATGGAAGATGCTAGGGATTGGTTCAAGAGACTACCTAACTGATGTATTGATACTTGGGATTCTTTTGAGAAATGTTTTAAAGAGCAGTATGGTGTCAGGCCTAATGCTATCTTTATGCTGAATGAATTCAATACCATAAGGAAGAATCAGAATGAGTCTACAACTGAATTTAATATGAGATTTCAAAAGGGTATGCATAAGTTGTTTCAAGTTATGAGGTTAGATGACAATGTTTGTTTAACCACATACTTTAATGCATTTTATGGAAAGATGGGATACTTTTTGAGGAACAAGGAACCAAGAACTCTTAGAGATGCTTTTAGGATTGCTATCAATATTGAAACAATATGAAGATATCAAAAAAATTGGGTGGGAAGAGAGATGATCCAAAGTTGTTTGGAGATAGAAAGTATAAAAAGGATAATGAAAGAAATGTTGGAAATAAGAAGCAAGAAGAAGATAAGTTGGATAAGGTGTTGAATGCATTAAAGGATTTGAAAGCACCTGCTAATAGGAATAGTAATGTTCCTGCCAATGAAAAACCTCAATTCAACAACAATTTCAGTAGGCAGAATAGATTGCAAAATTATCCCTACAACACCCAATGGAAGGATGGTAAGCCTATTTTCCCTGCTATAAGAAATAATAATGACAGAGTTGTCCCTAATCCTTTACAAAAATCTTCTATAAATTTTATAGAGGATACACCATGGTGCACAACATGCTAGTCCCCTCACTCTGCAGAACATTGTGTGGTTGCACAATCCATGTCAACATATCAAGATGATAGTAAAAGTTAGATCAAGAAGAAATTCATGATGACATTGGGTGCAACATGGAAACTTCATATATAGAATATGAAGAGGATTCTAATATTGATGAAGAAGCAGATGTGTGCTTAAAGAGAAGCAATCAGGCACTTTTCCATCAGGAGGTTTTATTTGATAATGATGACATTGATGAAAAGACATGTAACATGATTTCCTCCTCTGAGCCAGTGAATTTAAGAAGACCTTCAAGAGAAGAGATGGATAGAATTACTATAGAAATGATTGCTCAAGTGCAAACTAGAGGCATGGTAGCAAGGGATACAAATGGGAAGGCTACATGAATGTTTATAAAGAATACCAACTCCGGAGAACCAGGTGAGAGTAAGTTACAAAATGATCATATGTAAGGTTCAAGAATGTAAAAGGTAAGAAATGGGAACCTAAGGGAGTTGGAGTTGATAAAATTTATAATGAGATAGAGAAGCCAGTTAACACAATGGCTAAAGATAAAAATATGAAAGTCACCAATACACCTAATGTATCAGATAAGCAAAAGGATACTAGAGCAGTGCAAATTCAGATTCCTCCCTCTGCTCCTGTTGATATGATAGCTGTATTATCTCAAATAACTGTTAAGGTTCCTTTGTCAGAATTATTGAAGATCCCTGAACATAAGGATAGAGCTATTGCATGGGTAGATAATGTTCATCACAGTGATGTTGCATGCAATGAATCTCAAGCTAAAGTTTTGAAAAGAGTAAAGGCTCAGGGATTGGAATCTCAAATTCCACCTATATACTTGGATAGTTCTGTCAATGCTAGCCTTGAAAACATAGATCCATTCTTTTTTAGTGTCCTTGTGAATGGAATGAGATTGAGGAACTGCATGATTGATTCAGGTGCCTCAAATACTGTCATGCCTTTCAAGATTATGGAGAAGTTGGGCCTTAAAGTTGACATAGTTTAGGGCAGGTGTTGTGCAATGGATCAAAGAGAAGTGCCAGTCATTGGCACTATAAATGCAATGCCCTATAGATTGGCAGCCTATCCAAAGAAAAAATTAACAATGAGTGTTTTGGTGGTGGACATCCCTCCTCATTATGGGATGCTATTATCTAGAAGATGGAGTGCTACCATGGGTGGAAGTTTGTAATGTGACTTGTCCTATGCAACTTTCAAGATTGATGACCAGTTTGTCAAGATTGATCAAGAGCCAAGAGTATGCCACATGATTGAAAGGAATATTGATCATGAGACTACGTGCTTTGTGGATACTGATATCAATGCTTTTAGGGGAGAAATCCCTGTGCTTGAGAAGGAGCCTATATTGCCATCTGTCTTTGTTGAGGTGAATGTCAAATCTATGAAGGGTAATTTTTGGGTGATGTACTTTGATGGTGCTAGTTGCAAAGATGGTGCAGGAGCAGGTATTTTACTTATCTCTCCTGATGGAAATACTTACAAGTTCTCTTTCACATTGAATTTCTTTTGTACCAATAATATAGCAGAATATGAAGCATTGTTGTTAGGACTAAGGTTGGCACAAAAGCATGGAATTAAATGCATAAGGGTTGTAGGAGATTATGAATTGGTGGTGTCCCAAGTTAGGTCAGTGTATGCTTCCAAGAACAAGAGGTTGAAACAATATAGGAATGTTGTGTGGGATTTGATTGAATGTTTTGATGCCTTCAATATTGAATGGAAGGATAGAAGTAATAACAAGATGGCTGATTTGTTAGCCAATATAGCAATCAATCCCACTGATATTACTTTTTCTGGTCTCTCTAAAGTTGAAATTCAGACTAGGCCAAGTATACCAGACAATGTTGAAAATTGGCAAGTCTTTGAGGATGACCAGGATATTTTGAAATTTATGAGTTGTGAAGATCAGTATCATGGTCAAGAATTAGATTGTTCAGCTCTGATTGAGACTATAGAAGGAAAAGAGGTTGTCCTTGGTAATGAGGTCATTCAACTTAAAACTAACAAAGTTCCTAAGGGACTTGTTGTTCTTGAGACTGTGTTTGATAACCATGACAGAGTTCAGAAGGATAGTAAAAAGGAAGATCACATGGAAGTGGAAGAGATAAATCTTGGAACACAAGAAACACCTAAGAAGGTGTACATTGGTAAGGACATGTCTAAAAAGGTAAAGACATCTTTTATTGAATTGTTAAGAAAATTCAGGCATGTTTTTGCATGGTCATATGATGACCTAAAGGTTTATAGAGAAGATTTGTTTCAGCATATCATTCCTTTGAAAGAAGATGGTAAACCTTTCAGGCAAAAACAAATGCCTATAAATCTCACTTTGGCACCTAAGATGCAAGAAGAATTGATGAAGTTGAGAGATGCTGGAATTATCAAGCCCATTAGGCATTCTTCTTGGGTGTCAAATCTTGTCCCTGTCAGGAAGAAGAATGGTGACATCAGACTTTGTGTAGATTTCAGAAATTTAAATATCAACTCATTAAAAGATAACTATTGTCTACCCAATATGGAAGCTATGTTACAGAGAGTGACTAGATCAGAATTGATGTCTATAATGGATGGTTTCTCTGGTTATAATCAGGTAATTGTAAAAGAATCAGAATAATTCAAGACAACTTTCACAATGCCTTGGGGGACATATGTTTATGTGAGAATGCCTTTTGGTCTCACAAATGCTGGTGCAACTTTTCAGAGGGCAATGGATGTTGCCTTCTTAGATTTTATAGATGATTTCCTTGTTGTTTATCAAGATGATTTAACTGCTTATTCCAAGAAGGAAGAAGACCATTGTACTCATTTAGAGAAAATATTTGTGAGGGCTTTGGAATATGGCATTTCATTAAACCCAAGGAAATGTGCTTTTGGTGTCACTGAGGGTAAGTTGCTTGGCCACTTGGTTGGCAAGCAAGGAGTTAGAATTGATCCTAAAAGAGTGGTAGCCATTGATAAGATTTAGAGACCAAAGAATATCAAAGGAATTCAGTCCTTCTTTGGTCAGGTAAACTTCTTGAGAAGATTTGTAACAAACTTTGTTGAGGTCATTAGACCTATATCCAAGATGTCAAAGAAGGGATTTGCTATTACATGGAAAGGTGAGCCTAATGAAGCTTTCAAGAATGTCAAGAAGGCTATTAAAGATGCACCTATGCTTAAGGCACCTAATTATAGTATCCCAATGCATATCTTCTCTTTTGCATATTTTCATACTATTGTTGTAGTGTTGTTGTAGAAAAATAAGGAAGGTTATGAGCAGCCTATTGCATTTTTCAATAAATCTTTGTAGGCTGCTAAATTGAAGTATGACATCAATGAAAAATAAGCATATGCATTGGTCAAGGCTGTGAAAGCTTTTAGATGTTATTTGATGGGAGCAATTGTCATTGCCTTTGTACCAAGTGTAGCAGTCAAAGATATTTTCTCATAGCAAGAGGTGTATGGGAAAAAATACAGATGGATAAATAGAATTCAAAAATTCAATATTGACATCCAGATTACTAAATTGGTTAGAGGACAAGGATTGGAAAAACTGATGGCTCAATCCAATCTTGATGCAAATTAGATAAATCAAATTGTGATTGATTATACTTGTGATATGGATGATTGTATTTGGTATCAAGATATCATCTATTACTTGAGAAATATGAAATTTCTAGCAGACATGGATGACAATAAGAAGAGGACATTGAAATTATACGCCATCAAGTATGTAATTTTGAAATGTAATTTGTATAGAAAGAATTTAGACTACATAGTTTTGAAATGTGTTGATGAAAATTAGGTTAACAAGTTGTTAAAAGAAATGCATGAGGGAGTTTGTGGTGGGCTTTATATGGGTAAAACAACTACTCATAAAATCTTGAGAGCAGGTTTTTGGTGGCCCATAGTCTTCAAGAATGTAGAACAGTTGGTAAGGAGGTGTGATGCTTGTCAAAGGATCTCTGGTAAGCTTAAATTTTTAGGTAATATGCCCTTAAGGCCAGTAGAAGTGCAGGCTCCTTTACAAAAATGGGGAATAGATTTCATAGGGGAAGTACCAAACAAGTCTAGTGGAGGACACTCTTGGATACTAGTTGCCACTGATTACTTTACTAAGTGGGTAGAGGCTATCCCTATAAGAAATGCAACTAGTAAGGTGGTAATTGATTTTCTACTGAATAATATTGTTACAAGGTTTGGTTGCCCTGAGAGGATAGTTAGTGATAATGCAATGTACTTCAGGTCTACTAAGTACAAAGAATTCTGCAAAGGTCTAGGAATTCAGAGGTCAAATTTCTCACCTTATCATCCACAAGGAAATGGACAGGCAGAATCATCAAATAAGAGCCTGATGAAAATCCTAAAGAGGATTCTTGAAAAGAATAAAAGGGCATGGAATTCAAATTTTCCATTATCCCTGTGGGCAGATAGGGTGACTATGAAGAAGGCAATTGGTTGTGCACCATTTGACCTAGTATATGGAATACATGCAAGAATGCCTCAGAATAATTTATTGGAAATGTATAAGTTTGTTTAGTTATATGATGATGATATAGATGATGAAATGCAGTTGAGAATTGAAGATCTCATTAGGTTGGATGAAACCAAAAGAGAATCAGCTTCAAAGAATGCCAAATTGCAGTTACAGGTTAAGAATTTGTATGACAAGAAAATTGTTGAAAGAAGGTTTGAACCTGGTGATTTGGTGTTAATTTGGAATGCCAGACTGGAGGATAAAGGAAAACATGGTAAATTTGATCCACTCTGGTTAGGGCCATATCTAATTCATGAGAAATGGGGCCAAGATTCATATATTGTCAAGGAATTGAATGGTGAAGTTCAGGAATTGCCAGTTCATGGACAATTCTTGAAGAAATACTTCAATTGAAGGTATTTTTATTTCCATGAACAATATTTAGGTCTGTATATGTTGTAAATCTTGTAAATACTTGCTTGCCCCTATTTCATTTTGTCTTAGTTTGTAGAGTTTTATCCTGCTGCTCTCTGTTGTTCAGTTTTTGTCTTGTGGGATGGTCTACTTTAACCAATGATTCTAGATTCTTGCCATGCCTGTAAGAGACATGCATCCCCAGATAGAGTCACTGTTAGTATCTGCAAGAAATTTCATGGCTCTAGCATTGTTCTTCTAGTCCTTGCAATTATTTTTGTCTCTAGCTAAAACCATTGTCAAATATTCAAAAATCTAGCCGTTGCAACATAAAAACCCTAGTGTGCCCTGGCCCTGTTCTAATTTTGTGTTACTTTTTCAGGCCACTAAAGTCCTAAATAGTTCATGTGCTAATAATTGACTACTTTGTCACATGATCGCATGAGCCTCTCATGTTATGCAATCTTGCGACTAAGGTTTTATTTTCGGGCCCCTTTAATATTTCCTAAGTTTGGAGTCTGATGGCTTTATCATTTCTTAAGTCCTGCGCCTTAAATTTTCCTAATGTTTCAACTTTAGTTTTTCCTGGGCCTGGTCTCCTGACACCATCTTGATCCAATGGTTCTCATGAAAGTGCATTGGATGTGTCAGAGGCTGGCGATCTTGCGACAACCGTCCATTTCTCTAGGTGTTTAGGTCAGTAATAAATGGTGGGTCCAAAATGACACATAGGTACAGTTGGTAATCTGTGATTGGTCCATGATATAATATGCTAGTAGTCATCAGTGGGACCTATTTTTTGGCTTGTTAGAGGGTCCTGACATCTGCAGAGAATCAATGACGGGCATAATTTCTTAAGGAATGTGTCAAATGCATGAGATCTTCAGATGACCATCGATTTCACCTTTTTCAGAAGTGATAAAGTTTGGCGGGTCAACTACTACATGTACTCAATTAGTAGTCATTGATTGGTCGAGGAAGATTAATGTGGAGTTTTTCAGAGGGGCCGATGTCAGAAAGATTGATCGATGGTTGGCATCTGATCTCATGGAATAGTCTTCATCTTTCAAATCATGCGCTAGCCATCCATTTTGATGCCGAGGGATTTGTGGGTCCTGTGTTAGTAGTGACTAGGTGGTAAGCAGTGAATGACATGATGAAAAATGGCATAAAGCGGGCCCAGGTGGGGGTCTAAGGTTTAGCAGTCTAGATAAATTAGGTTAGCGGCTGTGACAAATTTCAAAGGGTTCGCTCATTCATGAAGAAAGGTGGCGATATTCTAAAAGAGTTGGTGATTTAGAAAACAAGCATTCATGTAATCGCTAAACTAAATGGCGGAGAGATAAAGTATTCTGTGAACTAGTGCAACCCTTCAATCGCCAGTTCGCCAAATGTGACCAAGAACATAAATCTCGGGAAGGAAGAAGATCTGACGGTCATGACTTAAAGTTGATCAAGATTTAAATATTGACCGTTGATATACTATTGGCACCATGGATGTAACTGTTGTAGTTTGAATTCAAATTTTTGAAAGGGGTTTTAGTGACAGGAAGGACTAGAATTGAATGCTTTTGCAACCGGATTTGGTAGAATTGGTTTTGCCGACTGTTGCAGTGTGGTCCAAGGTGTTCCATGATTGTTTGCAGGAGATTTTTGTATCATAATGGTGTTGCTCGAGGCATGTTGCAGGTGGGAAATCAAATCAATAAGTCTAGTAGATTCATGATTCTTGGTACAGATCAGAGAATTACCATTTATGAGGATCATTTCGGGATCTTCTTTCTCCAAGCTGCTTGGGTTTCTCCCCCTTTTATTAAATTTTTGACTATTTCTAGTTGGTCTGGTGGGTGAAACCCTAACCCTAGTCATCCGTAGCTTGTTGCATCCTATTTTGGGATTTCAAGATGACTAGGGGGTGTATATATTGTAGAAATTTTTCTGTATTAGGTTGTTGATGGTATTATACTAAGCAAGGAGAGCCTGGATTTTGGGTTTGTTTCCTTAGCATTTTGTTGTTTGATAATGTATTGATGCTGCAAATTTTAATGAGAATACATTTGGATTCCAATTTCATATTTGTGTATGTCTTCTTGTTTTGTTCTTGAGCTCATATATGTTAATTTCAAAAATTGGGTTAGCATATGGTAAACAAAGAGTATTTTGAAATTATCTTTAAGTTCCTAACAAAGTTAGGATTAAAGTCTTTGAGGTAGTTTCAGTGAGTTCATGGCTAGATAATGATTTGATGTCCTGATATGTGAGTGAGAGGAGTAATAGGCAAAGCACTTATTCTGAGTTCAAGTGTGTTTGAGTTAAGGTTTTGGTTGATATATGTTATCAAGTGACTCTTTGCCCTGGGTTAAGGCACTGATCTATTCTCTAGAGGCAGTCCATCATCATCAATCACACACACATATAAATGATAAAATCTTTCAATCAGTTAGTAAGGGGTATAAATGTCTATTAGTTAGTGATTTCTTTCAAGAAGTGAATACAGGGTACACCCACCTGAGTATTTAAGCTCAAAGTGTAGGAGGATCTCCTTGATCCTTGTTAATTGGCCCTTTTCCTTGCAGACTTTGGAGTGGTGATAGAGTCAGTGACATTTAGTTCTCAATCATAGTGTAAACCTACAAGTAGAAATGAAGAGGGGAACCAACACATCAAACAAACTTTCACAGATGTGCAAACATTACTAACAGGTTCTTCCATCAATGGTAACAAGATTTGTTTCTTTCCATCAGCCACAATAGTATACTTATGCAATCTCCCATCATATATAGCATGTCTATCATATTGCCAAGGTCTACCCAACAAAATATGACAACAATCCATAGGCATGATATCACATAACACCTTATCATAGTACTTTCCAATCTTCAAATTCACATAACATTGTTCACTTACCAGGAGTGTATGCTCATCCTTGATCCATGAAATCTTATAGGGCTTCAGATATACCAACCTTTCCAACTGCAATTTTGTGACCATCTCTTCAGATGCCAGGTTCTCTGAGCTACCACTGTCAATGATTACTTTCTAAACTTTATCAGAAACTCTACATCTAGTCTTGAACAAACTTTTCCTTACCAGATCTTCCTTCTTGCTTTCATTCCATAGTGCTCTCCTTACCATCAAGTTATTTTATTTCTCAGGTTCATTCGATGACTCTTCTTGCACCAAAGCATTTCTCTACTACCAGCCTTCTTACTAGCTTGTGTACATTGAAAAGATCCATGTCCTTCTTCCCCACAATTATAACAAGTTCCTCAAAAACTTCCTCTGCCATAACCACCTCGGTAGTTACTACATCTGCCTCTAGAACTTTCACCTTTCCACTCGGTCTTGCCTTTGTCCAGATTTGTCTTTTCAGGTTCAGATCTACCATTATCACCATTAGATCTACCTCTTCCTCTAGGAAATCTACCACCTTGAGCTCTCTATCTTTGCTCATGTCTCTTGTTCAATTTCTCCTCAGCTTTCAAAGAAAATTGATAAGCCTCTTCAATGTTCTCCAACTTGACCATACTAATTTCCTCTTGGATGGAAACTCTCAAACCATTCAGGTATCTACCAATTCTTTCCACATCATCTTTATCATCTCTAGATCTGATATCCAATCTATAGAATTCCTCAGTATACTCTTTTACCGAGCTATCTTTCTACCTCAAACTTTGCATTTGCTGAACTAGGTTAATCTGATAATTATAGGGTAAGAACTTTCCTTTCAACTTATTGACCATTTTACTCCATACCTTGATTTTGTCTTTTCCTTTCCTCTTCTGATCCAATTGTAGATGTTCCCACCATAAGGATGCATGACTTTTCAACTTTTTGCTTGCAATCTTTACCTTCTTATCCTCAGGGATATTTTCATATTCATAATACTTTTCCATCTCGGTGATCCACTCCACCAATTCATCAGAATCTAGCTTTCCACCATGCTTAGGAGGATTGAAATGTGGTGTTGACTTCAGATTTGTCAAAGCCTTCAAAAATATTTCTTCACCTTGATCCATAACAGGTGCAAGTTTTGCATTTGCCTATTCTTCTTCAATTTCATCATCACTAACATCTTCAAGATGTCTTCCTCTTCTCTGGGCTGTTTCTATTGCTTCTAACCTAGCAGCAATCTGCCTTAGCATATCTTCCAATCTTGGATCTACATCTTTCCTCCCACTAACCATCTTGATAACCCTCTATAATTTTAGGTCAGATCACAATCTTTTTCCCCCTCAACAATCAACTAGGGCTTCAAGAGGAACCTACAAACCTAGATCCACAAAACTAGATCAAGATTTCACCTCACTCTGATACCACCTGACACAAGGTAGGGATGCAAGAGGGGCCAAAGAATGGTGCACCCTAATGATCCAAGCCTACACAAAACATGCAGAAGCCAATAAACACAATAGTGTGAGAGAGAACATAGACACTTTCATATATTATCATCAGTTTGAATCATACATGTCGGGCAATAAGGCCTTCCCAGTTATAGCCTGATATTACAATGAATCTCAAAAGTCCTCAAACATGTGAGGGTCTATTACAAATCTCCAATCTAATGTCTACTATCTTCTATCCCAAAATTGCCTCCTAAACTACAACCAAACAACTACATTTATATAAGAAGCTATCAAGCTGAGTCGGCCTTCAGATCCATAATCAATAGAAGTAATGGTCAAATTTGGGACCACACACTTCCCAATGATGGATACAAACATTAAATCCACAATCCAATATAAATGCACAAGTTGGCCACAATAGGAAATAAAACTAGACCTGTCAGTAAGCAAGATGACTGAGCAGTAGACAGGCAATACCGAGCACCAGTGAAATAACCCACCTAGGAGAGAACTGACCACACTCGGTAACCAAAGGAAACTGACCAAAAACTAACCAAATCGGTCAAAGCAGAAACTGAGCAACATAGACAAAACTCCAAATTCTTTTTCGTGACACAGGATTGCCAAGGACTCGAGATGCTTCTGCATCACATAATCAGCCATACTGACCCTCACTGAAGAAAAGACTCTATCTCAAAATATAGGAATCATAAAATGAGTCAACTAATAAATCAATCATAATTGATTCAATTTATCATGTGATCCTCTGTAAGTTGACCAGAATTGACTACAGGCATATCTAAAACACCAACCAAAATAGCAGCAAAATATCTTCAACAAATCACCTGAACAACTGAAATCATCTTTTTTGAACAAACTAAATACACTATTCACAACAACAATAGTATGTTGACATCAATGAAAAAACATTGGTGTTAGCACACATAAACAAGGTCTAATCAACAATCTTTAACATGCTCAACAATCTCCCACCAATTATAACCCTAAAATACCTTTTAATTAGTTCCATAGAACTCACTTTAAGATTCTCATTACTAAAAGATATGAACATGAAAAGTGTGATCATGAAATATTTACATGGAAAACCTTTCTAAGGAAAAAACCACGAAGAAGATTATTCTCAAATATATGAACACTGGTTAAGGTAGATTGAAAGAAAGGATCACAACCAAAGTTATCTCTATTGGAGGGCTCACTTCCCATATGAAGAAGGATAAGAGATAATAGATCTACCACTGATATATATTTGCAACACAATTGAAGGATATCTAGTCACCTTTGTCTCACTGCTTCTAGTAGCTAACACATTAAAGTTCAAATTGTTTTGCACCACACTTTACACCTAACTTATGCAATTAGGTAAATAGATCCTCTTTCATATATCCTCATTGCAAATACATATACTTGTGTAGAATTTTCATAAATACATGCACATGCCAATCTTATCCCTAAATAATTCATCATTTATTTATACCAAATTTGCATTTATAAAATCTTTCACTATTGTCTAGGAAAGGACTAATTTTTTTTTTGAATTAGGTCAATACTAAACATTCTCGTAGTTAGGAGGAATGAGAAGTGTAGCAAAACATGCCTTAACTAAAACAAAAAATAGCATCATACACATTACATATCTTCTTACCTCCATCGAGACAAGTAATTGAAGTGTAAACACCCGAGGTTGACCAAACCAAGAGTAGAAGACAACATTAATCTATGAAACCACATCTCTAAAGCCCAAAAACTCATGCCAACTAAAATGAATGAAGCTAAGGACATCAATAACTCATTTCCAAAATTTTACCATCAAAAACTATTACAAAGAGAAACACAAAGAACACATTTCACATATAGAATACTCTCAGTCACAATCATAGTTAAACAAATACTAATTTCACTACACTGCAATCTAAACCACAAAATATTGATTCCAACAACTCCAAATTATACTAAAAAACATATCAAAATATCACCAACAAATTTACAACATAAAGAATTGATGAAGGGTGCTCCCCTTAATACCACAAACACATAACAGACATAGAGAAACAACAACAATATGCAAGAACAGAAAATTGGCTTCTTATTATCTCCACAAATGTGGAATTACAAACTTTCAGAATTACAATATGCAAAGCCACATGGGCATTCCCTTACAATATTCTGTAGGACAAAGCCTTGAACTATTACCCAGATCTACTACCCAGAACTATTCTGAACTGCCTAAGACAATAATACAGCCTTCCTTATATAGGCAATTTTTCCACCACCTGGGAAGGTTCCAGAATTTTAACCAATAAGGCTGACCAAACTTAGAATTATTTTATTTTACATTTTATTACATCATAGTCAGCTCAAGATAACCTTTGAAACCCGAACAGAAATTTTGAAGAAAAATATTTTCTGCCATTTCAGGTGGCCCAACTTCTGAAGACCATAAGTCATCACCAGTTGACCCGATCGGCTATTATAACCCCATTTTGAAAATGCCATGAAGTGCTCTACAGGCTTGACCCGCACAAGCGCCCATCACCCAAATTTTCAACCTCATCCGGGGCCTCTAAAGCCTTCAAAACTGAGTTCAAAGTTTTTGTACCCTGCTGCCAATACCAAAAATCTTCCAATATACACTTGATCTGGCAATGAAACTTTACTGGCAGACTTATATGACCAAAATGAACCTCCAAGAAAGAAATCAGATCATTCTGAGCACATACGAAAATTACCAAAAATAGTAACTATCCATAAATAGCAGCTCTGCACAAATAACCCTTATTGAATATAAAAACAGAAATATTTTTGGGTGATGCAAGATTGCTCTTACACCCAGGATGCTCCTGCATCAGACACCTGGGGTAATTTGAGAAGTGACCCTATCACGACTCAGGTGTGCAGAGGAAAACCAAGACGGTTAACCTCCACCCTTGTTAGCCATGATGAATCTTCAACAGGTCATCCTTTCCACTTGACCAGATATTCTTCATATGTCCTATTCCTTGTGCTTCTGCCAACACGACTGTCCAGTATATCTTCAATCTCCTTAGTGTCTGAACTAGTTGCTGGAATACTCCACTATGCTGCTGTGATCGCATCTTCAACACCTCCTTCATGATACTCTGTCAGATCTGAAATGTTAAACACTGGTGAAATATGTAGCTCAGTAGGCAATTCTACCTCATATGTATTTCCTGAATCATGTTTCTTCAGTATCTTACATGGTCCAAACTTCTTCATTTTCAGCTTGTTATATGTACCAACTAGAAACCACTCCTTCCGCAAATGAACCATGACTTCATCACCAACCTGAAATTCCTTATACCTCCTTCTCTCATCTACCTTAGCCTTATACTGTGCGTTCATCTTGGTAATATGCTTCCTCACCTCCCCATGGATGTTCTTCAAGTGTTCTGCAAAATCTTCAGCTTCAGCACTACTTATTTCTCCTTTATCTATCTTCCTCAATTCAGATGCATTTCTCGGACTACTTCCATATACAATCTGGAATGGTGATTTACCAGTGCTCCTATTGACAGAATTATTGTACGCAAATTTCACCTGTGGTAAAATCAAATCCCATCCTGTTGGCTTATCTCCAACCAAACATCTCAGCAAATTTCCCAAACTCCTATTCACCACCTCTGTCTATCCATCAGTCTGTGGATGATGTGATGAACTAAACTTCAAATCTGTCTTCAACTTCTTCCACAATGTACGCCAGAAATATCCAACAAACTTAGTGTCCCGATCTGAAACTATGGTCTTTGGCAAACCATGAAGTCTCACTACTTCTCTGAAAAACAATTCTGCTACATGAACAACATCATTAGTCTTCTTGCAGGGAATGAAATGTGCCATCTTTGAAAATCTATCGACCACCACAAAAATTGAATCATGTCCCCGCTGAGTCCTCGGTAAACCAAGAACAAAGTCCATGCTGATATCCTCCCAAGGCTTCTCTGGTACAGATAATGGCTGATACAACCCTGTATTCTCCTTCACTCCTTTCACCATCTGACATACTCTGCAACTCTGTACAAACTTCTTCACATCTTGCTGCAACTATGGCCAATAATAATTCTCGCTAACCAAAGAAAGGGTTTTGTCATGACCAAAATGTCCAGCTAATCCTCCGCTATGCTTCTCCTTGATGAGATTCTCCCTCATAGAACTTCGTGGAATGCACAACTGACTCCCTTTGAATAGCATATCATCCTGGATGATGAAATCCAGCCATTTCATCCTGTCTAGAGTAACAGGTTTTGTACAAGCTTTCCAAGCTTCACCAAAATCAGGATCCTCTGGATACAAATTCTTGAGTTCCTTAAACCCAACCACTTCAATCTGCATTTTTGTCAGCAATAGTTGCCTTCTGCTAAGAGCATCAGCAACCCTATTGGACTTTCCACTCCTGTGTTTCAAAACAAATGTATAACTCTGCAAAAACTCAACCCATTTCAAATGCCTCTAATTCAACTTTCCTTAACTATTCAAATATTGCAAAGCTTGATGATCAGTATACAAAACAAACTCCTTAGGAAGTAGATAATGTCTCCACTTCTTTAATGCCTGAACTATAGCATAAAATTTTTGATCATAAACAGAATATTTCTACTTGGTATCATTTAACTTCTCACTAAAATAAGCAACAGTTTTACCTTCTTGGCTCATAACAGCTCCTATTACAGTACCACTAGCATCACAATCTACTTGAAACACCTTATTAAAATCTGGAAGTGCTAAAATAGGTTGTTCTGTAACTTTTTGTTTCAACAATTGAAAACTTTTTTCTGCCCCATTAGTCCACTTAAATTCTTTTCTATCCCCTCTCATTGTTTCAGTCAAGGGTCCACAAATACTGCTAAAATTTCTGATAAATTTTCTGTAAAAGCTGGCTAGACCATGAAAAGATCTTACCTCAGTAGCACTCCTTGGAGTAGGCCATTCAAGGATAGCATGTACCTTCTCTGGGTCCATTTTTAGACCTTCTCCTGAAACTACAAACCCCAAATACACCAACTCTTTCTTCACAAAACTGCACTTCTTCAAATTAATCAACAATTTCTCTTCTCTCAGTTTCTCAAATACCATACGAATATGCATCATATGCTCCTCCAATGTCTTACTAAAGATCAGAATATCATCTAGGTAAACAATGACAAACTTACCCAGAAATTCTTTCAGAACTTCGTTCATGAGCCGCATGAAAGTGCTCGGTGCATTGGTTAGCCCAAAAGGCATGACTAACCACTCATACAGTCCTTCCTTTGTCTTGAAGGCAGTCTTCCATTCATCTCCTTCTCTGATCCAAATCTGATGATATCCACTTTTCAGATCTATCTTTGAAAAATACACACCTCCACTCAAACAGTCCATAATATCATCCATTCGTGGCAATGGAAACCTATACTTGATTGTGATCTTGTTTATTACCCTAGAATCTGTACACATTCTCCATTCTCCATTCTTCTTTGGTGCTAATACTGCTGGTACAGCACAGGGACTCAGACTCTCGCAGATCAATCCTTTTTGTAACAACTCATGTACCTATCTGTTCAACTCCTCACTTTCCGCAAGTGTCATTCTGTGTGCTGCCTTATTTGGAAAACTCACTCCTAGGATCAAGTCCATCTGATGACTGATCTTCCTGACTGGTGGTAATCCATCAGGCACATTATCGGATATAATATCTTGAAACTCATTCAACAAATTTGCAACTTCTACAGGAACATCTTCTACTTCCTCTTTACCAGCTTTTGGAATTAAAGCAAAACATAAATACTCATGCCTCATACCATCTAGGAAATTTCTTCCATCAACAAAAGTTATCCTTGCATTACCACATACCTTTTCTTCAATCTCCTTCAATGGTTTTAGCTTATGTCGCACTCCATCCTTTGTCAGGGAATAGGTATTCACACGACCATCATTTACATCACATCTGTCAAACTGCCATGGTCTACCCAACAACATATGACATGCATCCATAGATATGATATCACAGAATACCTCATCTTGGTATTCGCCAACCTTGAACTTCACTAGGCATTGTTCATTGACCATGACCTTGTGGTCATCCTGTACCTAGGCAATCCGATATGGATGTGGGTGTTTCTATCTCTTGAGCTTCAACTTTGTCACCATCTTTTCTAACACCAAATTGTTAGTGCTTCCACTATCAATAATCACATCACAACATTTACCTTCACACTTGCACCTGGTGCGAAATAGGCTCCTCCTTTGCTCAGGTTCATTCTCACCACTCAACAGGACTCTTCGGTTAATCAACGTTTCTCCTCTTTCAGCATCTTCAAAATTTGATGATCTGGCATCTTCATCTACATGTGCAACTCTGGCCCGGCCTTCATTTCTTCTGTCTATTCTACCTTGGCACTGAGGACATTCAAATGCCCTATGACCTTCTTCTCCATAGTGAAAACATGTTCCACGGAAGCCTCCTCTTCCAGATCCTTGTCCTCTTCCTCTTCCTCTCTGATCTCTATTATTCTGATCCTGGAAGCGATTGGAATTATTTCCATGCTAATTTTGATTGCTACTGGTCTCAACCTTCTTTTTTGGATCTTCATTTTGGCCACCATATGACCGTCCACCAGATCATCCACCGCGACCTCTTCCATTTTGCCTGCTCTCAAACTTCTTGTTCAGCTTTTCCTCTACTTTTAGGGCAAATTGGTATGCCTCCTCAATACTACTCATTCAAACTAGATTCAACTCCTCCTGAATGCTTGGCCTTAACCCATTAAGGTATCAGACAACTTTCTCCTTATCAGCTTCTGCATGGCCTGTTCTGATGAGAAGTCGATAGAACTCCTCTATATAATCCTGAACAGATCTTCCTCCTTGCTTCAAACTCTGCATTTTCTTCAGTAGGTCAAGCTCATAATCAACAGGAATGAACTGTCGCTTCAATTTATCCACCATCTGATCCCATCTCGTGATTTTCTCCTTTCCCCTTCTATTTCGCTCCAACTGAATCTCTTGCCACCATATCTTCGCATGACCTTTCAGTCTAGCCTTCGCAAATTTGACCCTATCAGGATCCTCAACATCTTCATACTCAAAATATTCCTCACATTCATTGATCTAGTTGATCAATTCTTCTTGGTTAAGATTTCCAGAAAATGTAGAAACCTCAATCTTAGGTCTTTTCCCAATCTTAGAAATGGCCCAAAAAAGTCTTTCTTCCTCCTAGTTCACAATTTCGACTTCTCCTTCTTGATATCCTTCTTCAGCTTCATCCTCGCTTTCATCTCTGACATTAAGATTCATTCCTCTACGAATCTCTTCTTGCAATGCTCGCACTTGTCTCTGCAGTTCCCTAACCTCAGGTGTTACAACACCAGCTCTTCCACCACATTCCCTTCGTGGAGGCATTTTAGCAATGCGCACTGAAACCCTAACCATGGTCCTGGTGCAAACTGTCTCACAGTCGGTGATATGTTTACACACTTAGGAACTCCTGCTCTGATACCACTTGATGAAGGGTGCTCCCCTTAATACCACAAACACATAACAGATATAGAGAAACAACAACAATATGCAAGAACATAAAATTGGCTTCTTATTATCTCCACAAATGTGGAATTACAAACTTTCAGAATTACAATATGCAAAGCCACATGGGCATTCCCTTACAATATTCTATAGGATAAAGCCTCGAACTATTACCCAGATCTACTACCCAGAACTATTCTGAACTGCCTAAGACAATAATACAGTCTTCCTTATATAGGCAATTTTTCCACCACCTGGGAAGGTTCCAGAATTTTAGCCAATAAGGCCGACCAAACTTAGAATTATTTTATTTTACATTTTATTACATCATAGTCAGCTCAAGATAACCTTTGAAACCTGAACAGAAATTTTGAAGAAAATTATTTTCTCCCATTTCAGGTGGCCCAACTTCCGAAGACCATAAGTCATCACCAGTTGACCCGATCGGCTATTATAACCCCATTTCAGAAACGCCACGAAGTGCTCTATAGGCTTGACCTGCACAAGCACCCATCACCCAAATTTTTGACCTCATCCGGGGCCTCTAAAGCCTTCAAAACTAAGTTCAAAGTTTCTGTACCCTGCTGCCAATACCGAAAATCTTCAATATCTTCCAATATACACTTGATCTGGCAATGAAACTTTACTGGCAGACTTATATGACCAAAATGAACCTCCAAGAAAGAAATCAGATCATTCTGAGCACATACAAAAATTACCAAAAATAGTAACTGTCCATAAATAGCAGCTCTGCACAAATAACCGTTATTGAATATAAAAATAGAAATATTTTTGGGTGATGCAAGATTGCTCTTACACCCAGGATGCTCCTACATCAAGAATATGTGGAGAAGAATATTCAACACCAATTCTCTAAAAGCATGTTGACATTAATGCAACAGTATGTTGACATCAATGACAACCATACCAAAAAAACCATATTGAATAACTACTTATCCACACTTGTGCATTCTTCTCAATACTACAACAATATCCCCCTTTGTCATTGATGGAAATACATCAACAAGAGAAGCTTACTCTCCTCATTGGGACACCTTTCAAACACAAGTTTACTCTTTCCCTTTGACATGAATGGAAAATGAAAAATATGTGGATCAAGTACTCATTCTACTCATCTCCCCCTAGAATATACAATCAAAATCACAACAATTATTAGCTCTCCCTAAGAGGCAACCACAATCATTAGTCTAGATCAAGGATATCCTTGAATTTCATTTGACTAATGACTAACTATATGTGTTTAGCTCTAATGAGGGGAGATCATCCATATATTCTCCTAGAGATATTCCATAGTATCCTTAGAGAGTTCCTTTGTGAAAATATTAGCAATTTATTCTTTGGTGGGTACATACTCAAGATTTACCTCTTACTCCAAAAAATTTTCCCTCGAAAAGTGGTACCAAATTGAAGTTTTTTTTGTTCTTAAATGTAGTATTAGATTCTTTGAAATATTTATTTCACTAGTATTGTCACATAAGATAGAAATGTGATCATCAAACATTATGCCAATGTCTTGCAATGTTTTTTCATCCAAATTACTTGTGTGCAACATGAAGCAATAATAATATATCTAGCTTTAATAGTAGATAGAGACATTGAATCCTTTTTGTTACTTGACCAAACGACCAACCTAGGCTCAAGAAAAAACACACCTCCACTTGTTCTCTTCATGTAATCCAAACATCCATCCCAATCAACATCAATGTAATCCATCAAAATGAGGTTTAATTTTTTGGATACCATAGAAAAAAGTATTTTTTTCCTTTCAAGTATCTGAAAATTCTTTTTATAGAAACACCATGTGTTTTTCTATGATCTTGCTAAAATATGGCTATGTAAGAAAAATAACATGAATGGTATCTGGTCTAGTAGCATTTAAATATAACAATCTACCAATCATTGATCTATAATTATTTTTATTTTCTTTAGGAGATTCAATATCTTCACTCAACTTACAAAAAGTACCAATAGGATTGGATGTCAATTTAGCATTTTCCAATCCAAACTTCTTTAACATCTCTTTCACATATTTTGATTGTGATATAAAGATACCTTCACATTTCTAATTAACTTGTAAGCCTAGAAAGAAATTCATTTCCCCAATCATGGACATATCAAAATATTTTTGAATTTCATCAAAACAAATTTTGGCATACCATCATTTCCTTCAAAGATTGTATCATCCACAAACACAACTACAATTAGAATATCATTTGGTTCAACCTTAAAGTAGAGATTACTATTAGTCATATCTTTTTAAAATCCTTTCTTCAACAAATACTTATTAGGCTTTTCATACCAAGCTCTAGGATCTTTCTTCATCCCATATAATGCCTTCTTAAACCTATAGACCATGTCCATACCATCTGATAGCTTAAAACCTTTTGGTTGTTCTATGTATACCTCTTCCCCTAGTTTTCCATTTAGATATCTAGATTTCGCATCCATTTGATTTACCTTGGAGTCCTTATGTGCTACAAAAGCTAGAAAAATTATGATTTCCTTCATTCTTGTCACATGAGCATAAGTTTCCTCATATTTAATTCCTTCCACCCATGTGTATCATTTTCATACAAGTCTACCCTGTTTCCTCACTATGTGTCCATCTTCATCTAGATTTTTCCAAAATACCCATTTTGTACCAATTACATTTTTGCCTATAGGACTTAGGACTAGTTCCCAAGTATGATTCTTCATAATATAATCTAGTTCTTCTTTCATATCTTTCATCTAATTATGATCATTAGATCCCTCTCTAATATTCTTTGGTTCAATTTTTTATATTAAGCATAGATTGACCTATTCCTCAGTATATTTACTTATTGTAATGACACCTCTATTCTTATCTCCAATAATCTAATTTCTAATTGATTCCTCTTCACATATCTATGTTTCTTAAGAGTAGTTTCCAGAGAAACCTCAAAATCATTTTTTCTTCACTTTCTTCAGTCTTGTTTTCTTCTTGTTTGTCGATTGATTCATATCCAGCTTCTATTTCCTTTTCCTTTTGAATGTCTTCATCAACTTTCACATTTGTTCTTTCAAAAAAATTTCTTAGCCTCTTTTTGTATAATTTTTAAGCATTATTTTTAGTGGAATACCCAAGGAATATTCCTTCATCAACTCTAGTATCAAACTTTCCAAGGTTTTTTTCATCTCTTCTAATGTAACATTTTCTTCCAAATACTATACAATGCTTTACAAAAGTGCTTCTTCCATAGAAGACCTCATAAGATGTCTTCCCAAGATTCTTCTTGATCTGAACTCTATTTGATGTGTATATTGAAGTTAGTGTTTCCTCTTGCTAGTAGATTATCTTCCATTTATCATTATTCTAGGAAATTCCTGAAGTGTTATGTTCCTTCTTTCAACCATACCATTCTATTGCAGTGTTCTACAAGAAAAAAAATGTCTCCTAATCACATGAATCTCACAAAAAGTGTTAAAATATTTAGAATTAAATTCTCCTCCTTTATTAGATCTTAAGCATTTGATTCTTCTATCTGCCTCATTTTCAACCATAGCCTTGAATATCTTAAACTTCTCTAAATCTTCTTATTTTTCTCTTAATAAAGTACACATGTTTCTAGATTAATTATAAATTAAAAGCATAAAGTGCCTATCACCTTATTGACTACTTATTCTAGTAGGACCACATATATTGATGTACACTAACTCCAATAGTTTGATAGTAAACTATTCCTTGCCTCTAAAAGTTCTCTTTTTTTGTTTCCCAACTTGACATTCTCAACAAACATTGTTGGTAGGCCTTGTAAGTATTGGAAAATATCTCACAGCTTGTATTGATTTAATATTTATCAAGTTGTAAAAATTGATATGGATCATCCTTTGGTGTCATATCCAACTCTCATTAACCTAATACATTAAGTAGTATTCACTAGAAGCCTTTAACTGATACATGGTTCATCCTATTCATTTTCTAGCACCAACCATAATTTTGGTTTTCTTTCTTATCTCCCATCCATATTCCTTGAGAAAAAGGTTATATCCATTTTCACACATCTATCCAACACTCAAGAGATTATGATTAAATCTATTAACAAATTATAAATTATTAGTATTATGCTTTCCATCAAAATTGATGGAACCAATTCCAACTATCCCAGCTACTTGATCACCTCCAAATTTAACTACACCTCTATCATACTTGTCAAGGTTTACAAAATTTCTTTTATCACTAGTCATGTGATTAGAACATCCATTATCAATAAGTCATTCATCTCTATCTCTTCTAACATGTAAAGTAGAAGTTACAATATATACAACCTTAGTATTCACTTTCAAAGCCTTGTCAAGATTAGTATGACTAGATTCTTCTTTAATTTCCAAAAATAAACATTGATCATCTTCTTCGTAATCAAATACATTATAAAAAATACTATCATCTTCTCTAACATAGTAGGATTTCCTGTTAAACTTTCCTTTTCTTTCCTTATTCTTTTGATTTTCAATTCTATCGAGAGACCTAGAAGTATAATGACCTATCTTTCCACAACTAAAACATTTAAAGGGTAACTTATCTTTCTATTTTTTGGCTCTTTCTTCATTCTTCTCACAAATTTTTCCTCAATCTCATCAAAATTTATTCTTCTTAATCTTCATCCTTTACTAGTTTGGTAGCCTTAAATATTTTTTTTATCCTTGTGCTAGTAGTGACAAATTCTCTTGTCTCAAAAGAAACTAATGCCCCATACATATGTTATTATATATACTAATTTAAATTTTGTGATTCTTCTATAGTAGATACTTTTAACTCTTGAGAACCTTTTTTCACAATATTATTTTCTTCTAGATTGCCACCAAGACTTTTGATCTCATTCACCACATCATCAATATTCTATAAGTAAGTGGTTATATTATCATCTTCTTCCATCGGTAGGCTCTCATACTTGGCTTTAGCATTTGTAAACCTAGCTTTATTGACTATATGATTTCCTTCATAACAACTTCTTAACTTTTCCCAAATATCATGAGAACTTTCAATGATAAAAATTTGGGTAATTTAGCTTTTGATAAGGCACTATAAATTGCATACCTTTCTCTTTCATTGTCTTCATAATATTCAATTTCATCTGAAGTGTTCAAACCATTTTCCAATTTCACATATTGATTTTCAATAGCCTTCTAGGTCTTATAACTAAGAGAGACCAAGTATCCTCACATCTGCACCTTCTAGTAAGCATAATCAAATCTATCAAATAGAAGTAGTTCTATTTTTGTTCTATTAAAATATCCTTAAGAAATTAAGGTATTCTCTAAGGAACCAAATATCTTATACCAATTGTTGAATGTGCAAGAAAACTAAGAGGGAGGGTGAATTAGTTACCCATAAATTATTACCTTAAAATACCTTTTAATCAGTTCTAAATAACTCACTTTAAACTTTTAATTACTGAAAGATATGAATATGAAAAGCATAGAAACCATAAAACAATGAAATACAATATTTACATAGAAAACCTTCACTACTACATTTGGGGCCAAATTTCGACAGACACTTTCAATGGGTAAATTGTGTTTAATGAGTTTGTTATTTTTTTTAAAAATATGTCCCGATGATGTCGGTATTTTGATGGGTTTTAAATTGACCATCAGAATTCTGACAGTTTTTAGTATACATTAAAAAAAAGTGAAGTGTCAAATCATTTTTATTTCGATTGGCATAGGAAAGGAGCAGAAGAAAATGAGTTGGGTGCACGCGAGAGAAGGTATGTGATTTCTTCATCTTTCGAGCCTTTGGCATCATATTCGACCACAAATTTCATATGCATTGCATTTTATTTGATCATGAATGCTCTCTCAAATGACCGCATTCTACTGGTGTCGTGCCCTAGCCGATGCTTTATCTCTATTATTTGATGTTACTGGTGTCGTGCCCTAGCCCATGCTTTAATTCCATTATTTGATGTTATTGGTGCTTGTGCTCAAGGATATCCATTTGTTTGAAATGTTGACTGTGGTTATCAAATGGATAGCCCGTGAGCTTCTAGCTAGGTGCCATTTGTATTGATAGCTTTGGGCATAAAATGTATTCTTATATCATTGATAGTTGAGACTTTGTTAAAAGGAAATAGGACAAAGAATGATTTTGATTTAGTGCTTTAACTCCATTATTTGATGTTATTGGTGCTTGTGCTTAAGGATAACCATGTTTTTGAAATGTTGACTATGGTTATCAAATGGATAGCCTATGAGCTTCTAGCTAGGTGCCATTTGTATTGATAGCTTAGGACATCAAATGTATTGTTATATCATTGATAGTTGAGACTTTTTAAAAAGGAAATAGGACAAAGAATGATTTTGAGTTAGTTTCTCTATTTTGATCCCTAAGTAGCTTACAACCCTAGAGAAGCATATGCAGATTTATAGATGCAGTTGTAGGATACATAGCACTTGATAATTCACAAGAAATCCATGCATCCAATTTTAATATAAATTAATACAAATAAATAGGGTCCTCAAATGTCCTAGTCATCTGGACCTTGATTGTCCCCTTAACCAGTGACCCTTCAAAACTGGGTTATCATGCAATCAGTGAGTGATCCTTCATTCTCCTGGTCTGCCTTGCATCCAAACATATTGGAAATACACAATACAATAATAATAATCCTTTCACAATCCCCCTTCCCTCAAGGAACACTATCAACTCCAGACCTTGACTATCCCCTCAACCAGTGACCCTTCAAAACTGGGTTATCATGCAATCAGTGAGTGATCCTTCATTCTCCTGGTTTGCCCTACCTTCAAACATATTGGACATACACAATACAATGATAACAAGTCTTTCACAATCCCCCTTCCCTCAAGGAACACTATCAACATCCAGACTTTGACTGTCCCCTCAACTAGCGACCCTTCAAAACTGGGTTATCATGCAATCAGTGAGTGATCCTTCATTATCTTGTTCTACCCTACATCCTAACATATTGGAAATACACAATACAATGATAAAAAGTCTTTTACAATCCCCCTTCCCTTAATGAACACTATCAACATCTAGACCTTGACTGTCCCCTCAACCAATGACCCTTCAAAACTGGGTTATCATGTATGACTCTCATAAACTCCAGATTTCATGACCAATAAAGATGTCTTTGTTCTTAGGCCTGATGCCATAGACTCCTACACTTTTTTCTTCTACAAATCCACATAATCATTTTTACCAAAAAAAATAATGTTGTTCCTTTCATCAACATTACTAGGAAGTTGTGTAAAAGTGAAAGTTTCACCATTCTTATGCACAATATGCACATTTTCAAAACCATAATGAATTGTCCTTCTAGATGCTTTCCATGGCCCTCCCAAAATGATATGACAACATGTCATAGGGACTATATCACACAAAAATCTATCAACATACCCTCCAATGGAAAAATAAACATAAGCGTGTTCCCTTATTACAATGTTTTGTTAATTATTCACCCAAGATTCCTTATATGGTCTATCAAGTGGAAAATTTTTCAAATTCAATTTGGTTACCATTTCATAAGATACAAAATTATCAAAAGAACTAGAATCTATGATCATTCTACAAATCTTACCATAATTTTTGAAATTGGTTTTGAAGATTGATGCCTTTTGCCTCTCTTGTTGCTACATAGGTGTCTTCCTTGCCATTAGGTACTCTCCTTCTTCTGGGTTTGCCATATTAGATCCCTCTCCTTCCTCTTGTATTTTTCCTCTTCCCCTTGTACCAAGTTCACTCTTCTATCTACCTTCCTCATGTTTGCCTCCTTCTTAAGACACTTGTATGATTGATGTCCCACTTCTCCATAAGTAAACCACTTCCCTATGAAGATACCACTACCTTCTCCTGAACCAAATCTACCTCATCCTCTTTGTCCTTGCCTTGCATCCACAATTTGTTCCTTACCTTTGTCAGCATTTTTTTGACCTTGTGCCTCATTAAATCTGCCACCTCTACCTTGGTTTGAACTTCCTCCACCATTCTCTTCTCTCTCTTGTATTCTTCTTATATTTTCCTCAGCCTTCTTGGCTATTTTGTAACATTATTCCATAGATCTAGGGGTAGAAAGACTAAGTTCATCTTGTATATTAAACCTCAGTCCCCAATGTATCTTGTAAGTTTCTCCTCAACATATTCCTCATGTTGTACTCTGATATCTAGCTTATAGAATTCCTCAATGTACTTCTTCATATCCATGTCTTTTTGTTTAAGACCTTGCATCTTCTTGTACAACTACACCCTATAGTCATTGGGAAAAAAAATTTCCTTCATCTTCTCCATCATACTATACCATAATGTAATCTTGGGCTTCTCATTCTTCCATCTTTTAGCTTGATCAATCAGTGACCGATCCTTCATTCTCTTGGTCTGCCCTACATCCAAACATATTGGAAATTGGCAATACAATGATAACAAGTCTTTCACAATCCCCCTTCCCTCAAGGAACACTATCAACATCCAGACCTTGATTGTCCCTAGCCTCAACCAGTGACCCTTCAAAATTGGGTTATCATGCAATCAGTGAGTGATCCTTCATTCTCATGTTCTACCCTACATCCAAACATATTGGAAATACACAATACAATTATAACAAGTATTTTACAATCCCCCTTTCCTCAATAAACACTATCAACATCTGGACCTTGACTGTCCCCTCAACCAATAACCCTTCAAAACTGGGTTATCATGCAATCAGTGAGTGATCCTTCATTCTCCTAGTCTACCCTACATCCAAACATATTGGAAATACACAATACAATGATAATGCATGGAAATCCTTTAATGAATCTCATTCACTAGTAACGCATGGACAGTCAAACTAGTAGTCTCCAAAGCATTCAATAAGTGAATATGAATGTTTGAAAACTTTCCTCTCAACTTCCCCAACCACTCCTAATTGGTTAGAGGGATATTTCTAGAATCTCCAATATTCCTATCCTTACCAATAATTATTAAACATACTTTATTTGATATGATAATAACATGCTAAAATGAACCAATGGCATGTTCTTCATGTGGTACAAGGAAGATTTGGCTATCAAATCTTCCTTCGTGCAAGCTGAGCGTGAGAGAAGGTATGTGATTTCTTCATCTTTGATTGGTATCTTTCATGGGCAATGTCTTTCGAGCCTCTGGCATCATATTCGACCACAAATTTCAAATGCATTACATTTTATTTGATCATGAATGCTCACTGAAATGACCGCATTCTACTGGTGTCGTGCCCTAGCCCATGCTTTATCTCCATTATTTGATGTTATTGGTGCTTGTGCTCAAGGATATTGATTCACTGTTTTGAAATGTTTGGATTCATGTTTGTTGATATTACAATTCATCATATTAGATAAAGTATGTTTAAGAAGTTTTAGTGTCTAAACACTCAACTAATCCCTCTAACCAATTAGGAGTGGTTGGGGAAGTTGAGAGGAAAGTTTTCAAACATTCATATTCACTTATTGAATGCTTTGGAGACTACTGGTTTTACTGTCCATGTGTTAATATTTAGAAGAGATCAATAAAGTATTTAAATACATTCTTACATGTTTGGAGAGGTTTGAGAGGCACTTATCATGACTGTACCCTCACAAACAGTGGCATAGACTTGTTTTACTAAGTTTCCTTTCTCTATTTTGAGGTTTCCTTTCTCTGTTGCAGGGGTACAATCAAAGGGTTCATTGAAAAAATGATCCTTTGAATGGTTACTATAAATATGAATGATTTGATATAGCATATTTCTCATTTTACTTGAAGTTTGGAATAGCTTGTGCAAGGGTGAAAGTACTTTTGATTATTTTGGCCGCGACTGTTCCTCTACACAGTTAGGAAATGTAACTGTCTAATGATTATATGTAATGTTGAATGGATTAAATGCTTTATTCTTGGTAGAAGTGAATGGAAGGAATATTTTTGGTGTTAGGTTTCATTTATTATTGAACTCAATGGTTTCCAAGATGTGTTGAGGAGTTTTCTCCTTGTTTAATGTTATTGTTTCCTCTATAATCCACTCATACAACACTGAAATGCTATGTGATTGACAATTTCGTACAACTGGTCCTTTGGTGTGTATTAAACAAAATAGAATTTTTAGCATATTATTATCATTCTATTTCTTTGTTGTAAACATGTCATTGGTTTAGTTTTGTAAAAAAAAATTCATGTTAAATTTTTTTACAAAATAGATTACAAAATACTCTTCAAAACAAAGGAAAAACTTAGCAAATTTAGTCTAACTCGTTGTAGATGAAGGAACAGTCATGCTAATAGTTCCTCTAAGTCTTTCAAAAAATTTATTGAACTCCCCTAAAGTCCTATTGGATCCCCAAATTGCTTAATCCAATCAACTTACATCAGGATCATGAGAAACTTCAAAGGATTAAAAACATTACTTGGAACAGTCACTAGTTTTACCAATCAAAACGTAAGGAACAAAATTTTAAAGTGCTCACAATACATTCAACAATGAAATGAATGCTTGGAGATTGATTACTATTCCATCCTTGAATTTAGAAACCAAAACAATAAGTAAAGAAGCCTTTCAATAATGCATAACACAATGGACTTGCAAATTTAAACTTCTATTTTTATTGAATCTTTGTTCCTGTCATACACTCTAGGCATAAGTCTTTCATACAATGACTTCCAAAGGTTACATATAACTCCATCACAACTTCCCCAACCATGAAGAACATAGGTGAAGAACTTGATGGTTTCATACTTTAATCTTTAAGAACTTGATCAAGAACATAGGTTTTAATGAAATATCAATTTGATTTGCAAAGTTTATGTTCTTTACAAATTTGAAAGGCTCTAATACTTACTAGGGAATATGTGGATATGCAGCCTTATGCTTTTACTACTAAGTCTCTGATTGTTGGGCATACTGATTATAAGTACTTTACATATATCACAAATGTTGCTAATTAAGGTTGGTGGGATGATTACGCCTATCCTGAAAAAAGACTGTCAAATCATTATGCTTTCAAATATATTACCTATTGACATATCCCTTGCAAGGGAGAGAAGCCAAACACATAAAGAACATGCACATAAACATGGCAGCTGAAAAACTTAAATGGAATACACCAAGAAGTACCAAATGATGAATTCTCAATTGTTGTAATGGCAAAGCATCATAACCGTCCATTTCTAGAACTTGATTTTCTAGTCTAAATGATTTTTATATAGTCATAATGATTTTTCTAGAACTTGATTTTCTAGTCTTAATGATTTTTCTATAGTCCTTAATGATTTTTCTATAGTCTTAATGGTTTTTCTTTCATCCTAATGTTTGTTTCTCTTGATAAATTAGGCCTTGAATTTGAATTTTTGTTCACTGTTTTATTTCAGCTTCATTTTTCATTCATTTTTCATATACAAAGAGACTACACATGTTGATAAAAAAATGAGCTATTTGATTTAGGTTAACTATTCATGATTGTAAATAGTCAATATTTCTAATGGTACTCCTTGGTGTATTCCATTTTAAAATAATCATGTTTCTATGGCTATGATAAATGTCCCTTTGTGTTGAGAAAATTAGAGTTGAAAAAATGGTTGCAAACAAATCATCCTTCTTCTACCAACATTCTAGTCAATGTACAAGTAATGAGTCATTCCATTCAAGAAAGACCATGTCTGACAATATCAACCTAGAACAAAATAAGGAGTATGCAGAATTTAGTGATTGCATCTTCCATTAGAGCCACTTCATATGCACAGGTGATGAACATGCATATTTGCCTGAGCGCTATTGGGAGCTTACCCAGCAACACATGTACTATTGTGAAAATCACCACAAATCTATTTGTTGTTGGGTCTAGCTTCCAGTATTGCTTGGTCAAATATGCATGTTTTTTACCTGTGCATATACCTTCTATGATCAAATCTTATATGCACAGGTGATGAACATTCAAATTTTCCTAAGCAGTACTTTGAGTAGTCCTCCAACACATGTAATATTGTGAAAATCATCACAAGTCCATTTGTTGGAGGGATACTCATAGTACACATGTTTGGAGGTCTGAAGGAAACAAGAGAATTTGAAGAGTCATGAGTCTTAAGATTGTACTTAATATAGCCAAGCTTCATTCAATGGTACATTCAAACATGAAACAAACCATTCTTAAACTAGACTAAACTAGTAAACCAAAGGACATACTGATTATAAGTAAACTAGTAAACCAAAGGACATGTTTTTACTACTAAGTCTTTGTTTGTTGGGCATACTGATTATAAGTACTTGACATATATCACAAATGTTGCTAATTAAGGTTGGCAAGATGATTACGCCTATCCTAAAAAAAGACTGTCAAATCATTAGCCTTTGAATGGTTACTGTGAATATGAATGATTTGATATAGCATATTTCTCATTTTACTTGAAGTTTCGAATAGCTTGTGCAAGGGTGTAAGTACTCTTGATCATTTTGGTCATGACTATTCCTCTACACAGTCAGCAAATGTAACTGTCTAATGATTATATGTAATGTTGAATAGATTAAATGCTTTATTCTTGGTAGAAGTGAATGGAAGGAATAGTGTTGGTGTAAGGTTTAATTTATTATTGAATTCAATGGTTTCCAAGATGTGTTGAGGAGTTTGCTCCTTTTTTAATGTTAACTGTTCCTACACAATCCACTTATACAACAGTGAAATGCTATGTGATTGACAATTTCATACAACTGGTCCTTTGGCATGTATTAAACAAAATAGAATTTTCAGCATATTATTATCATTCTATTTCTTTGTTGTAAACATGTCATTGGTTCATCAGATTATTATCATTCTATTTCTTTGTTGTAAACATGCCATTGGTTTAGTTTTGTAAATTTCTTTTCGTGTTAAATTTTTTTTTTTTCTATTTTTTCCATTTGATAACCACAGTCAACATTTCAAAATAGTGAATAACATCAAATAATGGAGATAAAGCATGGGCTAGGGCATGACACCAGTAGATTAAAACTAAATCAATGACATCTTTACAACAAAGAAATAGAATGAATAATAATATGTTGAAAATTCATATTCTGTTTAATACACGCCAAAGGACCAGTCCCAACAATTCTTAAACAATAAAGTATGTTTAAGAATTTTTGGGAGTAGTTTTCAAACATTCATATTCACTTATTGAATGCTTTGGAGACTAGTGGTTTGACTGTCCATGCATTACCACTTACTAAGACTCATTAAAGGATACAAAACCCTTCATTTTGGGTTATTGTGTATGGATTCAAATGTAGGTTTGATTTGGTTAATGTTTAGAAGAGATCAATAAACTATTTAAAGACAATCTTACATGTTTAGAGAGGTTTAAGAGGCACTTATCATGACTGTACCCTTACAAATAGTGGCATAGACTAGTTTTACTAAGTTTCTTTTCTCTATTTTGAGGTTATCATTGCCAAAGTGGCCAAAGACTATGTTAGGCTGATAAAATATGGGGATTCTCTTTACCGCTGCAAATATTTGAAGGTTGCTGCACTTGGATGGATGTAGATGTGCAACCTTATTCTTTTACTACTAATTCTTTGTTTGTTGGGCATACTGATTATAAGTACTTGACATATATCACAAATGTTGCTAATTAAGGTTGGCGGGATGATTGCGCCTATCCTGAAAAAAGGCTATCAAATCATTATGCTTTCAAATCAATTACCTATCAGCATATCCCTTGTGAGGGAGAGAAGACAAACACATAAAGAACATGCACATAAACATGATAGCTGAAAAACTTAAATGAAATATGCCAAGAAGTTCCAAATGATGAATGCTCAATTGTTGTAATGGAAAAGCACCAGAATCGTCCATTTGTAGAACTTGATTTTCTAGTCTAAATGATTTTTCTATAGTCGTAATGATTTTTCTAGAACTTGATTTTCTAGTCTTAATGATTTTTCTATAGTCTTAATGATTTTTCTTTCATCCTAATGTTTGTTGCTCTTGATAAATTAGGCCTTGAATTTGAATTTTTGTTCACTGTTTTATTTCAGCTTGATATATATTTCCTTCATTTTTCATATACACAGAGACTACACATGCTAATAAAACAATGAGCTATTTGATTTAGGTTAACTATTCATGATTGTAAATGGTCAATATTTCTGATGGTACTCCTTGGTGTATTCCATTTTAAAATAATCATGCTTTTATGGCTATGATAAATGTCCCTTTGTGTTGAGAAAATTAGAGTTGAAAAAATGGTTGTTCAGTGTCTGTGTAACTGCAGGTTGCAAGAAAATCATCCTTCTTCCACCAACATTCTAGTCAATGTACAAGTAACGAGCCATTCCATTCAAAAAAGACCATGTCTGGAAATATCAACCCAGAACAAAATAAGGAGTATGCAAAATTTTGTGATTGTATATGCCATTAGTGCCACTTCATATGCACAGGTGATGAACATGCATATTTGCCTGAGTGCTATTGAGAGCTTACCCAGCAACAAATGTACTATTGTGAAAATCACCACAAAGCTATTTGTTTTTGGGTCTAGCTCCCAGTATTGCTTGATCAAATATGCATGTTTTTCACCTGTGCATATACCTTCTATGATCAACTCTTATACACACAGGTGATGAACATTCAGATTGGCCTAAGCAGTACTATGAGATTTCCTTCCAACACATGTACTATTGTGAAAATCATCACAAGTCCATTTGTTGGAGGAAATCTCATAGTACACATGTTTGGAGGTCTGAAGGAAACAAGAGAATTTGAAGAGTCATGAGTCTTAAGATTGTGGTATATTTTGGCAAATGAAGAGTGGAAAGAAGATGATATTCTTGAGATCATGGATGGACACAATGTTGCAGACTTTATTGATCTAGATATCTTGCAGAGGCTTGAAGAACTGGAGAGGGAAGAAGGGCTTAGGATGGAAGCTGAGGGTGATGAGGATGATGAGATGGGGGACGTAGAGTTGAATCCTGATGAAAAGGAAGCTTTGGTTGCAATTAGGAAGAAGAAGAATATGCTTATCCTCGAACATAAGTTGAAGAAGAGTACTACAAAGAGCATGCCTACCATACCGAGGAAGTTTGACAAGAAAAAGGAATATGGCTTAAACAAAATGGGAAGACATCTTTCTAGCTTGGGCTTGGATCCTATGAAGTTTGTTCATTGTGGATAAAATATACAGATCTATCTAGTGATGCAAAATTAACTTCTTTAAGCCTTACCCTTGTTGTTTCAAATATATCATTTGGGTACACACAGAAGGCACAAGAATTGGGGTACGCATAGTTCATTTATGGGATTTTTCTTGGGAAGCTAATTTATCATCTATCATCTACATTATTATGAAGCTAATTTCCAAAGGATCTAGGCCCAGGCTAGAAAGATATCTTCCCAAACACATAAAAACATGCACATAAACATGACAGCTGAGAAACATAAATGTAGATTTCACAATAGCCGAGCAACCTAATTGTAGGCATCATAGTCACAATTTTTTGGAGACAATATAATTGAGTTGTATACCCAAGCGATGGAGAGAAACTTATGCACCTCCAATTCCAAATTCAATACATTTGTGTTGGAGTACCTTGTATTCATGAGCAATAGATGTAGTCAACTTGGAATCAGAGGTGCAGGAGTTACTCTCCATCATCTGGGTATACAACATAATTGATTTGTATACCCAAATGACCCAAAGAAACTACTACTCCTCTGGTTCCAGAGGAGTAGTGGTTTCTTTGTATCGTCTGGGTATACCACTCAATTATGTTGTCTTCAAAAACTTGTGACCATGATGCCTACATTTATGTTTCTCAGTTGTTGTGTCCCAAGACCCCTTATGACCCTTTACGACCCTTTATGACCCCTAAGAATACACATCTTAGAGGTCGTAAAATTTCATAAAGGGTCATAAGAGGCTCCTAGGAGGGGCCAGATGAGCTTCCACCTTCACGTAGTTGGCCCTGTTAAGTAGAGAATGTTAAACTATTCTCGAAACAAAGAGAAGCTCAATAATTTAAGGTCTCAATCCATAGAGATGGTGAAAAATGATGGGAATCAATGCTGGAGAGTTTTTAGATACTAAGAAGATGTATATGTAGTGGAGGCCAGAAGGGATTTTTGTGGAGATTTTCTAGATGTGGAGATTTTTTAGAGAGAGTTTCTAGATTGAGTACCAGTGTAGAGATGATGATTCAATACTGCGTCTATAAAACCTTCACAAATATCCCTTTTTTGGCCTCCACTCATACCTCTTCTCAAAATCTAGAAACTTTGGATACTGTTTCTCATCCATGCATGAAATGTGCTAGTGATCATATAAAATTACTTTTGCGAGACTAGGATCAATTATGAGAAGGTAAACAACAAGATAATTTTATTGTATCTTTCATTTCTTTTATCCATTCATATTTTTTTCTTTCTCTCATATTGGATACTATGTAGTGTACATAAAGGCAAGGCGGTGATTATTCTCAACGATCGAGAGGTATAAGTCTTCCAGCTCTAACCCGGTAGCTAGGACTAAAGATAGCAGAGCTCAAGAGACCATCATAGTTGATCTCCATCCTTGGCCATATACTGACAAAACATTTTACCTTTCATTAGCTCATCAAATGCGGTGATTTGAAATAATTTAATGGATGATATTTTCATGTATAATGTATATTATTTTAGTTTGACAGTGAACGAATTTATCTACTTCATGCACTAGTATACATTGAACACAGCCATAAAGAATCATCCCCTCTCATGGTTTGATTAATGTAGGCCATAGGAGGACATGCTTCTTTTTGGATGTTCTCATAGTATACAAATGCACGGAGTCGATAAATTCATGCAACGTCAACTTAAATAATATACGTTATCATGAAAATATTCTATTAAATTCTTTCAAATCCCTTCATTTGATGAGCTAACGAAATGTAAAATGTTTTTCTAGTATATGGACCAAAGACAAAGACCAATTATGATGGTCTCTTGAGATTTGTTATTTTTACTATGCTAATCCATCAATTTTTTGACATGTAGTAATCCTTTTCTGATAGAAGAGCTATTCCTCCAATGACTACTTGTGTCAGACCTTGATTCCTTATCGTTAGAAATTCCACAGGTAACCGTCGGTGGGACCCCATTCTGACAGATGGGTGTGAAAGGATGGCTATATCTTCGATAGGTACTCCTATCAAAAATCTATTGAATATCTATCGCCTTTCCGACTGACGAAATGTCATAAGAAGAATATTTTGACAGATCGGTCACATAGTAAAATTTCTATTTATGTGGCCAATTCTGATGGATAAGGATGTTGGAATACCGATAGTTATCGCTTCCGTCAGAATTTGCAACTCAAAAATGCCGATGGACAAATGTGTCACAGTTTTGACAAATGGTCATTGAAAATCTAACAAATGACCGTCAAAATTTGGCCTCAAATGTACTAGTGCTTGTTAAGGGAAAACCATAGAGAAAATTATTCTCAAATATGTGAATGTTGGTTAAGGTAGATTACAAGAAAGTGTCACTACCAAAGGGCTCATTGTCTAAAGAAAGAAGGTTCATTATTGGAGGGGTCGCTACCCATATGAAGAAGGATAAGAGAGAATAGATCCACCACTAATATAGAACTACAAAACAGCTAAAATATCTCTAGTCACCTTCAACTCACTACTTCTAGTAGCTAACACATTAAAGTTCAAACTGCTTTGCACCACATTTTGCACTTAACTTGTACAATCATGGAGACATGTCCTTTTTCATATAACATCCTCGTTATACATACATATACTTGTGCAATATTTTCACAGATACATGCATATGTCACACTCGTCACTGGATGATTCATCCTTTATTTATACTAAATTTTCATTTGTGAAATCTCCCACTATCATCCAGGCAAGGATCAAACAAAATTTTGAATTATGTAGGCACTAAACATTCCTATGGTAGGGAGGAATGAGAATTGGAACACAAAATTCCCTAGATAATACAATAAATAGAATCATACATGTTACATATATTCTTGTAAACACCAAGACAAGTAATCAAAGTGTAAACATCCAAAGTCATCCAAACCAAGAGTAGCAAACACCATCAATCTTTCAAACCATGTCTTTGAATCCCAAAAACCTATGCCAATTGAAATCAATTAAGCTAATTAAATTAATAAATAATAAACCAGATTTCACCATCATAAACCATTACTTGAAGAAATATGAAGCACGCATATCATAGATATAATATTGTTAGTCACAATCATACTCAAACAAATACTAATTTCACTGCACTACACTCTAAACCACAAAATCTCGAATCCAACAACTCTAAAATACAATAAACAACATATCAAAATATAACCAATTGAATTATAACATAAAGATAATACAAAGAAAAATACTTATCACCACTACATTGAAATTATGTTGACATTAATGCAATAGTGTGTTGAAATCAATAACAACCATACTGAATCACTACTTATCCATACTCACTCATTCTACTAAATACTACAACATTCTATTGATATTGGTGAACATTATATACACTATCTATTCTAGAGCTCACCTAGAGAACTCCAACCACATATCACCCAACCTCCAACAAGAGAAGAAATGAGTGCTAAGTAGCAATATATCAAAATTGTCACATGACAAAAAATGGTGACACCAAATATGGTACTATTTAACTATGCCTACTTGAGAGTACATACAACATAGTCAAGAGGAGTTTGGAAAAAAATCAGCCAAAAAAATGATGAGATAAACTAAAAGACCATTAGACATCTTGGGCCTTCATCTTTGGCTCTAGACTTATGTAAATAGTATAGGATGTAATCATCATAAGTCACTAGTTTATCTATTTAAAGTGGATCATCCTCAATTGAATCCACCTCCATTTATTTTTTATGACACATCAAATTTTAAACCCATCCACCTCATCATTGGAAAGATCTTCACTTCATAAATAGTTCTTGATCCAACCCTTGTATTCATTGAGCATGACCCTAAGACTCTTATTTAGAAATATAATGTTTTTGGTAATATCATACATTCTACCTTCTAATAGATATGGTTTTGATGTACTAACTAAGGGAAATTCCTTCACCCCCTTCCCAAAGCAATGGATTACATACTCAATTTCACCCAAAGGTTTTCTCTTTGAGACCTTACTTAGAAACTTGGCTCCTTCCTCTAGATCCACAATTTCTAGTCACTCATTCTACTCAATACTTCAACATTCTATTGATATTAGTGAATATTACATAAATTATCTAGTCTATGGGGCCCACCTAGAGAAATCCATCCACATATCACCCAACCTCAAACAAGAGAAAAAAGGAGTGTTTAGTAGCAATATATAGAAACTATCACCTAACAAAAAATGGTGACACCACAGATGATACTATTGAACTATGCTTACTTGAGAGTACACACAACATAGACAAGAGGAGCTTAAAAAACATGTAGCAAAAAAAATGATGAGATAAACCAAAATACCATTAGACAACTTGGGTCTTCATCTTTCTCATGTCTTTAGCCTTATGAAAGCAATATAGCATGCAATCATCATAATTCACTAGTTCATCTATGTAAAGTTGATCATCCTCAATTGCATCCACCTCCATTTATTTTTTGATTATACCTCCAAGTTTTTACCCATCCACCTCATCATTGGAAAGACCTTCACTTCATAAATAGTTCTTGATCCAACCATTATCTTCATTGACCATGACCCTAAAACTCTTACTTATAATGACAATTTTTTTGGCAATAAAATGCATTATACCTTTAAATACATCTTGTTTTGATGTGCTAACTAAGGGAAATTCCTTCACCTCCTTCCAAAATCAATGGACAACATGGTAGTCCTGCAGGAGAGGGACATATTTATTCCTATCCATGTTCTCCAATACATACTCAATTTCACCCAAAATTTGGCTCTTAGAGACCTTCTTACATAGAACCTTGGCCCTTCCTCTAGATCCACCATTTCCAATACAATTGCAAAGAACATAGTTGACACATACATGTTCATATGGTGTCTATGATAAGCTTGCATGAAATAATCTCCTAGAATGGTCTCCATGCCAACATATGGATTCCCAAGAAATGACAAAAAGTGATAATGGCTTTGAGCCTTTTCTCAAAGACCTTAGCTATGAAAGACATATAATGTTTCTTAGACCCTGACTAAATTGGATTTCTCATTTTGAAAATTGAAACACCAAATCTAAATATTTCCAAAGATGCGAGTTACCGCAAGTCATACAAGGTGTTAAATAGCCACCCACAACTTGTCATTGATAAATTTAGTGCATCTTTCAATGTAGATCGAGAATGATGATGCTAGAGTCCCTTCTAGTCATGTTGAATCCTCATGAATCTATGGAGGTACTATAATATTGATGTCCTACAAATTGATATCTGTAGTTTCTAAATTTACAAATTATGAAGTTGGTGTGGTAGAAACAAGAACAAATGACACACCATCACTTTTGCTTGTGTAAAATCTCACTAGTATCCCTTTAGTATTGTCAAATGTAATGCCAAATTAATATTTCCTTCACTACTGTCCACATAGTGACATTGTAGATTACCTATACAACATTTAACTTTTGCAAGTCCAAAATTTCAATGAACAAAGGTCCTCTCCTCATCAAATTTAGGCACACGGGGGCTTCACATTTGTGTTTGGGATACCTAGCATAGTTCTTCTTTACAAACCACACCAAGAATACATGGTAGTAGGAAGAAAACCAAAGATGTTAGCATTGAACCATTTTTAAGAGTGTCTACCGACACAACACATATTCTTATGTTTCACACAAACTAACCCCACATAGTACATATAAAGATCTTCTAGCAGGACATCATGAGAATAATTTTATGGAAGGATTTGTGATAGGTGGATTAAAAAGAGGATTTTTTACTATGAGGTAAATGTTACAAATTTTCAAAAACTCTTCTCAAATTGGTAATGTTTTTTTGTTTAAAAACCAAGTTGAATTGTTCTTTGGCTATCTAATTTATTCTTTAACTATAGTTATAAGTTAAGAGTTCATATTTATTATGCAACATGTGCAATATCAATTAATTTCAATTTTGCATTATGAGCCCAAGAATATAAAATAAAGTAACGTTATCAACCAAACATATATTGATGGAAAGATGGGGTGTTAATGAATAAAACATATCGGTGAGAGTTAAGTCAACAACAATAAATAAGAAAATGAAATACCAAAAGTTAGTATGATATACACCGATGAACCCCATCGGTGAGATAACCACTAGTGGCAAAGTGTAAATCTTTTCTTGTTGATAGTCAATGAGGTTATTGGTAGGCCCCACTCTGATGGAAACAAAAGAAGGAGAGTCTATCAGTAGATATTTCAACAAAGAAGGTTGTCAGAAAGAAGGTTTTTAGCATAGCGTTAGTGATCAGGGTTTGTTATTTTGGGTCTCACTGACATTTGATGAACAAATCAGTAAAGCCTATAGAGATAAAAGGTGACTGAGGCCTCTATAAGAAAGATGATTAGAAGAATAGATGTCGATGGTACAAGATGAGGGCATTGGGAGGATTTATACTCACAGAATCATCGGTGTAGCTATGTCCATCACCAAAACATAGTTTGAGTTATCCCAATACAGAAGGTGAACCTACAATTATCAAAGGAGAAAGAATTCATTGGCTTATTTTATTTTGATAAGTAAAGTGAAGCTAACATATCAGTGAATATTATATACACTATCTATTTTATGGAGCTCACCTAGAGCACTCCAACCACATATCACCTAACCTCCAACAAGAGAAAAAATGAGTGTTGAGTAGCAATATATTAAAATTGTCACCTGACAAAAAATGGTGACACCACATATGGTTATATTGAACTATGCCTACTTGAGATTACATACAACATAGCCAAGAGGAGCTTGGAAAAGATGTAGCAAAAAAAATGATGAGATAAACTAAAAGACGATTAGACATTTCATGTCTTCATCTTTAACATGGCTCTAGACTTATGTAAATAGTATATGATGCAATCATCATAAGTCACTAGTTGATGCAAGGGAGGATAAAGAGAGGGGCCAAAGGCACACCCTAACCAGATCCACCTTACTGAGATCACAATCAGAAGCAACAACACACAAGTGTGAGAGAGAGAGAGAGAGAGAATCCATATATCTTTCATATATTTATTCCAATTGATTCATACATGTCGGGCTATAAGGCCTTCCTAGTTTAGGCTAGATATTACAATTCAAGTACAGAAGTCCTAAAAAATGAGAGGATCTAAAACAATTTTCAAACTTCTAGCTTCTATCTTCTAACTAAACTGACCTCCTAAACTACAACCAAAATTACATTATATACAAGAAGCTATTGAGCAAGTAGGCCTTCAAATCCACCATCAATGGAAGGAAAGACTAGATCTAGGTCCACATGCTTCCCAATGATATATTCCAACATTAAATCTATGACCATAATTAATTGCAAGAGTTGGTCTCAATAAGAAGCTAAAACAAACAAATCGGTAAGAAAGGATAACTAAGTGCCATACAAGCATCACCGAGCGCTAGGGAAATTCATCAAGTGCTAGAGAGATAACCGACCAACCCCGATAAATAAAGGAAATCGAGCAACACCGAACCAACTCGGTCAAAGAAGGAACCAAGAAACATAGGAAAACAAAAACATGTTTTTGGTGACACAAGATTGCCAAGCACCCAAGATGCTCCTACATTAGACACTTGGGGTTATTTGAAATGATTCTATGAATCATGAAGTAGGTATGATCTGAGTTGAATCTAACTTAGACTATGGAATCCATGAACTGTCTTCAACCGGTCTATTCTTCCACTTTACCAAATATTCCATATATTGTTTTCCTCTTGTACTTCTGCCAATTCTTTGTTCTAAAATCTTCTCAACTTCTTTTATTTGTTTATTAGGATAATCATTCAATACTATCATTTCTTCATCTGACCCATGATACTCATACAAATTAGCAATGTTGAAAATAGGTGATATATCCATGTCATCAAGTAACTCAATCTCATAAGAATTGCCACTGTCAAATCTCTTCAAAATCTTGCAAAGACCAAACTTCTTCATTTTCAGCTTCCCATATGTTCCAATAGGAAATATGCCTTTCTTCAAATGAATCATTACTTCATCACTGACTACAAAAGTCTTATGTCTTCTTGATCTATCAACTTTGTCTTTTTATTTCTGATTACTTTTCTCCAACTTATAGTTAACATCTTCATGCAATGTCTTCATGTACTCAACAAACTTTACTCCTTCAACACTTCTCTTTCTTTCATCAGCAATATCCCTCAAATTTGATATTCCTCTTGAGTGTATTCCATTTACAATCTCAAAAGGTGTTTTTTCAGTACTCCTATTCATTAAATTATTGTATGAAAACTATTCTTGTGCCAACACAGAATCCCAATTATTCAGTGTCTCCAACTAAACATCTCAAAATATTACCCAAGCTTCTATTCACAACTTTTGTTTGTCCATCGGTTTGTGGGTGAAATGTAGAGCTATATTTCAACTTGGTGCCAAACTTTCTCCAAAGGGTCTTCCAAAAGTATCCAACAAATTTACTATCTCAATCAGAGATAATACTCCTTGATAATCCATGCAATCTGAAAATTTTCATAAAGAAAAGATATACTTTATGTATTACATCTAATGTCTTTCTACAAGGTATAAAATGTGCCATTTTAGAAAATCTATCCACAACAACAAATATGGAATTGTTACCTCTTACTTTCTTCGGCAAGCCAAGAACAAAATCCATACTGATATCAATCCAAGGTTTCTCAGGAACAAAAATCGGTGTATACAATCCAGTATTCTGAATTACTCCTTTTGCAACTTGACAAATTCCACAACTTTTCACAAATTTCTGAACATCCTTATACAACTGTGGCAAAAAGTATTTCTCCTTAAGAAAATTCAATGTCTTATCAATACCAAAGTGTCTAGCCAAACCACTAGTATGTTTCTCTTCTATCAAATTAGTTTGCATTGATCCTCTCAGTATACACAACTGAATACCTTTAAACAACATACCTCCTTGAATGAAATATTCTTCCCATTTAGTAATCGGTTGATCTTGAATAGGTGCTCTGCACTTTATCCATGGCTCAGAGAAATCAAGATCAAATTCATAAGAATCTCTCATGTCATCAAAACCAATAACTTCAATTTTCATCTCAGTCATCAAAGATCTCCTTCTACTTAATGCATCTACAAATTGGTTAGTGACTCCACTCTTATGTTTTATTACGAATGTATAACTATGCAAATACTCAACCCATTTCATATGTCTCTAAGTCAACTTATTCTAACTACCCAAATACTATAAAGCTTTATGATCGGTATACAACACAAATTCACTCGGTATCAAATAATGTCTCCATTTCTTCAGGGCTTGAACAATAGCATAGAATCATACACAAAGTATTTTCTTTTTGCATCATTCAAATTTTCACTAAAGAAAGCAACAGGTTTACCTTCTTGACTCAACACAACTCCTATTGCACTCCCACTTGCATCACATTCCACTTGAAATACCTTATTGAAATTAGGAAATGCCAACACAGGAAATTCAGAAACATTCTACTTCAAAGTCTCAAAACTTTTATCAGCTCCATGTGTCCACTTGAATTCTCTTTTATCTCCTCTCATAGTCTCAGTCATAGCATTACAAATTGAACTAAAATTCCTAATGAACTTTCAGTAAAAACTTGCTAAACCATGAAATGATCTTACCTCACTAGCATTCTCAGGTGTAGGCCAATTCAAAATAGCTTCAACCTTTTTAGGATCCATCTTCAAACCATCAGTTGAAATCACAAATCCCAAATACATAATCTGTTAGAAAGTAAAGACCACCAACATAACTAAGAGGGGGGGGGGGGTGAATCAGTTATCTGATAATTAAACCATTTATCAACTTCAGTATCAACTTCAATAGCTTTAAACTATATAATCAATGTAGTAACCAACCATAGAAAGATAATCATACACAATGACACAATAACACAAGATATGTTAACTAGGGAACCTCTTGATCAAAGAGTAAACCTCGGTGGGAATGATGCCCACAAAATGATGCACTAATATGAAAGTTCCTTGTGAAAGGATGGACCTTGTTAGGAGTCTTATGAAATACATTCAGTACATATGAATCTCTATTAGGAGATTTTGAATCCCTGTTAAAAGATTCTAACCCTGTTAGGAGTTATGGAAGATAGAAGGACCCACTACCCAAACAACTTCAAGGCAAGATCTCTAAACTCACTGTCCAATAGATCTTAGGATTATTCAATAGAATAATATGAAATATGTTACCTCCTTCACACTATGCCAAAACCACACTCTCTTCTACACAAGATCACAAATCCAAATCTTTATACTTCACAAGTCTTCCTTCATCACTGAATTAGCTCTTTTCTTCACTTCATGCATACATTCGCATCACAACTTTCACAATTTCATATCACAACTATTACAATCCCATATTTCAAGAAGAAAAACATTCCTTCCTTTATACCACACTCAAATAATTACAAATGAGTCAGCATCCAAATATAAAATAATAATTTCAACACGCTACATCAAAATTAAATAAAAACTGTCGGCTTCCAGATACAATAACTTTCCAATCATGTGACCTCAAATTTTGTGCTATGAACCACATCACCACCAATGAGTCTCAAAATTCCCTTTAATTGCGCAAAATCAGATTCTATCCCAATTAGGAGATATCCTCCGATTACCAAAAACCACTACTCAGGAACACTGCCAGAATACCACTTCCACCAAAATGCTTATAACATTCATGAATAAATGAATTTATTTTTGTTCTCTTAACCATAGGTTAATAACACACCAAAGAACATACCATCAAGTACACATAACTCAATTTTCAATATAACATGTGCGCAAAACAAAATTGTGCATGCTTCTCTTCTAAACTCCAGAATATCACTGTGTTGACATCAATGACAATCATAGTCATGAATGAAACAACCACTGCTACAGAATGACTGCCAAAGGCTTCAGCATTCATTCCTCACAATCTCCCCCATTGGCATTGATGGCAACATAGATGAAAAAATCCAATGTTCCAAAAATCCAATCACTGCTGCTCAACTGCTCTGTTTCTCTTCATCAATCAAATCTTGCTTTGTTATCCTATTCAATCTCTCCAAAAAATGTAGTTCCTCAATGTTTTTCATGATTCTCTCCCCCATTGACTTCAATGATAGAAATTCCATCACTATGTCAAACAATAGGTCAATGTGAAAAGACACTGTTCAGAAAAAAATATTCACTAGAGTCCTCAATGACTCAGCTCAAATACACATACTCCCCCATAAAAAAAGTACCAACATCCAATCCAAAAAATAGATAGGGCCATATTCCACTGGACGGATGCAACCAATGGCATCATTATTCAAAATTAGGCTAGGGCATAACCCCAAGCATACCTCTCAGATACTCAAATGTATCCTTAGGCAAAGGCTTTGTAAATATATTTGCTATCTGCTCCTTTGTGCTTATGTACTCCAGTCTGACTTCTTTCTCAGCAACTTTCTCTCTTACAACATGATACTTGACCTCTATATGCTTTGTTTTAGAATTTAATACAGGATTCTTAGACATACTAACTATACTTGTATTGTCACAATGTATGACAATAGGCTCATCAAACTTGATTCCAATGTCCATCAACATCTACTTCATCCAAATTATCTGATTACAATTGTTTGCTGCTGCTACATATTCTACTTCTGCTATACTCTATGAGATATTATTTTGCTTTTTGCTCAACCAAGAAACTAATCTTCCTCCAAGAAAAAAGGCTCCACCACTGGTGCTTTTCTTATCATCAACACTACCTCCCCAATCAGCATTAGTATATGCACATAGGGTAAAATCATCAGAAGTTTCATACCACATTCCATAGTAAGTTGTGCCTTTAAGGTATCTCAATATCCTCTTTACTGCTGCATAATGTGACTCTCTAGGTTCAGCTTGAAATCTTGCTACCATTCCAACTGAATGTTGTATATCTGGTCTAGTGTGTGTCAAGTACTATAATCCACCAATCATAGATCTGTATTTCTTTTGCTCAACTGCTGGTGTCTCATCTTTACTAGATAGTTTATGTCCTATAACCATAGGTGTTCCAACTGGTTTACAATTCTCCACACCAAATCTTTTCAACAAATCATTCAAGAACTTTGTCTGACTTATAAAGATACCATCTTTGTTTTGTGTTATCTGTAATCCCAAAAAGTATTTCATTTTTCCAATCATACTCATTTCAAATTCTATCTTCATTTCATCAGCAAATTTGTCACTAGCTTCATCTTCTCCTCCAAAAATAATGTCATCAACAAAAATAACCAAAACTAACAATCCATTCTCAATTTATTTTGTGTATAAGCTACTATTAGTTGTTCCTTTTGTAAATCCCAATTTTAACAAATACTTATCCAATCTAGCATACCAAGTTCTAGGTGCTTGCTTTAGTCCATACAATGCTTTCTTTAGTTTACATACCATGTCTCCTTCTTGAGTCAAAGGAAAACCTTTAGGCTGCTCAATGTAGACTTCTTCTTCTAATTCACCATTCAAAAATGCTAACTTCACATCCATCTGATACACTTTGAATTTCTTAAATGCTACATAAGCCAAAAATATTCTTACTGCTTCAAGTCTTGCCACAGGGCCAAAAGTCTCTTCATAGTCAATTCCTTCTTGTTGTGAGTATCCCTTACATACCAATCTTGCTTTGTTTCTAATTACTTATCCTTGTTCATTCATCTTGTTCCTGAATACCCTTTTCGTTCCAATTACATTTTTATATTTAAGTCTAGGGACCAATTCCCATGTCTTGTTCTTTTCAATCTGATCCAATTCTTCTTTCATAGCTTTAATCCAATGTTCATCTTCACAAGCTTCATTAGCAGACTTAGGTTCAATTTGAGAAATCAAACATAAATGTACCTTCTTTCTAGTCATAACTCCTCTGTCCAAACTTCCAATCACTTGTTCAACAGGATGATGTCTTGATATATACCTGTTAGGTGTCATAGTCACTGATCTTTCTTCAACTATAGATTCTTCTCTATTTTCTCCAACATGACTTTCATTCAACAATTCACTGTCAGTCTCAAAAAATTGTTCAGTAGTTTCAATGTTAGGCTGAGGATTAGTTCCTTCATCAGATTCATAATCAAGCATTCTTTCCTAAATTTTAAACTTCTCATCAAATTTTACATTTGCACTTTCAATAATAGTCTTAGTTCTCTTATTGTAACATCTATATGCTTTTCTTTTCAAAGAATATCCAAGAAAAATTCCTTCATCACTTCTAGGATCAAACTTTCCTATATCATCATCTCTCTTAATATAACATTTGCTTCCAAAAATTCTAAAATACTTAACTAAGGGTGCATGTCCAAACCATAATTCATAAGGTGTCTTGTTTATGTCTGCTCTGATTTGCACTCTGTTCATTGTATATACTGTTGTATTCACTGCTTCTCTCCAAAATGTCTTTGCTAAATCACCTTCAAACAACATAGCTCTAGCTACTTCAGTCACTGATTTGTTCCTTCTTTCTACAATACCATTTTGTTCAGGTAAATCTCTTACTGCAAGTGTAGAACTTACTTTCACAATATTATCAAAGTTTATATGATAGAATCTTCTATGCCATAACCAGCTGTCATCAATCTTAGTCATCAAACATGTCATCTCAGTAGGGTTCAATTGAAATACCTTAGCTCTAGTTCTAGATCCAGTTCCAATTAGATTTCCATCTTTATCCTTTATCACACAAGTTTTCTTAGTAAACTAAACTTGATATCCTTTATCCAATAACTGTCCAACACTCAAAAGATTATGTTTCAATCCATCAACAAAGTAAACATCATCAGTATTAGTCTTTCCATCAAGAGTAATAGATCTTATACCTTTAATCAAACAAGGTGCATTGTTACCAACTCTTACAACTCCTCCATCATAATTGTTAAACTTTATGAACTTTCCTTTATCACCAGTCATATGATGTGAACAACCACTATCTATAATCTAATTAGCTTTCTTTTCAACTTGGGAAACTAAGGATTTTTCTTCTTTAATATCATATTTAGAATTTTCTTCCTTAATTGCTACAAATCCTATGTCATCAAAGTTATCATTATCACTGTCACTCAAATGTCTTTCAATTCCTACTTCAATTTCTTCATCATTTGCATAATAACATTTTTTAGATCTTCTAGGCTTAAAATTGTTTCTATACTTCTTAACTCTCTTAGGACACTTAGATGCAAAATGACCATATTCTTGACATGTCCAACATTTAAAGATTTTCTTACCATCTAGTTGTCTTTTCACAAGCAAGGCAATACCTTCTTCAATATTCTTATCTTCATCAGATCTGGATCTGCTACTACTAGCATAATCTTCATTCACACTTGTACTTCTAGACAAAGTAGGTCTGATGCTAAGAGAACTAAATGTTGTCTCCACTCTAGGTAAGTCTCCTGATAATCTCAAATTCATCTCTGCTACTTCCAATCTTCCAAGAAGAGTCTCTCTTGAAAAGTTTGGTGTACAAGGTATCACTTGTTCAATCATTTGTGTAGTCTTCCTGAATACCAGTGTCAATGTTCTCAAAATCTTCCATATTACTTCATTCTCTGTCTTTTCACCTCCACAAGACTTTATTCCTGCAACAATTTTTGACATCCTACCAATATAGCTTCTAACATATTCATCTTCCATCATTCTTATGTCTTCAACTGCATAAATCCAATTATGTAACCTAGCTTTCTTTGCATGTTCATCACCTTCAAAAGTAGAATGTAAAGCTTTCCAAATATCATAAGATCTAGTTAAACCTTTAACCTGACTGTATTCATTCTCTGGAAGTGCTGATAAAAGTACTTCTCTTGCAAGGATGTTACACATGACTAGATCTACCTCATCTTTAGAACTTGTTTCAAGATTGTCTTCTTCAATTATAGTCCTTTCATTCTTTGTAATCAACCAATAACCTAGTCCTAAACACAAGAGATGTGCCTTCATCTTTTCTTTCCAACTGTCAAAATTTACTCCATCAAACTTAGGGCTTTCTTTCCTAAAATTTTTCATAGATCTCCTTAAGTTGTTAAACTTCTCTTTCAAGGACCTACCGCTTTGATACCAATTGTTAGAAAGTAAAGACCACCAAGATAACTGAGAGGGGGGGGTGAATCAGTTATCTAATAATTAAACCATTTATCAACTTCAATAGCTTTAAACCATATAATCAATGCAGTAACCAACCATAGAAAGATAATCATACACAATGACACAATATCACAAGATATGTTAACTAGGGAGCCTCTTGATCAAAGAGTAAACCCCGGTGGGAATGATGCCCACAAAATGATGCACTAATATGAAAGTTCCTTGTGAAAGGATGGACCCTGTTAGGAGTCTTATGAAATACATTTAGTACATATGAATCTCTGTTAGGAGATTTTCAATCCTTGTTAAAAGATTCTAACCCTGTTAGGAGTTATGGAAGACAGAAGGACCCACTGCCCAAATAGCTTCAAGGCAAGATCTCTGAACTCACTGTCCAAAAAATATTAGGATTATTCAATAGAATAATATGAAATATGTTACCTCCTTCACACTATGCCAAAACCACACTCTCTACTACACAAGATCACAAATCCAGATCTCTGTACTTCACAAGTCTTCCTCCATCACTGAATTAGCTCTTTTCTTCACTTCATGTATACATTCGCATCACAACTTTCACAATTTCATATCACAACTATTACAATCCCATATTTCAACAAGGAAAACATTCCTTCCTTTATACCACACTCAAATAATTACAAATGAGTCGACATCCAAATATAAAATAATAATTTCAACACGCTACATCAAAATTACATAAAAATTGTCAGCTTCTAGATACAATAACTTTCCAATTGTGTGACCTCAAAGTTTTCACTGTGAACCACATCACCACCAATGAGTCTCAAAATTCCTTTTAACTATGCAGAATCAGATTCTATCCCAGTTAGGAGATATCCTTCGATTACCAAAAACCACTACTCAAGAACACTGCCAGAATATTGCTTCCACCAAAATGCTTATAAATTTCATGAATAAATGAATTTCTTTTTCTCTCTTAACCATAGGTTAATAACACACCAAAGAACATACCATCAACTACGCATAACTCAATTTGCAATATAACATGTGTGCAAAACAAAATTGTGCCTGCTTTGTTGCTAAACTCTAGAATATCACTGTGTTGACATCAATGACAATCATAGTCATGAATGCAACAACCACTACTAAAAAATGACTATCAAAGGCTTTAGCATTCATTCCTAACACAATCTCCTCTTTCATGAAAGAACACTTTTTCAGATTTATCAGCAACTTTTCTTCTTTTAACCTCTACAATACTTGTTTAACATGCAACAAATGTTCTTCTCTGGTCTTACTGAATATCAAAATATCATCTAGGTATAAAATCACAAATTTACCTTAGAATTTCTTCAAAACTTCATTCATCAACCTCATAAAAGTACTTGGTGCATTAGTTAAACCAAAAGGTATAACCAACCACTCATACAAACCTTCTTTTGTCTTAAAAGTAGTCTTCCACTCATTACCTTCTTTGATTCTGATTTGATGATACCCACTTTTCAAATCAATTTTGGTAAAATACTTTGCTCCAGTCAAACTATCCATTATGTCATCCATTCTTAGTATAGGAGACCTATATTTCATTGTTATCTTGTTGATTTCTCTAGAATCAGTACACATTCTCCATTCTCCATTCTTCTTAGGTGCCAATATAGTAGGTACTACACAAGGACTCAAACTTTCTTGGATCAAACCTTTCTGCAATAGTTCTTGAAGCTGTCGTTTCAATTCTTGATTCTCAGTAGGTGTCAACCAATGTGGTAACTTATTTAGTAAACTAACTCTAAGGATTAGATCCATGCAATGATCAATGCTTCTCTTCAGTGGAAAACCATCATGTACATTATTAGAAATGATCTTATTGTACTCGGTGAGTAACTTATCAATCTCCTCAGGGATACTATCCTCTATTTTCTTACTTGATTTGTTAGGAATCATAACAAAACATACATCATTCTTCCTTAAATCCTTAACAAACTTTCTTCCTTCCATCAAGAAAACTTTCACAAATGTGCAAACATTACTAACAGGTTCTTCAATCAAAGGTAACAAGATTTTTCTTCTCCCATCAGCCCAAATAGTATATTTATGCAATCTCCCATCATATATAGCATGTCTATCATATTACCAAGGTCTACCCAGCAAAATATGACAACAATCCATAGGCATGATATCACATAACACCTTGTCATATTACTTTCCAATTTTCAAATTCACATAACATTGTTCACTTACCTAGAGTGTATGCTCATCTTTGATCCATGAAATCTGATAGGGCTTCGGGTGTTCCAACCTTTTCAACTGCAACTTTGTAACCATTTCCTCAGATTCCAATTTATTTGAGCTACCACTGTCAATGATTACCTTCCAAACTTCATTAGAAACTCTACATCTGGTCTTGAACAAACTTTTCCTTACCGAATCTTCCTTATTACTTTCACTCCAAAGTTCTCTCCTTACCATCAAATTCTTTTCCTTCTCAGGTTCATTCGGTGACTCTTCTTGCACCAAAGCATTTCTACTACTACCAACCTTCTTACTTACATGTGTACACTCAAATGATCTATGTCCTTCTTCTCTGTAATTGTAACAAGTTCCTTGAAAGTCACCTCTATTATAACCACCTCGGTAGTTACTCCCTCTACCTCTAGATGAACTTTCACCTTTCCGCTTGGTCTTGCCTTTATCTAGATTTGTCTTTTTAGGTTCAAATCTACTATTTTCACCATAAGATTTACCTCTTCCTCTAGGGAATCTACCACCTCTATCTCTTTATCTTTTCTCATGTCTCTTGTTCAATTTCTCCTCATCTTTCAATGCAAATTGATAAGCTTCTTCAATGTTCTCCAATTTAACCAAACTAATTTCCTCTTAAATGGAAACTCTCAATCCATTTAGGTACCTAGAAATTCTTTCCACATCATCTTCATCATGTCTAGATCTGATATCTAATCTATAGAATTCCTCAGTATATTCTTTTACCAAGCTATCTTTCTCCCTCAAACTTTGCATTCGCCTAACTAGGTTAATCTAATAATCACAAGGTAAGAAATTTCCTTTCTATTTATTCACCATTTTATTCCATACCTTGATTTTGTCTTTGTCTTTCCTCTTTCTGTCCAACTACAGATTTTCCCACCACAAGGATGCATGACTTTTCAACTTTGTACTTGCAATTTTCACCTTATTTTCCTCAAGTACATTTTCATATTCAAAGTACTTTTCCATCTCAATGGTCCAATCCACCAATTCATTAAAATCCAATTTTCCACTATACTCAAGAGGATTAAAGTGTGGTGTAGACTTCAGATTTGTCAAAGCCTTCAACAATATTTCCTCAGTGCTCACCTTGATCCATCACCGATGTAGGTTCTACATCAACTTGTTCTTCCTCAATTTCATCATCACTAACATCTTCAAGATGTCTTCCTCTTCTCTGGGTTGTTTCAATAACTTCTAATCTAGCAGCAAGTTATCTCAACATGTTTGCCAATCCTGGATCTGCATATCACCTCCCACAAACCATCTTGAAACCATCTACAATTTTAGTCCAAATCATAATCAACTACCCCACAACAAATCAACTAGGGTTTGACAAGAAGGAACCTTGAAACCTAGATTCACAAACCTAGATCTAGATCTCACCTTGCTCTAATACCACCTGATAGAAGGGAGGATAAAGAGAGGGGCCAAAGGAACACCCTAACTAGATCCACCTTGCTAATATGATACCACCTGATGCAAGGGAGGATAAAGAGAGGGGCCAAAGGCACACCCTAACTAGATCCACCTTGCTGAGATCACATGCGGAAGCAACAACATACAAGTGAGAGAGAGAATGTAGATATCTTTCATATATTTATTCCAATTGATTCATACATGTTGGGCTTTAAGGCCTTCCTAATTTAGGCCAAATATTACAATTCAAGTACAGAAGTCCTCCAACATGTGAGGATCTGAAATAATTTTCAAACTTCTAGCTTCTATCTTCTAACTAAATTGACCTCCTAAACTACAACCAAAGATTACATTATATACAAGAGGCTACCGAACAAGTCAGCCTTTAGATCCACCATTAATGGAAGGAAAGACCAAATCTAGTTCCACATGCTTCCCAATGATAAATTCCAGCATTAAATCCATGAGCATAATTATTTGCAAGAGTCAGCCTCAACAGGAAACTAAAACAAACAACTCAATAAGAAAGGATAACCAAGCGCTAGACAAGCATCATTGAGCACCAGGGAAATTCACTGAGCGCCAGAGAGATAACCGACCAACCCCGATAAACAAAGGAAACTGATCAACATCGAACCAACTTGGTCAAAGAAGGAACCAAGCAACACAGGAAAATAAAAACATCTTTTTGGTGATACAAGATTGCCAAGGACCCGAGATGCTCCTACATCACTAGTTTATCTATTTAAAGTGGATCATCCTCAATTGAATCCACCTCCATTTATTTTTTGATGACACATCAAAGTGTAAACCCATCCACCTCATCATTGGAAAGATCTTCACTTCATAAATAGTTCTTGATCCAACCCTTGTATTCATTGAGAATGACCGTAAGACTCTTATTTATAAATATAATGTTTTTGGTAATATCATACATTATGCCTTCTAATAGATATGGTTTTGATGTACTAACTAAGGGAAATTCCTTCACCCCCTTCCAAAAGCAATGGACTACATATTCATCCTATGGGAGAGGGATCTATTTATTCCTATCCATATTCTCCAATACATACTCAATTTCACCCAAAATTTGTCTCTTAGAGACCTTCTTACATAGAACCTTGGCTCCTTCCTCCATATCCACCATTTCTAGTCACTCATTCTACTCAATACTACAACTTTCTATTGATATTAGTGAATATTACATACATTATCTATTCTATGGAGCCCACCTAGATAACTCCATCCACATATTACCCAACCTCAAATAAGAGAAAAAAGGAGTGTTGAGTAGCAATATATAGAAACTATCACCTAACAAAAAATGGTGACACCATAGATGATACTATTGAACTACGCCTACTTGAGAGTACATACAACATAGACAAGAGGAGTTCAAAAAACATGTAGCGAAAAAAAAATGATGAGATAAACAAAAATACCATTAGACATCTTGGGTCTTCATCTTTCTCATGGATCTAGCCTTTTACAAACAATATAGCATGCAATCATCATAATTCACTATTTTATCTATGTAAAGTATATCATCCTTAGTTGCATCCACCTCCATTTATTGTTTGATGATACCTCCAAGTTTGGACCCATCCACCTCATCATTGGAAAGACCTTCACTTCATAAATAGTTATTTATCCAACCCTTGTCTTCATTGACCATGACCCTAAAACTCTTACTTATAATGAATTTTTTTTTGAAATAGAATGTGTTCTACCTTTAAATAGATCTGGTTTTGATGTGCTAACTAAGGGAAATTCCTTCACCTCCTTCCAAAATCAATGAACTATATAGTAGTCCCACAAGAGTGGGATTTTTTTATTCCTATCTATGGTCTCCAATACATACCCAATTTCACCCAAAATTTTGCTCTTAGAGACCTTAAATAGAACCTTGGCCCTTCCTCTAGATCCACCATTTCCAATAGAATTGAAAAAAACATAGTTGACACATACATGTTCATATGGTGTACTCTATGATAAGCTTGGATGAAATAATCTCCTAGAATGGTCTCTAACTTATGGATTCCAAAGAAATGACAAAATGTGATAATTGCTTTGAGCCATTTCTCAAAGACCTTAGCTATAAAAGACATATAATGTTTCTTAGACACTAATTGAATTGGATTATTAATTTAGAAAATGCAAACACCAACTCTAAACATTTCCAAAGATGTGAGTTACCACAAGTCATACAAGGTGTTAAATAGCCACCCATGACTTGTCATTAATAAATTTAGTTCATTTTTCAATGTAGATCAAGTATGACTATGCTAAAGTCCCTTCTAGTCACATTGAATCCTCACAAATCTATGAATGTACTATAATATTGATGTCCCACAAATTGATATCCGCAATTTCTAAATTTACAAATTATGAAGTTGATGTGTTAGAAACAAGAACAAATGACACACCATCACTACTGCTTGTGTGAAATCTCATAGTATCCCTTTAGTATCTTCAAATATAATGCAAATTTAATATTTCCTTCACTACTATCCACCACCTAGATTAATTATGTTATAGTGACACTATAGATATTCTATACAATAGTCAACTTTTGTAAGTCCAAAATTTCAATGAACAAAGGTCCTCTCCTTCTCATCAAATTTAGGCATGTAGGGGCTTCACATTTGTGTTTGGGATACCTATCATAGTTCTTCTTTACAAACCACATCAAGAATACATGGTAGTAGGAAAAAACCCAAAGATATTAGCATTGAACCATTTTTAAGAGTGTCTACTAGCACAACACATGTTCTCATATTTCACACAAACTAACCCCACATAGTACATATAAATATCTTCTAGTAGGACATCATGAGACTAATTTTATGGAAGGATTTGTGATAGGAGGAAAAAGAGGATTTTTTACTATGAGGTAAATGTTACAAATTTTCACAAACTCTTCTCAAATTGGTAATGTTTAAAAAAAAAAAAAACCAAGTTGAATTGTTCTTTGGCTATCTGATTTATTTCTTAACTAGAGTTATAAGGATAGAGTTCATCTTTATTATGCAACATGTGCAATATTAGTTAATTGTAGTTTCACATTATGCACCAAAGAAAAGAAAAGAAAGTAACATTATCGACTAGACATATACCAATGGAAAGATGGGGCATTAATGAATAAAACATATCGATGAGAGTTAAGTCAACAACAATAAATAAGTAAAGGGAATACAAAAATTTAGTATGACATACACTGATGAGCCCCATCAGTGAGATAGACACTAGTGGAAAAGTGGATATCTTATCTTTTCGATAGTTGATGAGGTTATTGGTAGGCCCCACTCCAATAGTAAAAAAGGAAGGAGAGTTTATTGATAGGTATTACAACAAATAAGGTTGTCAGAAAGAACTTTGTCAACATAGCATTAGTGATTGGGGTTTTTTTATTTTGGGTCTCACCGAAATCTGATGAACACATCATTAAAGCCTATAGAGATAAAAAAGTGTCTGAGGCCTCTATAAGAAATATGACTAGAAGAATAGATGTCGATAGTACAAGATGAGGGCATTGGGAGGAGTTATACTCACAGACTCATCAGTGTAGCTATGTCCATCACTAGAACACAGTTTGAGCTATCCCAATGCTTGATGAGATCAGTCAGTAAACCTACACTGATCAAAGGAGAAAGAAGTCATTGGCTTATTTTATCCTAATGGATAAAGTGAACGTAAGATTGTCATATAGTCATTGGATGAGAATATTTAGATGTTATTAGTATGAGTTAAACATTTGATTCTTCACATTAGAGGGAGTTGTGGATATCAAATTTATATCATGATTTTTGTTTCCTTACAAATGCTTAAGAGAAGTAAAGAAAGAGAGTTCATAAGTAACAACAACTTATATTTCATGAAAAATGATTTGTTTCATCATAATGGTAAAAAGGTATGCACATGAGAGATATAATTTTCCAAATGCTTTATTTCTATTGAAAATTGAAAGAAGTAATAGGGGGCCACACAAGATGTGGACATAGGAGATCCAATATAACATGATAAGCATGAAAAAATTCAGATGACATGAAGGAAAAAGGTCAAGTGGAAGAGTGCATATCTGTCATTTCCTAGAATGGTTGATAACTTGATCCTTGATGTATCTGATCCATCCCATTCCCAAGATCTGAAGGTTCCTGCAACGAGTTGAGAAATTTTTTAGAGATCTAGATATGGATCTTTCAAAATCCCTACCACCAGAACATTAGCATACTCCACATGGCATATAGAAATTACTATGAACATGAATGTGTAGAAGTGAAAAGCATGAAAAAGAAGCACCACAAATGGAAAAGAGACCCATCCTTTTTATTCTAACATTATTTTTTTCATGTGCAGATATAGGAATTAATATTCTAAGCTATTGAAGAGACATACCCCAAATACATGAAATAGTCTAGCTTAAGTTGAAAATATTTTCAAGACTGAATAAACTATTAAAGGGATAGAGTTTTATCATGTGAAACCTTTTTATTCTATCATCTACCAAGATGAAAAAGTATAAGACAGTGAGCCATTAAAGGGACATACACTTGTTGTATGAGTATTTTTGGTTGAATCAAATAAATATCAACAAAGAAGAAATTTTTTGTCCTATGTGAAATATCAAAGAGAGATACATTACATGAAGCATTCTTACATATTCCAGAAGAAATAATTGATACATAATAATATCACATTAACATAAGCATGAGGGGATATAGTTTCAAAAGAAATCAACTCATCATTCCATAGCAGAGAAAGCAATATGTGAAAGGGGCCAACATGATAAAAGCACACGAAAAAATTTTATGTACAAGCAATGGAGCATCATAATGAGATTAAGGATATAGGGAAAAAACATAATCTATAATAACAATCACACTAGAAGGCACTATAAGGAATCTATTATATCCTACCATTTTTCTACAGGAAATGTTTATCCTATCATTGTAGCAAAAAAAAGCAGTTTCACAATGTCACAAGGCTACAAGAACAAAAAAGAATGGTATGGAATAAATAAATCAAGGCATTTAACTTCTTGAATAGTAAAATGAATCAATTTAGAAAGGTAGAATACTATTTCTATTAGATGAAAAACAACATTGCAGAATTATAACCAATTTCATTGCTACTATTGTGACAACCAAAGTAGTATTAAAAGTAATGACTAAGAGAATAAAACCAATAAGCAACATGTGAATAGATTATTCCAGCACTAGGGATGCAATTAGATTTATAGAGAGGGTACATTTTACAACATGGTATATTGCTACAACCCCTTATGGATAACGAAAATACAGTGTTCAAAGCCTCCACAAATTATAACATAAAGTAAAAGTGAGTTCATGTGCAATGAAAGGGAGTAATAGTAGGTTCCATGACAATTTAAATGTTCATAAGAGGAATAATCTAAACTGGGAGGGTTCCAAATGGATAAAATACAAACACATAGGAACCCATTTCATATTCCATAGTCGTGGTTCCAAGTCACGAGATACTAGGGGTTTTAAGGCTTACTGAAGACCAAGAAAGGGTTCAAGCAGTGCCATTAAAAAGAGTCAAGGTCAGACAAAGGTGGTAGCCCTTGGGATAATAAGAGCCTTTTGTTCATGTTCAAAGAATGGCTCAAACTTATACAATAAGTGAAAAATATGCATCAAGGATGAGTTTATGGCCACATGAATCAAATAAAACTGTGGGCATGACTATCACATAAATCATATTCTTGTAGATAAAAGCTAGGAATATATTTCAAAATGTGCCCATACCTAGTGGATATAGAAGTCCTATCATTGCATTAATGGAAGAGAACCAGGAATCACAAAGGGAAACACATGCAAGTCACTGAAAAATTTACAAGAGTGACACTACAGTAGAGAAGCATGATGGAGATGCAAAATTATGTTTAGGGTTTGTATAAACCTATTTTCCATGGGCTTCACATATTCCCCTTTTCATATTATAATGCCTCTTCAAGTCCATTATGTGGTATATTATTGTTATGGGTTGAGTTTTACTCCCCATTTTCTTTATTGTATTTGAGATGTTAATTTATATACATTAATATGTTTCCCTTAGAATTATCACATTATTGCAATGTTATTTATTACATGATGTCCTATTTTAGTATGAAATAAATATTATTGTCATAAAAAGCTAAGTCTAGAGGTGGATTTATTTTCTGCCATTTCATAGGTGTGGGGAGAATATTCCTATCTCTTTGTTAGCTCACCCTATTTTTCTAGGAGTGCCTTTTTTATGGTCCTTATTGACCAAGGGAGATTTTGACCCTATTTTTGCCTCCACTTCTTATATTCTTAGGATTTCCTTGATGAGATGTCAGTTTTGATTGCTTAGTGGGTTGCATGGGAGTGAGTTAAAAGGAAGATTGTAATTTGAAAAAGGTTAGTTTTTTCTTTTCCTTCAACTGCATTCTTCTTGTAGAGGAGAGATTGGTCTTGCAACTCAGCGATAGTAATACAATATTTTGTAGATTGGCTCCTTCTTCTGAAAATTGAGGTGTTAAGATTAAACTATCTTGTTTAGTTTGGTGGATTAAAGTGTGGATTGGCATGAATTTGTTGTGATTTTGTCTAAGTCCCTAATTTCTTGTTTAATGCAAGTTTTGTTTGTCAAAAAAACATGTTTTAGTGCAGGTCATATGTTGTGAGCAATTCAAGTTTATCTAGTTGTGAAGGTCTCTTATTCTTCCTTCTAGATTAACTATAACACCTTTATTCAAATTGCTTATGCACTACATGTAGTTAGATGGGTGGTGAGATCTAGCTTCTATTTTTATTCTATTATGAGTATAGATTTGTGAAATGCATATTTGAATCTTTGGTGGATCACCGTGTTAGATTAGTTTTAGTTTCATGTACTTTCTCCCCTTTTTCCCTCTCAATGTTAAAGTTAAGTTTCAACTAGAACTATCTCTCTTTGGAGGTTTATCATCTCTATAGGTAATCCACAACCTGAGGATAGTCACATAGTGTCAATGGGTGAGTTGAATTCTATTTAGCTCCTAGGCACAACCTGCTTGACAATAGTTTATGGCATGCCCAATGGGACCTTTGAGTCAATCTTGGTTCAAATAAGTCAAATTTTTTTGATTGTTGTTAGTATGAGAAAAAAATATGTCATCCTTTTGAGGTACCAATTATCATACTTGGCGGCTCTTATCCATGGTTTTATGTGGATTCAATTCTAGTTTTTCAGTCTATGAACAAAATTCAAACTAGGAAAATCTCAACACCTGTGTAGAACATTTAGTTGCCACTAGCAAAGAGAAAGATTAAGATAGCCAGTGGACCTAGTGGAGCATCAAGTACATTCTAGCAAGATAGTTGCTCTATCTCTCATCCAGCTAGCTCAAGAAAAAACCAACAAGCTAGAACTGCTACTCTCAAGAAATAAAATCTCATCATTCTACCCTTAGAAAATCTAATGGCTCAATGTAGAAATCAACCATTTGTCTCATTTAACCAAGGAAGCCCCTTTAATTCACAATATCATGATGACATCCCTATAGAATCCCAAAAAATCTTACCCATATTCATTGATAAAGATCAGACTACCCCAATAGAGCACATAAGATATGTGGCATCCTTGTGCAGGTTGTTAAACATAATGCAAGATAATGTTGCAGTAAGACTCTCGACAACCTCACTTAAAGGGAAACCTCAACAATAGTATAGGAGTTTATCAATGAACTCAATTACAACTTAGAATTATTTGGGAGTCACATTGAATAGATAGTTTTAAGATAATTTAGATCACCTATCCTTAGTGGCGTAGTTGACCACTATCAAAAGAGCACCACATGAGAAGATGATGGACTTCAATCTCCATTCCTAGAGAATGTGGGATAGTATACCATCTATGGTAAGGCCTTCAAATGATCATGCTTTGCTGTATTACCTTAAGGATTTAAACATTGATATCTTGGTTATGATCTAATAAATGAGTGGATTCACCTTACCAAAAACATTTCATCTAGATGTTAGAGCTAAAAATATCCTTATACAGGCTAGAAAGATTGCCCCTAGACCTCCTATGCCCATTTTCCAAGAGATTCAACCAATCCCTGAAAGAATCACAGCTCTAGATGCTAGTCCACTCATGCCACATATTAAATATCAATCTAGTGTTGTTCCCAATTCATCCCAGGACTTAAAGGAAATTAAAGAGAAAAATTAGAACATTGAAAAGGCTCTACAAAATTTTGGTAATGAGTAGGTTAATATTAAAAAATAGTAGTTCTGGCCCCAATACCAACCCTAGTTTCAAATTCCATATCATCCTCAGTATCAACCTAATGGACCCTCTTATCAGGTTGACCCCCAAAATTAGAAAAGAAATATGAATCTTAGACCCTTTAACCCCTATAATTACAATGTACCAAATCCTTCTAGGGAGTTAGTACCAGTTCAAAGCAATATGGACCAAGACTATGACTAGAGTTTCACTTGCAAGCAAGTGCATAACAAGCCAACTTGATCAAATGGCCTACTCAATCAAGTACTTATGGTGTATAATAGTATAGCTGGTTCTCAAAACCTAGGGCAACAATCAGTAGACCAACCGATCACTCAGTGTGAGCAACCTAGCCCAAAATTTTCTCTAATGAACTAGTAGGGGAAAGAGTTTTGTGGTGCAAAATTCTCATAAGAGAAGGATCAGGATTATGTTCCCATTTCAGTCAATACCAGATCAAAGAAAATGGTAATAGATATTGGGAAGAAATCTAGTACAAGTAAACACCAAGCCACATGCCCTCAAAAAATAATTTCCACAAGCCAGAAAAGTCAAATTGTGCCCACACCACCTAAAGAAATTCAACATTTTCTAAAGGGATAAGTAGCAATTGAAATGGAGTATAAAAAGGCCCAATCTCAACCACTACAAACCAAGGTAGATGTTGTTGTTCCCAAGAGATTGGAGAAAGTAATTTTGTGTCCTCTTAACATCATGGATCAGATGAAGAAGATAAACATAAGTATCTCAATGTTAGATTCTCTTAGCATGCCTGGTCAAAATGATCTAATGGTGGATGCTCTAGCCAAAATTTCACTATCTAATGAGGTTGTGTGTCATCAACCTACGATGTTGGTTGTAGATTCCTCCCAACTAGCTATTAAGAAATAGGCTCAAGAAATAAATCCCCCACATTTCTATGTCACTTTGATTATAGGAAATTCCTTGGTTCATAATTGTATGATTGATTTGGAGGAAAGGAGTTATGTCATGCCTAAGAAGCTTGTTGATAAATTGGGGTTATCTTATAAAACATTAGAGAAGGGAGTAGTCTAGTTAGATGGAATGGCTATTAAGTCTATGAGAGTAATTAGAAATATGGATCTTATCCTTCATGAGTACCCAATTTTTTCCATTCCCCAAGATATATATGTCATTGACCTACCTCCTTTTTTTTTCCTATTTTTCTATCTAGGGATTTTATCGCAAAATTGGGGGTTTATTGTTTTGCAGATTGGTCTCATTTATGTTTGTGAACTAGGTATGGTACTAGGGTGACCATAAAATTGGAAAAAAAATTTGGACACCACACTAAGCCATATACCCCTAGTCTCATAAATTCCAATATGGCATTCCAAGAGTTAGACCAAGCAATCATCTGTGACCCTAATACTCTGATTAAAGATATACCTGATGTAGCTCTAGATGAGTGGGAAAAAGAGAATCCATAAAATGATCCCTTTAAAAATATGGATTTATTAGGATTGGGTAATTATATCATTCATGAGGAACCTATTGTTATCTAGAACTTGGTAAAAGAAGAAAAACCAGATTGTGAGAAGCAACTAGATGAGTTGTGGACACTATTTTTTGATGGAGCTAGAAGCAAGGTAGGTGTTGGAGGAGGATTTGTTCTAATTTCTCCTCAAGGTGAAAGGTATTATTTAGCCTTTGGTTTCTCTTTTAGATTCAAAAACAAAAATATAGAATATGATGCATTGATTGATGGTTTAGAATGGGTTGGAAAGAAGAGAATTAAGTGTCTTATAGTGTTTGGGGATAGTGAGATTGTGGTTAATCAGATAAGGAATTTTACTGTCACCAAAAATGAGTTGTTAAAAATGTATAAGCATAGATTCTGGGACATTATTAAGGAGTTTGATGCCTTTAATCTTCTACCCATTACTGAGAATCAAAACAAACAAGATGATAAGCTAGTTGCAATAGGCTTTGAATTTGACATCCCAGTGGAAGTAATGAATGTCAATGTCTAGCATTATGTAAAAATGGTTGTTAGGCCCTTAGTTCCTAATAATAATGTTCATTGGAAAGTTTTTGATAGTGATGAACAAATTGCTGACTTTCTGATTGAAGAAGCAAAATTCTTAGGAGGAAACTAGTGAAAGTTACAACAGCAATATGAAGATCAAATCCTACAAGTAAAAACTAACAAGTTGCCTATGAGGCTGGTGACCTTAGAATTAGTTTTTAATTCTGATGACTAGCTGAAAAGAGATAATTCCAGCATTATTATGAGAGAAGATCACTATGAATTAGTTGAGATCCTAAGAGGTAATCTTCTGAAACTTGGTAAAGTTTGTACCCATCCAGAAAGGATGAGTTTATTTCACTTTGCCAAGAATTCAAAGATGTTTTTGCATGGGAATATAGTGATTTAAGAGGTTTTGATCCTATTTTGGCACATCATACCATAGAAATAGCCCAAGAACCAAACCAGATAGACAAATTCAAAGGCCTTTGAATCCTAAATTGGAACATCTAATGAAGGCTAAGTTAAGTAAGTTGGTCCAAAGTAATATAATGTTTCCTATCAAACATACATCTTAGGTATCTAATATAGTTCTAGTAAGAAATAAAAATGGTGAGATTATATTGTGTGTTGATTTTAGAAATTTGAACAGAGCATCACTTAAGGATCATCACCCATTACTCAATATGGAGCATACTTTATAGGTTGTATTCAGTTTTGACATATTTTCCATGCTAGATGATTTTTTAGGATATAATCAAGTGTTGTTAAAGAAAGAAGACCAATATAAAACAACTTTTTCCACTAAGTGGGAGACCATGACATATAGAAGAATGGTTTTTGCATTATCAAACATTGGTGTAGCATTTCAAAAAGATATGGACATGGTGTTTCATGGGCTGCTAAACAAGTTTGTTATTATTTATTTAGATGATATAGATATTTTATCCAAGAATGATAATGAAAATTTTGCTCATTTAAGATAGATTTTTGAGAGATGTAAGAAATATGGAGTCTCATTGAACCCAAAAAAGTGTATATATTTTTTCATGAAGATAAAATTTTGGGTCATATTATTTATAAGTGTGGTATAAGCATAGATCCAAAGAGAATCAGTACAATAATTACATTTGCCCTACCATCTCATAAGAAGGATCTTCAAAGTTTTCTAGGGAAGATTAATTCAATTAGAAGGTTTATTCTAAATATTGCTATTTTGTTGCAACCTCTAACTGTTGGCAATTTGGCTGAAGTGAGTAAATTGATTTTGTCATTATGGAAACATATGATCCACATTAAGAGCACATAGGTCAGAGAGCAAGTATGGCAGATCACAATGCAAATTTGTCTAAGTGTGAGACAATGTTTTCACAGTGTACCAGGATATAGTTTTGGTTTGTGACATTGACTGGAGCAATTTTAGTGCTTGCACACTTGAACATAGATGCTATGATGGCTACTAATGACCCATCTTAGAGAACAAGTCAGTAGAACATGTACGAAATTAGTTATGGCAGTTTTATCGAAGACAGTGTGAAGCCAACAGGACAGAATATGAAGACAGAATTGGTAAAGAGTTAAGGGATTATTTTGTTTACCAAAATAATGACTTAACAATATAAATGGATGACATCCTAGATTTTTACCTTTGGAAAAAGATATATGGAAGCCAACCATGTAAAGGTATTAGCCTTAATAACTTGTATATATGTAATTATAATTGTAAGAAGAGAAAAAGTGTAATATGGTGATGATATGATATGATGAGAATGTAAAAGTAGCAAAGAAGACATTGATGCAAGTAGTATAAGGTTATGTATCTTAATCCATTTTTGTAATCAGTATACATTGTATATTACTTGTTTGGGTAGTGGGCTCATCTTGTAATCAGATTTTGTATCTACAACTCCTAACAGGGTTGAGGCTTCTAACAAGGCCTATAGTCAATTAGCCAGGATTGATACACTATACATATGTAATAAAATCCTAACAGGGTCAACATCCTTAACAGGATACTTTTGATTAGTGGATCTTTGTGGGTACCATCCCCACTGGGGTTTTCCCTTAGCCAGGGTTTCCTAAAGAACATATCATGTGTTATGAGTTCTTTATTGTTATGCATATTGTTTAGTTTCTTATGTTATGCATGTATAAAGATAATCTGTTATATCAATAATTGGGCAAAAGATAAATTTTTTAGAATACTGATTCACCCCCCCCCCCTCTTAGTATTCCCTATTTCTAACAATTGGTATCAGAGCTTAGTTACTCGGAGAAGAATCATTCAAGGAAAGCCTAGCAGCTTGAGTAAGATCTCTATAGATATGGATCAACTACAGAAGAATCTTGAAGAAGCTCTTGAATAGATTGATTGCTTACTATTGAAAAAGATACTTTGAAAAGAAAGTATGATGATGCAAAAGACCTTATTGAGAAATTGAAGAACAAATTAGAAGATTTGAGATTTGAAAAGGAATCCAAAATTCTTATTGAAGATTGTGATAGCAGCTTGGAAAAAGAAAATGAGATCCTTAAGCATGAATTGAAGATAGTGAATTTGAAGCTTAGTTTGAAAGATGGAAATAGCAAAAGTGAAGTAAATCTAAAATTTGAGAATGAAAGTGTAAAGACTGAAAATGAAGAACTGAAATCTAAACTTGAAAAAGTGACATCTGAATTTAAGAAAGTAAATGTGCAGTATGCAGAACTTGAGAAGTACAATAAGATTGTGAAAGGTGAACTGACTCAATCCAAACAACAACTTGAAATGCTATATTCAAATAGTGAGAAGATCAATGAACAAGTTTCTTTTGGGAAACCATCCTATGATAAGACTGGACTTGGATTTAATATATTCAAAACAAATAATGAAAGCAAGAAACAAGATCTAAAGACATCTGAAAGCATAGATGAGAAGAATCTTGATGAGATCAACAAATCTGAAGATGCACCTAAAGAAGAAGGAGAATCATCAAAGCAAGAGGAATCACCCAAAGGTATGAAAAGAGAATTCAAAGGTAGATGTTTTGGTTGTAATGCTATTGGTCATATGAAAAGAGATTGCACAGGTAAATAGTTTAAACCTCTTAATGGTTATTGTTATAATTGTCATGGTTTTGGACATAGAGCTATTGAATGTAGAAGACCTAAAGTTATTGAGAATAATTATGGTAATAGAATGTTTAGGAATACTAAAAATGCAAATAAGAGACCTACTGAAGACATGAACAGAAGAAATAAAGTAGTGTGTTATAGATGCAACAAAGTTGGACACATTGCTAGAAATTGTAGGTCATAGATTAATCAGCAAGGACTGAGATATGGGAATAATGGAATTGTTTGTTAGATATGAAATAGTATTGGACATATAGCAAGGTATTGCAGAATGAACAATGGAACTTATCATCCGAACCCTAACCCTAGAAACAATGCAAGAAGGAATGAAGATACAAGTAACAAACAGAAAGATTGTTGTAGCAATATAGATGAATTGAAGTATGTTAAAGGAATAGATCAAGAAGGCATAATCAACATGGAAGGTAATCAGATAGGTGAAGTATTAAGTGGTAAGAATGAATCCTTACCTGACCTATCTTTAAGCACTTAATTTATGTAAATTACAGTAGATTAGGAACTTAGATTTAGTGTAGAAGTAGATTTATGATGAACTAAGTCTTGCACAGTTAATAGAAGATAGTTTATGATGTATTGATGCTATGGTTAAGAGTGAAAAAGAAAATATTGTGTTTAGCTTGATCACAAGAAGTTTTGAGTTTTGCAGGTTAACAGGAATAACTTTTGAAAAGAAGCAGCAAAAGAATTGAATGCGATGTCAGAATTAAGTATGATTGAAGTCATAAAAGGTTATGATCGATGTTATTTGATTGTCAAAGTGAATTAAAGTATCAAGGAGATCAAAAGTAGAGATTGGAAGTGTTTTGCAGAGATTTTGTGAAGGATTTAAGCGTCGAATCTTTGCAAACCCTACAATCATGAATTTGAGGTATTTATCTTGACAAATCTTTGAATCGGTATAAAGAATTGGAAGGAAACATGGATACATCTTTGATTCACAACATTAGAGACAAGAACAGACCTAAATTGAAGAAAGAACTAGTAGAAGCTTTAGAAGTAGACCCTAAGTTTTCTTTATCATCCGTACCAGACGGAGTTTTGCATTTGGAAAATGTAAAGAGTTATCTTGGATGTAAACTAGAAATAGTAAATGATAGTGATTTTTCAAGTGAGTATCAGAATATATATAACCAGGATATGTCATTGAAGCAAGGTTATGAACATTTGAAAAACAATGAAATTGTCATGTATGGTTTGCAGTATGAATTTGATAATGAAGAGTGCACAAATATCATTTTAAGTAGAATTCACAATGGGAAATTTTGGTTAGAAGATAGAGTGATTGACATCACAGCTGACCTAATTCATGAAGTCACCGATTTATCCAAACTTGGTGCTATCCCTTTAAATGAGAAAAACATGAGGAAGATTGTCATTGACAACACTAGATCATCCTATAATGGTAGAGGTATTGTTATCAGCAAGATTAGACAACATGATGTAATATATCTATGTAAGCTTTTGACTACAAAGTTTTGTGCTAATTCCAGAGAAGATGACATGGTAGCTAGCATGGTTCACATTGCCTATTTGATGTGTGTAGATAAAGTTTCTATTGATATGTGTGAGATTTTGAGAATTCAATTGTTTGAGAATTTGGAGAAGATTAAGAAGTCTAAATATGCACAATTTAGATTCTCATCTTTGATTACATATATGTTTTTCCACCTTTTGAGAAGATTTTCTTACACAATTGGAAATAATTGGAATGATTGACAGTCTACGATGGAAAGAATAAACAAAGTTTATAGAAATCATGTTATTGATCAAGTTAATGAGAGTGTTGTGTTAGTTTTGAAGACATTTTAGAATTTGGTATCTAGCAGATCAAGGATTCCACAGTCACTTGTGGAGAAATATAAGAATGATATTTGTTTCATGATTGACACTGACTTTACTTACATTGAAGTAGTAGAACCCAGAGTTGAATTCATAGACCCTCTTGGCTATGAGATTTCTGAGATTGAGACAAAAGAGTATGTTGGAAGATTGTTGAAAAGTAAATTGGACACCCAATGCAACATGTTTGGAACTTATGAAGACAACTTTAATTTTTTTAAAGCTAAAATTGAAGAGAAACAGTCTAAGAAAAGAGTTGACAGTACCATAAAGAGAATATTGAAAGACACAGGGATGACAGAAAGAGAATTTTTGGTAGCTAAATAGATAGTAGTAGCATTGAGAGATGTTGGATAGGGAGAAGTCTTGAGTGTACCACCTTTATCCAGTGCAGTACAGAGAGAGCCTACACCAGTTAAAGTGAAAGTAGAAGAACCAGAAAAGGAACAAGTAACACCGAGCAAGAGAAAGAAAGAAATTGCTACTGGACCAAGAAAGAGATAGAAGACTATAGTTCAACTAGTACCAAGAAATTTTGCAGAAGTTAAAGATGATACTAAGAAGAAAGCTTGGAAACCAAAAGTTGAAAAGCTAAATGAGCAGATTATTGAGAATGGAGATTTTGCAAGAATGAATAAATATTATGATCTTTATGATTATAATGATAGACTTAATTTGGATAATGTTATTGTGAAGTATATGGTTTTGGCAGATAAGAAATTTGACTCTATTCAAGGTCAAATACTTGATGAATTGTTTACTAAACTTATTAAGAGAAAACAAAGAGCATCTAAGGAAGACAAAACTATAAGAGAGAATCTTGTGAGAAAGCTTTGTGAAGTGAAAGATGATGATCATTTGAAGCAAATTTTGAAGCCCCTTGACACTATTTTGAGGACTAAGAGGAGAACCATTCAGATCATGGTAGAACAGTATGAGCAAGTGAGAACAGAAACAGAGCAAGCAATAATTAAAGTTATGATAGAAATTGTTGGAGAAACTTCAGTTGCAGCAGGACTTGCAGTCGATGCTGAACAAGAGGATATTCCCTCTCTTTTAGCTATTAATCTTGAAGATGATACAATTGATATTGAAGGTACTAAGGTGATCTTGGACACTGAAGATAATGTATTTAAGAATTTAGATAAAATTTTTGACAATTCGGCTCTTGATGAACCCGATAGGACTGAAGAAGCAGTGCAAACTGAATTGGTGAGTGATGAACCTAAAGAGACAGAAATTCATGCACCCACTCCTAAGGCAAAGAAGAAAGAAATTGGAACTTTTTTTGAAGACTTAGGTAAAGAAGTTGATGATGATGATCAGCTAGAGCTGATTAGTTCTTTGAATAAGATCATTGGAAAGAATAAGAAAGTAAAGAATCTAGAAGGAAGTCTGAAGGAACTGACAGAGAAGTTGCAAAGTATTGTAACAACACATATTTCAGAAGCAGATCCTTTGGAGAGAGCCAAAAAGGTACTAAGTACTTTTGATGATGAGTTTACCAACTTATCAGACATTGCTAAAGTAAGAGCTCAAGTAGCTTTTGAAGCTTAAATGCTTTTAAGTATGAGTTACAATATCAGAAATGATATTATTAGTCTTGATGTTTGTATCAAGAACTTGAGGAAACATTTGGAGACTGGAAAATCTTTGTACATACAGTGTACAAAACCTAAGATTTTGACAGTAGCAGAGGAGAAGAAAATCAAGGTGAAGGAAGCTAAGATTCAGAATGCATCTAATCTTCTTTCTGGACCCAATGTAAAAGTAAGTGATGTTGAGAAGAAAGTTAGGAAGTGTTATGATGAAATAAGATCATTGCATGATGAAAAGAATAGGAAATTGAGAAGATTTGAACTTCTGAGAGAGTACACATCTATGAATTTGAGCATTATTGAGGAATAGTTAGAAGAATGTCTTACTGCTAAGACATCATTTTAGAAATTTAATATTGAGAACCTTCAAGCTTGTCAGATAGCAGCTTATGGATTAAGCACACTTCTGAATGTGGTAGATTCTATTAGAAAGTCATGGGAGAAAGAGTTTGAAGCCATGAAAGTAAATTTTGCAGATTGTGTTGCAAGCCTACTGGCTTTGCAATAAGTAAATGGAGGTATAATCTTTTTTTTGGGTTACAATTTTGTGATCCTCACTACTTTATTTTGTCATTTTTGTCAAAGGGGGAATGATTGTAGTAGAGTAGAAAATTGTTATGTATATGAGGATTGATACTCTTAGGGGGAGTAGTGTATGAATTTTTGTATTAGAAAGTATATTTTGAGGAGTTATAAGGATAGTATACATATTCTATACTATGGCCAAAATTTACATTTTGAGATTTTGACTTGTACACTTAGCCAATTTTCTCATATGTTGCCACCAATGACAAAGGGGGAGATTGTTGGCAATTTGGCTGAAGTGAGTACATAGATGTTTTAATTATGGCAACATATGATCCACATTAAGAGAGCACAGGTCAGAGAGAAAGTATGGCAAATCGTAATGCAAATTTGTCTAAGTGTGAGACAGTGTTTTCACAGTGTACCAGGATACAATTTTGGTTTGCGACATTGACTGGAGAAATTTTAGTGCTTTCACACTTGAACATAGATGCTATGATGGCTATTGATGACCCATCTCAGAGTGCAAGTTAGTACGGCATGTACAGAATTAGTTATGGCAGTTTTATCGAAGACAGTGTGAAGCCAACAGGACAGAATATGAAGACAGAATTGGTAAAGAGTTAAGGGATTATTTTGTTTACCAAAATAATGACTTAAAAATATAAAGGGATGACATCCTAGATGTTTACCTCTTGAAAAAGATATATGGAAGCTGACCATGTAAAGTTATTAGCCTTAATAACTTGTATATATGTAATTGTAATTGTAAGAAGAGAAAAAGTGTAATATGGTGATGATATGATATGATGCAAATGTAAAAGTAGCAAAGAAGACATTGATGCAAGCAGTATAAGGTTATGTACCTTAATCCATTTTTTTAATTAGTATACATTGTATATTACTTTTTGGGCAGTGGGCTCATCTTGTAATCAGATTCTGTATCTACAACTCCTAACAGGGTTGAGGCTTCTAACAAGGCCTATAGTCCCTTAACCAGGACTGATACACTACACATATGTAATAGACTCTTAACAGGGTCAACATCCTTAATAGGATACTTTTGATTAGTGGATCTTTGTGGGTACCATCTCCACCGGGGTTTTCCCTTGGCTAGGGTTTCCTCGAGAACATATCATGTGTTATGAGTTCTTTATTGTTATGCATATTGTTTAGTTTCTTATGTTATACATGTATAAAGATAATATGTTATATCCATAATTGGGAAAAAGATAAAGTTTTTAGAATACTGATTCACCCCCCCCCCCCCCCCCCTCTCAGTATTCCCTATTTCTAACACTAACTTCTATGTTGAGAAAGAATGCAAGTTTCAATTGGACAAAGGAGGGGAAAAAGATTTTTGAAGATATTAAAGAGGCCATAGATGCAGCCCATATACTCATAAATCTTGATTATAACAAGGAATTTACCCTATATTAATTTGGCAACATTGAGACCATTTCAGTTATGCTGATACAACAAAATTAGGAAGTTAAGGAATAACCCATAGAATTTTTTAGCCAAGCTCTTCAAGAATATGAGCTTAATTATTCATTTTTTGAGAAGCATGTGCTACCTATAGTAAGGAGCTTAAAAAAATTAGGTATATGCTATTAAATAATAAGATTCGTTTAATGGTTTCTTACCCTATTGTTAGAGAGCTTTTATTGAGTAGAGATATTAATGATAAAAGAGTTGGGTGGATAACCAAGGTTATGGAGTGTGATGTAGAAATCAAGGTCAAAAATATAGTAAGAGGTAGAGGATTGTGTGAACTTCTGGCTGAGGGTTCTCAAGAAAACAAAGAAGGAGGAGAGAAAGTTTTAGTCTTTAATGAAGAAGAACAACCAGTTATGGAAGCTCATACTATGAGTTAGATTTGAGATACAAAGAACTATTTGGAGACGGGTAAGTTATATTAAGGACTTGATAGCTCTAAAGGAAGGTATTATAGACTACAAGTCATTCCTTATGTGATTATAAATGGCATATTATTTCATAAATATTTTAATGGAATCCTTTTGAGGTACATAGATTCTGATCACACTGATAGGATCTTGAAACAATTTCATGATGCAATAGTTTGTGGGAATTTTTCACCTAGAACTAAAACCCTAAAGATAATGGGAGCTAGTTATTTCTGGCCTACCTTGTTTAAGGATGCATTCTCATGGTTAAGGAAGTGTCATAAATGTGCACTATTTGCTAGTAAGCAAAAATTAGCAGTCATAACTTTACAACTAGTTCAAATTGAACAACCTTTTGGTAAGTGGGGGTTAGATTTTATTGGTCCTATTAATCCACCTTCTAGTGTTGGTCAAAAATGGATACTAACAACCACATATTACTTTACTAAATAGATAGAAGTTTTAGCACTAAAGGAGGTGAATGATAATTTAGTCCTAAATTTCTATCAAGATTTGGTGGCAAGGTTTGGTACCCCTAATTTAATCATATCTGATAATACACTAGCTTTTATTGGTTTAAGAATCACTAATTGGGTTGTGGGAAATGGTATTTATCTCACCACATCATATGACTATTATCCCCGGAGCAATGGGTAGGCTGAGTCCACTAATAAGAATCTGATTAGAATTATGAAAAGGACTATTGAAGATAATCAGAAAAGGTGGCACAAAAAGATGAAGTTTCCATTATGGGAAAATAGAATCACCCCTAAGAGATCTATAATTAACTCTCCCTGTGTCCTAGTTTATGGTAAAGAAGCTAAGTTACTTGTCTTAGTTGAATTTCCTACTCTAAGCTTTATTAATGAAGTTGAAATGTTAGATGAGGAACCCTTGGTAGTCAGGTATGCCTTGCTAATTGAATTAAAGGAAGCTAGGAAAGAAGCATTCAGGAAGTTATAAGTCCATCATGCTCAGATGAAGAGAGAATTTAATAAGAAATCAACCCCAAAATTATTTCAAGAAGGATATTCGGTCTTCAAGTGGAATGAATTAAAGAATAAGGACTAGAGACATACTAAATTTTATGCCATGTGAGATGGCCCATGATTACAGGATGCAAGCAACATAATGCATTTAAACTAGCCCAATTGAATGGAGAGGATTTTTTGATCACAATCAATGGGATCAACCTCAAACTATGCTATTGAGGTGTTATTTTTTTGTAGTAGTAGGAGTAGTTTCAATTCAAATAAGTTCTTGGCACCGTAGCTACAGTTTTGTTCCAGTTCAATTTGCTTTCCCTAAGTGCTTGTGCATAGTTAGTGTTAGTTGTTAATAGGAAAAATAAGTTGAAAAGAACTATTGTCGCACATTCTACCCATTTGAACATATATTTATCATCCTTACCAATAATGGGGAGTATGATACAAATGATTGACATTAGTTAAATAGAAATAGAGAGTTTTACAAAAGTAATTTTCAGCTGGTGAGTGTTGTTTTGGTTTTCTTTTTTTTGGCTTCTATTTCAGTTTTAGATTGAGGGATGTATCTGTCACATCCCATTGTAGAATATTTTCATCATTAATGTCAAGACCATTGGGTTCATGTAACTATCAATGAGTGTTTACTACAATGAGTGTCTGCTGCATTGGAATGCACCTCTATCACTACAATTTTTTTTTCTTTTTTCAGCAAGTTGAAGTTTGGGTTGTGTTAGAAGTTTTCAGACTCTATACCCAATGGAATAGAAGGTAACTTGTCATGTGCTTAGGAGGCAAGCAATTAGAAGAATTCACCAAAAATGTTACAAATTTTTACAAACTCTTTTCAAATTGGTAATGTGCTTTTTGTTTAAACACCAAGTTGAATTATTATTTGGCTATCTAATTTATTTCCTAACTAGAGTTATAAGGATAGAGTTCATGTTTATTATGCAACATGTACAATATCAGTTATTTTTAGTTTTTCATTATGAGCCCAAGAAAAGAAAGAAAGTAACATTATTGACCAGACATATACCAATGGAGAGATGAGGCATTAAGGAATAAAATATATCAGCAATATTTAAGCTGATAGAAGTAAATAAGAAAAGGGAATACAACAAGTCAGTACGACATACACTGATGAGCCCCATTAGCGAGATAGACACTAGTGACAAACTGGAAATCTTGTCTTGTTCATAGATGATGAGGTTATCAGATGAGCCCACTCTAATAGAAATAAAGGAAGGACAGTCTATCGATGGGTTTTACAATAAAGGTCATCAATATAGCATTAGCAATCAGGGTATGTTATTTTGGGTCTCCCCAAAATCCAATAAACACATCGGTAAAGCCTATAGCAATAAAAGGTGACCAAGGGTGCTATAAGAAAGATGATCAGGAGACTAATGTCAATGGTTTAGTATGAGGGCATCAAGAGAAGTTATATTGATAGACTCATCAGTGTAGCTATGCCAATCACTAGAACACATTATGAGCTATCTCGATACCCAATGAGATCAGTGGGTGAACCTACACCAATCAAAGGAGAAAGAAGTAATCAGCTTATTTTATCCCAATGGGTAAAGTAAAGCTAAGATTTGTTAGATTACAGAGAGGGGTGAATCAATAATCATTGATTCATTATACCTTAACAAATTTTCTCTGATTAACCCGGTGTTAACTCATTCGACACAATTCAACATTAATCGACAATAGTAAAATAACTTTATCAATCAATAATAACAATCACAATAATCATTCAACACATAACAATAGTATTTAACATGGAAACCCAATTTGGGAAAACCATCATGGGAATTGTCACCCACTAAATAAATACTCTTCTAAAGTATGCTCGGTTAAAAGCCAATTTGGTCAAAGATTACAATGCACATTGTTAAGTGTAACTCAATTAAGGAATTTACCTGAGATGTGTTAGGATCTTTATTAGGAGCATCATGGTTAAAGGTCTTCAAACAATCTTTCTAGAATTTTTTTTATTAAAGTAAATATAGGTTTTGAATGGACCCCGAAACCATTTACAAAAGATTTACAATAAGGCTATTAAGTCCACTTGGTTAAGAGTCTTTCTGTTACAAATTTAATAAGAAACAATAAATAAATTGACCTATAAATTTGTAACTATCCTTTGCATAATCAGATCCTTTGTGTACTATTCTTCTTCACTTCAATCCTTCACTTTCCACTAGCTTCAACACTTCATCAAACTCATATTTGCATAATCAGATACTTTGTGCAATCTTTCTAGAATGTTACCTCTTGTAAGGATTTACAATAATCTTGTTAAGTCTACTTGGTTAAGAGTTTTTCTATTACAAAATTTAATAAGAAACAATAAATAAATTGACCTATAAATCTATACCTATCCTTTGCATAATCAGATCCTTTGTGCACTCTTCTTCTTCACTTCAATCCTTCACTTTCCACTAGCTTAAACACTTCATCAAACTCAACTTTCTAACTCTAAATTCACCCTTTTCCTTCTTCACTGCATCATTTAGTGACTCAATAACTCTTCAACTAGCCAGCCATTTGTCCATACAATTTCATCCTTTATATATAGACCTTTTTTTGCCTCTTAATATCCTTTATCACATTTTATTTTGATTAATTTCAACCATCTAATCATCCGTATACACTAATTCAATGAATCTAGAGATTAGTAAAATGTTTTATCATCACCTTGGAAATTGAACTTTTCTTAGAATTTGTTCCTTCTCTTTTTGCCACTTAGATCTTACTGTAGATCATCACTTTGAATTTTCCTAATCGTAGATCTCTTCAACTAACTCTTCCTCATCATTAGAATCTTCCATCTCATCATAGCTCACCATTAAATATCATTCTGATCTTTGTATTTAATTTGTGTTCCTTGATCGGTGACTAACTTCTTTTCTTCAACTAAATTTTAGTTAACTATTCTCGATAACTGAAACCTTCTACTCAGTGTCTTAAGTTCCTTTCTCTTTATCAAAACTTACTTTGCTTTTACAGAATTACTTTTCCTACTCATTAGACACAACTATTTTTCTTACCGACTTGACTAATCTTCTTTACCAACTTGATATAATTGAATGTTTTGTAGAAAAAAAATATCAACATAACCTTAACATTATCTAATATGTATAAGTTTCCAAATTAAGTTCTTCATCTTCTCAACATTCCACTTCTTATTCTTCTTAACTCAATCAACTTATATCATACTCTGAATGATATGACAACTCAATATAAATTAGAAATCAATTGCTTAACATTAATGACAAGATAATAACTGATCTAATCTTTCTACTATCTTATATACCTCTGATCTTAGTCGGTCTTCATCATCATCACCATCAGTTATGTTCGGACTATGGAAAGGTGAGTTACTGAGAGGGGAGGGGTGAATCAGTAACCCTAAATTTTTTTTGAATTGAATCCTTAAGACAATGTAATTCATTAACCGACTGACATGTTATCTTTTCCATCCATTCATAACATTACTAAAAAGAAGAAATGCTTTCTAATGTAACATGTAAACATCCATGAAACTTCATACACAATACACAAGTATTTTGGTATCATAGAAACCCTTGTTAGAAGGTAAAAACTACGGCGGGGATGACACCCACAAAGCTTCACTAACTGCAGTAATAGAGTTTTCCTCTTAAGGATACAATGTAAATCACTTTTGATGATCTTACCCTATTATGAGTAACAATAAAGACATGTAAGGATCTACCTGGTTAGAGGATTTAAGCAAAATTGTTATGTGTGCACTCAGTTAAGAGATTTACAAAAAGACTTGTTAGGTCTACTATGTTAAGAGATTTAAGTCTTTCATAATTGTTAGAAAGTAACATCAAATTTGACCTATATGTAGTAACTTACTTTGCCTGATTTTAGATCTGATAAGTACTTAAATGATATCACCTTTTTGGGATAGATTTCTTCTCAGAATACTGCTTGATAACCTTCTAATGTGCTTCTAAATATAATCCTTGAATGCTCTATCAAAACATTAACTTCACAACCTTGGATGATCTTCATATGTCTATATAGGTGGCTACTTCATGTATGTTACATGTACAAATGACATCTTGACAATTGTTATATCAAAATATTTTGACCTAATTAGGGTTATGTTATCATCTAGAAAACATAAGATATACGATCTAAATGAATAACCTAAAACATCATTACATAGGGATCATCGATAATTTAAAGATTACATATGCATTTAATCTTCACCTCGATCTATAAAAACCATTTTCTAGCTTAGTGTAAACCATTTGCATTGTTTTCGGTGCCATTACATACTTCTATGTCTTTCCTGTATTACTCAGTATATACTACATTCATGACTCAATAATATACTAATTCTCAGTATATATGAATGTTTTTTTATAACTGTACTCAGTGCTTGTTAATCATCTGGCTCAGTGTGAGTGCTCGATCAAGATTGTGCTCGATTAACATGTTACTCTGCCTTGTGCTCTTCTTAGTTACTGTACTTAGTGTGTTGACCGACTACACTATTTTCTTCCTTTACCGACTGTATGTGTGACACTAATGACAACTTATAATCTAACATTCTCCCCCTTTGGCATTAGTGACAAAAACACATATGTATGCCATAATTAAAATTTTCAAAACTTCAAAACTGTGTACTTCAAAATTGTAGACTCCCCCTGTCTATATGCCTCAGTAAGTATACATACTATACATATTTTCCCCCTTTGTAAGTATACATATATTTTCCCCCTATTTTGGTAATAATGCCAAAACTGTATATACTTACATCTTATCAAAAATGTTCTGATGGGTTTTCTTCAAGTTGGCTAAGAGGTTTTCCCATTCCTCTTTCAAACTTTTTAGTGTATCTTCTCCAAACCATCTTGGGCATGCATGTCAAATATGTGATTTACCACTAATAACTCAGGAGTGGCTACAAGATCTTTTTCTTTCTTCACATGGTGTTTCATCACCTCAATGTGGGGTAACAAATCTTCTTGTAGCTCAGTTGTTTGATCCTTTATCATGTCTTCTTCTCTTCTCAGTTCATTCCTCAACCCATGTATATTCTTGACTTTTTCATAATGTAATTTAAATGTATGGGGTTCTATAATCAATCTTTCTACACTCTTATGTAGATTATCATCTAGTTTCTTAAGCTTTTCTTTTATTTCTATAGTGAAAGAGTCTTTAGTGCAAAGATTTTTCAAAATTGTGAGCATCTCTTGAATAAGGTTTTCTATATCACTTACAATCTCAGATAGATTCACCTTGTGAATGGTCATTTCTTGGCTTATCTTCTCAATTATTTTGAATTGTATTTTTTATTCAACTCTCTCTTTTATCTTCTTTTTACCATCGGTATTGGGAGAATTGATGTGCTTGGTAAGTGTTGCAAGCTGGTCAATGATGGGATTTGCCTCATCAACAATAACATTAGGTACAACTTGCATCATAATTTCTCTCACATCATCAAGTACCTATTTATGTTTACTTTCCTACCTCATCTTCTCCTAAGCTTCTTTCATGGTGCATAATTCTCCATACCTTCTAAGAGATCTAGGCTCTAAGGTTCTAGGGTCACATGAAGGTATTTCTATAACTTTATCCAGGGTGGTCAGACCTTTTCCATATTTCTTCTTCTTTTTCTTATCCTATTTGCTAGTAGTGGGGGGTTTCCCATAAGGAACTAGAGCATTCTTCTCTAGATTTGACTTTGGTGGCTTGGTGGAGACACTTTCCTCTTTTTCTTGCCCCTTTTAAATTCCCTCGAAGTGAGGTCCTTGGGCTTCTGGCCTTATGTCGGTAATATAATTATCTACATTAGGTTCATTTGTGATTCCTTTGTCATTTGCCTCTTTGGTTTCAAATTTGGTGTTCTCTTTGTCTCCTTCTTCACCCTTGTCTTCAATTGTATCCATAGGTTTATCAAGTGTGTTGTCCTTGGGTTGCTCCATAGTAGCAATTTCAATGGCTTGTACCAAAATTGGTAAATTACCCAGTATTTGTATTGTGGTTGCCTCAATAATTTGTTCTTCCTCTATGATCTTGGCAGCAACAATAGTGAAATCTTCATCTTCCTTTGCCTCATCATCAGTATCACCTTTAGTGATGTCTTCAATTAGTACTTCTTCATTCCCAATTATTATTAACTTCTGTGGTGTATCCTCTTTCTTGGTGTAACTAGCAAGATAGAAATATTCTACATATTTGTCTTCCTCTAGTTGCTCAGTGTCTGATATGTGAATCGGCTCTTCAATTGGCCTTGGTATAGAAATATCATCATCATTAGTGTGTACACCTTTGCCTCTTCCTGTGACACCTTGCTCAAGAATAACTGCAAGTACATTTTTCTCTGCTTCAACTTTGGACTTGAGAACTTGAGTCCATTTCTCTTTGCTTTTCTCATCGACTTCTTCAAGTTTACCTTGTAGAATATTCATTGCTCTTCCTTTCATCATAAACATGTTTTCATATTCTTGCATCATTTCATCAATATCTTGAATAGTTAAATGTGGCATTGCCAAAACTAAGGATATTTCCCTCATTTTCTTCTTCATGTGCAAGACATGTGTCCATCTTTTGGATACCTTATTATATAACTCTTTTGAAATATAGTTTTCAAATTCAACTAGTAACCTTTTAAGTTTAATCATCATGTTGATGATTGCTTCTTCTAGTTTCTCCTGATCCTTGGTAGACATATGTACATATCTATTTATTTTAGGGTGACCAAGTCCTCCCTTTTCTTTTATCTCCTTTACAATGTCATCAATAGATTGAGATTTATTTACAACTACCTTGAATTTTATGGTATCCTCCTCATATGAGTCTATGTCATCTTTATTCCTTATTAACTTTCTCCTCTACTTAGGTATCTCGGTAGAGGCTTGAGTACCTCTCTTCTTATCATATGTCTTAGTCAGTGTTGGTCATGTAACCTTAGAAACTCCACACTTCAGAGGTGGGGAAACACCTGTAGAGGACTTTTTCCTAGCTCATGTGGAAGTTTCGGCCTGTTTCCTTTTACCTTTTGTTGCCTTCACCGATTTTTCTTGTACTTCTTTATCTGACTCGGTCTCTTCTTCATCATTTTCACTGTTATCGATCAGAAATTATTCCTCAGTTGCCTCTTCAACCATCTTCTCTGCTTCTTCTTCATTGAATTATTTCTCAAGCATGTCCATCATTTTATTTGACTTTCTTCCCACTTTTTCTATGACCAAATCCATTTTGATTCTCTATTTTGCCTCCTTATAGGTTCCAAATCTTGTTGCATTCTTGAATTTAGGCTCTGCCAAAAGTTCCTTTATTGACCTACTTTCTTGGTTAATGTCAAATTCATAATCCATTAGTTGTAACCATGTAATCCTCGGTTCAACTAAATTTATTAAAGTGGAGTCAGTGTCCACTAGAAAAAATATTTCATCCTTGTATTTTTCTACCAATTGTGTAGGTATCCTACTTCTCTTGTGCATTCTTTCCTTGAATTTTCCAAAATAATCATCCATGATAGGTTCAAAATTATGACCTAAACTTTTTATGAAATCACCAATTTGTATGATAACCGATTTGTTTATATTCCATTGCACATCGCCGATTGAAGGAAATGAATTCTTCAAGTATAAAAATATACATACTAATAGAGATCCAAACTTGCATGTGTTGGACTTAGCAACTTAGATTGTCCTCATATTTTCTTCTAGTTGCCTCAACATCATCTCAGCAAGGTGTAGCTATAGTCCTTTCTTTACAATCTTATATGCTATATTAATTAGTGTCACAAGGAATACTATTCAGTCTTCTAGATTGGAATACTTTATAATCAATCACGTATATTCCAAATCTAGTCTCGGTATCATTTATCACGTTAATCCGCATACCTCTTCCATCCCACTTGACTCCAATCAACTTCTAAATCTTTCTCTTGATGGAATATGGATGAAGTGACTGAGAGGGGGGGCGAATCAGTCAACCATATAACACTTCACAATTATTTCTTTCCAGATCCCTTAGGATATCTTAATGAATATTATCTATTTAACACTCGGTAAATAGATTGCAGTAACTTGGTAGATGCAGAAAGTATTAGTAAAATTATCTTTTAGATATTCATCACCACTTGTATATGATTAAGATAACTATTAAGAACACAAGAGACACAGAATTTAACGTGGAAACCCAATATGGGAAAAACCACCAATGTATCTAGATACTGATTTTCACTTTTCTGAAGTGATGCCCGGTTAGAAGCCAACCCCATAAAAGGTTACAAAACACACTATTAGGTGTGACCTTGTTAGAGGATTTAATCACCCTACTAGGAGTGGCCTGGTAAGAGGTCTTGAAAAGAATTCAATGGAATTGTCACCTTGTTAGAGGATTTACAATATGGTTGTTAAACCAACTCGGTTAAGAGATTTAGAATTCACTGTTACAATGATAAAAAGGTAACAATGAAAATGAACTGTATAATAATGCAACTGCCTTGCTGATTACAGATCTCTATTTTGTATAAGTGAGATCCTTCCTGATCGAATATATCTCTACTGCTCCTCAAGGAAATCTGATCATCCTTCACAATTTTGCACACACCTTTCCTGTCTTTCTTCTATATTCCTTCTTTGTTTTTCACATTTGACCTTTTATTTATATGATTTTAGATTTTTCAAATCGGCATTACTTAGTATAACAGTCGGCTAAATTAAGCAAACTTTATTTGCAAAGATCCTTCAAGGGCCAACAGTGCTCGGTGACCATAATGAAATTTTCTACAATCTTTTGGAGACCGAGAGAACTCGATAAACACTGATAATCCTTTTTCTTTGATAACTGAGTGAACTCGGTAAATGCTAACTTTTCTTTGACAACCGAGTGAACTCGGTAAACACTGATTTTCTTTGATAACCGAGTGAACTCGGTAAATGCTGATTTTCCTTTGATAACCGAGTGAACTCGGTAGGTACTGATTATTGCAAACTATGACATTGTGTGACATCAAAGACAATACATAATTTGAGTAGCAATTTTCTTCAGACAATTGTTTCCAACAATCTCCCTCTTTGGCATTGATGGCAACACAATATGTCATAGCATAAGAAATTTTGAAAGGATTAGCTCGGTTCAGATTCAAATCTCCCTCTGTCAACAAACTTCCTTTTTCTTAAAAACTCTTCCTTCTGACTATTGAAAATTTCTTGAAGTAATAGCAAAGACATAGCAAAGACACTCCCTCTTTGACAACACATGCCAAAGACAATTCACATATTACCGGTGTAAACTAATGTACCTCAAGTACTGATTCATATGCAATGATTCCTTGAGTATGCTGCATCAACTTGTTGATTTTCAATCATGTTCTAGTTGATGCATTACTAAAACTATATTTAGTGAGCCTCGGATAGGGGAATGACCCCTAACTTACCTCTTAGATACACAAATGCATCCTTGGGTAATGGTTTGGTGAAAATGTCTACAATCTGCTCTTTTGTATGAATATATTCTAATCTGATTTCCTTGTCTTGCACCAATTCTCTGACAAAGTGATATTTAATAGCAATGTGCTTGGTTTTGGAATGCATTACTGGATTCTTCAAAATGTTTATTACACTAGTATTGTCACAAAATATAACAACTGGTTCTTTGATCTCAACCTTCATACCTTGTAATAACTGTTTAAACCAAACAATATTTGAACAATTTACTGCAGCAGCAACATATTCTACTTCAACTATGGATTGAGATGTGCAATTTTTCTTTTTACTGGTCCAGGATACTAGTCTTTTTCCAAGAAAAAATGCTCCACCACTTCTACTTTTTCTGTCATCAATGTTCCCTGCCCAATCAGCGTCAGTAAACACTTTTAAGTCTAGATTGCCTCCAAATTTATACCACAAACCATATTCTTCAGTTCCTCTTAAGTACCTTAAGATTCTTTTGATTGCCATCATATGATTTTCCTTAGGTTTTGCTGAGAATCTTGCTACTATACCGACTGCTAAGGCAATATCAGGTCTTGTATGTACTACATACTGCAATTTTCCAATCATAGATCGGTATAAGGTCTGATCTACTTCTTTTGAATCATCATTTTTGGTAAGTTTCAGTCCAGTACACATGGGTGTACCAGCTGGTTTTGAATCTTCCATACCAAACTTCTTAAGTATTTCCTTAATGTATTTAGATTGAGTAATGTATATACCATTCTTGCTTTGCTGAATTTGAAGACCAACAAAGAATTTTATTAAACCAAACATAGACATTTCAAATTCTTTGTTCATTTTCTCTGAAAATTCTTTGCACTGATCGTCATTCCCTGTAAATATAGTATCATCTACAAATATTTCTGCCAATACAATTTTGTCATCCAGTCCTTCTTTAATATACAGATTGCTGTTATCATTGGCTCTTTTGAAATTAATCTGAATCAGATAGTTATGGAGTCTTTCATACCATGCTCTAGGAGCTTATTTCAAACCATACAATGCTTTGTGTAACTTGCAGACCATGTCCTTTTTATCTGGATCAACAAAACCTTCAGGTTGTTCAATGTAGACTTCTTCATCAAGAATTCCATTGAGAAATGCAGATTTTATATCCATCTGATATACCTTAAATCCTTTATGTGCTGCATAAGCAAGTAGAGTTCTTACACCTAATCTTGCAACAGGAGCAAAAGTTTCACCATAATCTATACCTTCTTCTTGAGAATAACCTTTACATACCAATCTAACTTTGTTTCTAGATACTTGACCATCTTCATTCAGCTTATTCCTGAATACCCATTTTGTTCCAATTACATTCTTATCTTTAGGTCTAGGTACAAGAGTCCATGTTTTGTTCTTTTGTATTTTTTCTAATTCTTCATTCTTTGCTTCAATCCAACTTTCATTTTTCAATGCATCTTTGATATTTCTAGGTTCAAAATTAGTAAGCAAACATGTACCTTTTAGCTTACTTCTTGTCATAGTACCATCTGATTTGTTTCCAATAATTTGATCTGGTGTATGATGCCTTCTAACATATTTGGCTAGTATAGGTTCCTTGCTTTTTGAATGAGTCATGTTGTTGTCTTCTAGGATCTCTTCTTCAGGTTGCTCTAGCTCGGTAGATATTTGCTCGGTAACTTCAGGCTGAGACTCGGTTTGAATTTCTTCCTATGACTCAGTTTGAACTTCTTCCTGTGACTTGGTTTGAACTTCTTCTTGTGACTCAGTTACTGTGCTAGGCTCGGTAGATATAGTTTCCTCATTGATAGTTGTGTTTGGCAATGTTTCAGGTTCAATGTAAATGAATCTCCTGTAGTTTTCAAGCTCCCTTTTGCTTTCTTCTTCAGTCTTTTCTGCAAACTTATCAAATTTTACATGTATACTTTCTATGACTTTGTGAGTAGACAAATTCAGACATTTGTATGCCTTGCTTTTGCTAGAATATCCTAGGAATATTCCTTCATCACTTTTCACATCAAATTTATTTCTTCTGGATTCTTTTAAGATATAACACTTGCTACCAGATACTTTCATGTAACTTACATTGGGTTTATAGCCATACCATAACTCATAAGGAGTTTTGAATGTGTCTTTCTTCAATTATACTCGGTTCAAGGTATGAACTACAGTGCTGATAGCTTCCTTCCAGTACTTTATGGTGATGTTCTTTTCTATCATTAAAGTCCTTGCACAATCCATAATAGATCTATTTCTTCTTTCTGCTATTCCATTCTGCTCAGGAGTTCTAGGAGCTGATACCTGTCTTTTGATTCCTCTTTCAATGCAAAAGTTGTTAAATTCATGGGAGATGAATTCACCACCTTTGTCTGATCTTAAGCATTTCAATCTTTTCCCTGTTTCCTTTTCCACTCTTGCCAAGTACCATTTCAACTTTTCAAATGCTTCTGACTTTTCTCTTAAATACATAACAGTCATCATTCTAGAATAATCATCAATGAAAAGAATAAAGAATTTATCTCTAGTATAGCTTTCTATTCCAATAGGTCCACATAAATCAATATGCACAATTTCCAAAATCTCTTTAGACTGATAGTTCTTACTCTTAAAACTAGTCTTACTCATTTTGCCAATCTGACAATTCTTACATAGACCAGTATCAGGTTTCTTCAAAGTAGGAATTCCTCTTACCTTCTTGAATTTGTTTATTTTCATCATGTTATCAAAATTCACATGACATAACCTTTTGTGCCATAGCCAACTTTCTTCAATTTGAGCAATAAAACATGAATATTCACTGAGATCAAGATAAAATAAGTTACCTTTTGTTTGTTTGCCTGTTCCAATGAGTTTTCCTTTTCCATCCAGCAATCTTGCTTGACTATTCATGAATTCAACCTTGAAACCAGTGTTGATTAGCTGTGCTACACTTAGAAGATTATGTTTTAGTCCTTCAACCCAATAAGCATTATCACATATGAGTTCTTTGATTAATGAGATTCTTCCTTTTCCTTTTATACAACAAGGTTCATTGTTTCCAAATCTTACATTGCCACTATCACAGTCTTCTAGGTATTCAAATTTTGTCTTGTCACCAGTCATGTGATGTGAACATCCACTGTCTATTATCCATATATCATCTTTTCTTATATGAGAAATAAGTGCCATCTTATCTTCATCATCATCAGATTCATCTTTTATAGCAATAAAGACAATTTCTTCTTCACTATCATCAGAATCTTTAGCCATAAAACATGTTTTCTTACCTTTATCCTTGAATGATTTGAAATTCTTTTTGCCATAGTACTTGTGACCTCTCTTCTCTTCCTTGGCCTGCTTGTTTGGGCACCTAGCTGCAATATGTCCAATTTCTTCACATGAAAAATAGATTAAAGGAGTTTTACCTTTATATTTACCTTTCCCTTTAGAGTACTTCTTTGCAAGTAGTGCTTCTACAATTTCAAGATGACTATCAGAACTTTCTTCTGATACTTCTTCACTTTCTGACTGAACTTCTTTTATTTTCTTGTTCTTCCTTAGTGAAACCTTGGCTTCAAATGCTGACTCAATATTTTTGGAATTTGGAACATAGTTGTCATAGTTGTCTAATTCAAAGGCTGTCAATCTTCCAACTAAAGCATCCAAAGTTATATTGTGGTTTGTTTCACATCTTCTTTCTTGAATAGCTGATACTCTTATTGCATAGATAGGGAGTAATGTTCTGAGTACCTTGCTTATAACAGTTTCATCAGAGATTGTTCCTCCAGAAGCTCTAATTGCACTAACACTTGCTTTGATCCTTTCAACATATTTTGCAATGTTTTCATCTTCTTTCATATTCATTTTGTCAAACTGTCCTCTTAGGCTTTCTGCTTTGGCTCTTTTCACATTTGCATCACCACAATATATTTTCTTCAGTGTGATCCACATTTCATATGGAGTAGTGCATTCTTTAATTTCATCAAATTCTTCATAGCTGAGAGCTGATGCAATATCTATCATCATGGTGTTATGATTCTTTTTCTCTGCAATGTCTTCAATAGTTAATGCGCCAGTAGGAACTGTGTATTCTTCATCAATGTATTTGCATCCTGAATCACCAATGGAAGCCAGATGAAGTCTCATGAGACCTTGTCATGCTGAGAAGTTATCTCTATTGAGCTTTGGAATTTCTCTCTTGTAAGACATCCTGATCTTTAGCTTAGGTCCTTGAAACCCTTCCTGCAAGCACCAAAAGCTCTGATACCAATTGATGGAATATGGATGAAGTGACTAAGAGGGGGGGTGAATCAGTCAACCATATAACACTTCACAATTATTTCTTTCCAGATCCCTTAGGATATCTTAATGAATATTATCTGTTTAACACTCGGTAAATAGATTGCAGTAACTTGGTAGATGCAGAAAGTATTAGTAAAATTATCTTTTAGATATTCATCACCACTTGTATATGATTAAGATAACTATTAAGAACATAAGAGACACAGAATTTAATGTGGAAACCCAATATGGGAAAAACCACCAATGTATCTAAATACTGATTTTCACTTTTCTGAAGTGATGCCCGGTTAGAAGCCAACCCGGTAAAAGGTTACAAAACACACTGTTAGGTGTGACCTTGTTAGAGGATTTAATCACCCTGCTAGGAGTGGCCTGGTAAGAGGTCTTGAAAACAATTCAATGGAATTGTCACCTTGTTAGAGGATTTACAATATGGTTGTTAAACCAACTCGATTAAGAGATTTAGAATTCACTATTACAATGATAAAAAGGTAACAATGAAAATGACCTGTATAATAATGCAACTGCCTTGCTGATTACAGATCTCTGTTCTGTATAAGTGAGATCCTTCCTGATCGAATATATCTCTACTGTTCCTCAAGGATATCTGATCATCCTTCACAATTTCACACACACCTTTCCTGTCTTTTTTCTATATATCTTCTTCTATATTCCTTCTTTATTTTTCACATTTGACCTTTTATTTATATGATTTTAGATTTGTCAAATCGGCATTACTTAGTATAACAGTCAGCTGAATTAAGCAAACTTTATTTGCAAAGATCCTTCAAGGGCCGACAGTGCTCGGTGACCATAATGAAATTTTCTACAATCTTTTGGAGACCGAGAGAACTCGGTAAACACTGATAATCCTTTTTCTTCGATAACCGAGTGAACTCGGTAAATGCTAACTTTTCTTTGACAACCGAGTGAACTCGATAAACACTAATTTTCTTTGATAACCGAGTGAACTCGGTAAATGCTGATTTTCCTTTCATAACCGAGTGAACTCGGTAGGTACTGATTGTTGCGGACTATGACATTGTGTGACATCAAAGACAATACATAATTTGAGTAGCAATTTTCTTCAGACAATTGTTTCCAACAGCTCTTCAGTGGCTGCCTTAGGGATTTAGCTTTATCACACACAGGATATGATGCAGGAGCATCCTGGGTGTAAGAGCAATCTTGCATCACCCAAAAATATTTCTATTTTTGTATTCAATAAGGGCTATCTTGTGTAGAGTTGCTATTTATAGAAACTTGCTATTTTTAGTAAGTTGGTCTTACGATCTTAGAATGTTCTAATTTTACATGTGGAGGTTCATCTCAGTCATATTAGCCTGCAAACAAAGTTTCATGGCTAGATCAGGTCTAGTTTTGAAGATATTGAAGATTTTCGGTATTGGCAGCAGGGTACAGAAACTTCAAACTCAGTTTTGAAGGCTTTAGAGGCCCCGAATGAGGTTGAAAATTTGGGTGATGGGCACTTTGCACGAGTCAAGCCTGTAGAGGGCTTCGTGGCATTTGCAGAATGGGGTTATAATAGTCAATCGGGTCAATAGGCGATGACTTATGGTCTTCGGAAGTTGGGTCACCTGAAATAGCGAAAAATAATTTTTCTTCAAAATTTTTGTTTGGGTTTCAAAACTCATTTTGAGCCGACTTTGATGTAATAAATTGTAAAATAAAATAATTCTAAGTTTGGTCGGCCCTAAGGGCTAAATTTCTAGAACCTTCTCGGATGGTGGAAATTGCCTATATAAAGAAGGCCCGTAGTGTTGTCTAGGGTAGTTCTGAGTAGTAGATCTGGGTATTGACTCAAGGCTTTGTCCTACATAATATTGTAAGGGAATGCCCATGTGGCTTTGCATATTATAATTCTGAAAGTTTGTAATTCCACATTTGTGGAGATAATAAGAAGCCAATTTTCTATTCTTGCATATTATTGTTGTTGTTTCTCTATTTTTGTTAAGTGTTTGTGGTATTAAGGGGAGCACCCTTCATCAAGTGGTATCAAAGCAGGAGTTCTTGAGTGTGTAAATAGATCACCGACTGTGAGGCAGTTTTCACTAGGATCGTGGTTAGGGTTTCAGCACGCATCGCGAAAATGCCTCCATGAAGAGAACGTGGTGGAAGAGCTGGTGCTGTGACACTTGAGGTTAGAGAGCTACAGAGACAAGTGCGAGCATTGCAAGAAGAGATTCATAGAGGAATGAATCTTAATGTCAGAGATGAAAGCGAGGATGAAGCCGAAGAAGAATATCAAGAAGGAGAAGCTGAAATTGTGAACTAGGAGGAAGAAAGACTTTTTCAGGCAATTTCCAAGATTGGGAAAAGACCTAAGATTGAGGTTCCTACATTTTCTGGAAATCTTAACCCAGAGGAATTGATCGACTGGATCAATGAATGTGAGGAATATTTTGAGTACGAAGATGTTGAGGATCCTGATAGGGTCAAATTTGTGAAGGCCAGATTGAAAGGTCATGTGAAGATCTGGTGGCAAGAAATTCAGTTGGAGTGAAATAGAAGAGGGAAAGATAAAATCACAAGATGGGATCAGATGGTGGATAAATTGAAGTGACAGTTCATTCCTATTGATTATGAGCTTGACCTACTAAAGAAATTGCAAAGTTTGAAGCAAGTAGGAAGATCTGTTCAGGAGTATACAGAGGAGTTCTATCGACTCCTCATTAGAACAGGCCATGCAGAAGCTGATAAGGAGAAAGTTGCCCAATACCTTAATGGGTTAAGGCCAAGCATTCAGGAGGAGTTGAATCTGGTTCAAATGAATAGTATTGAGGAGGCATACTAGTTTGCCCTAAAAGTAGAGGAAAAGTTGAACAAGAAGTTTGAGAGAAGACAAAATGGAAGAGGTTGTGGTGGAAGATCTGGCAGACAGTCATATGGTGGCCGAAATGAAGATCTAAAAAAGAAGGATGAGGCCAGTAGCAGTCAGAATTAGAGAGGAAATAATTCCAATCATTTCCAAGATCAGAGTAATAGAGATCAGAGAGGAAGAGGAAGAGGACAAGGATCTAGAAGAGGAGGCTTCCGTGGAACATGTTTTCACTGTGGAGAAGAAGGTCATAGGGCATTTGAATGTCCTCAGCACCAAGGTAGAAGAGACAAGAGAAATGAAGGCCAGGCCAGAGTTGCACATGTAGATGAAGATACTAGATCATCAAATTCTGAAGATGTTGAAAGAGGAGAAATGTTAATTAACAGAAGAGTCTTGCTAAGTGGTGAGAACGAACCTGAACAAAGGAGGAGCCTATTTCACACTCGATGCAAGTGTGAGGGTAAATGCTATGATGTGATTATTGATAGTGGAAGCACTGAAAATTTGGTGTCAGAAGAGATGGTGACAAAGTTGAAGTTCAAGAGACAGAAACACCCACATCCATATCGGATTGCCTGGGTGCAGGCTGACCACAAGGTCATGGTCAGTGAACAGTGCCTGGTAAAGTTCAAGATCGATGGGTACCAAGATGAGGTACTATGTGATATCATCTCTATGGATGCATGTCATATGTTATTGGGTAGACCGTGGTAGTTTGACAGATGTGTTGTACATGATGGTCGTGCGAATACCTATTCCCTGACAAAGGATGGAGTGTGACATAAGCTAAAGCCATTGAAGGAGACCAAAGAAAAGGTATGTGGTAATGCAAGAATAACATTTGTTGATGGAAGAAATTTATTAGATGGTATGAGGCATGAGCATGTGTGTTTTGCTTTAATTCCAAAAGTTGGTAAAGAAGAAGTAGAGGATGTACCTGTAGAGGTTGCAGATTTGTTGAATGAGTTTCAGGATATTGTATCTGATGTACCTGATGGATTACCACCGGTAAGGAAGATCAGTCATCAGATGGATTTGATTTCAGGAGCCAGTTTTCCAAACAAAGCAGCACACAGAATGACACCAGCAGAAAGTGAAGAGTTGAACAGACAAGTACATGAGTTATTGCAGAAAGGGTTGATTCGAGAGAGTCTGAGTCCCTATGTTGTACCAGCGGTATTAGCACCAAAGAAGAATGGAGAATGGAGGATGTGTACAGATTCCAGAGCAATAAACAAGATCATAATCAAGTATAGGTTTCCATTGCCATGAATGGATGATATTATGGATTGTTTGAGTGGGGCTGTGTATTTCTCAAAGATAGATCTGAAGAGTGGATATCACTAGATTCGGATCAGAGAAGGAGATGAATGGAAGACTACCTTCAAGATAAAGGAAAGACTGTATGAGTGGTTAGTCATGCCTTTTGGGCTAACCAATGCACTGAGCACTTTCATGTGGCTCATGAACGAGGTCCTGAAAGAATTTCTGGGTAAGTTTGTCATTGTTTACCTAGATGATATTTTGATTTTTAGCAAGACATTGGAGGAACATATGATGCATATTTGTATGGTGTTTGAGAAGTTGAGAAATGAGAAATTGTTGATTAATTTGAAGAAATGCAATTTTGTGAAGAAAGAGTTAGTGTATTTGGGATTTGTAGTTTTAGCAGAAGGTCTAAAAATGGACCCAGAGAAGGTACAGGCTATCTTTGAATGGCCTACTCCAAGGAGTGCTACTGAGGTAAGATCTTTTCATGGTTTGGCTAGCTTTTATAGAAAGTTTTTCAAAAATTTTAGTAGTATTTGTGGACCCTTGACTGAAACAATGAGAGGGGATAGAAAAGAGTTTAAGTGGACTAATGGGGCAAAAAAGAGTTTTCAATTGTTGAAACAAAAAGTTACAGAACAGTCTGTTTTAGCACTTCCAAATTTTAATAAGGTGTTTCAAGTAGATTGTGATGCTAGTGGTACTGCAATAGGAGCTGTTATGAGCCAAGAAGGTAAACCTGTTGCTTATTTCAGTGAGAAGTTAAATGATGCCAAGAGAAAATATTCTGTCTATGATCAAGAATTTTATGCTATAGTTCAGGCATTAAAGAAGTGGAGACATTATCTACTTCCTAAGGAATTTGTTTTGTATACTGATCATCAAGCTTTGCAATATTTGAATAGTCAAGGAAAGTTGAATCAAAGGCATTTGAAATGGGTTGAGTTTTTGCAGAGTTATACATTTGTTTTGAAACATAGAAGTGGAAAGTCTAACAGGGTTGCAGATGCTCTTAGCAGAAGGCAACTATTGCTGACAGAGATGCAGATTGAGGTGGTTGGGTTCAAGGAACTCAAGAATTTGTATCCGGAGGATCCTGATTTTGGTGGAGCTTGGAAAGCTTGTAAAGAGCCTGTTACTCTAGACAGGACGCAATGGCTCGATTTTATCATCCAAGATGATATGCTATTCAGAGGGAGTCAATTGTGCATTTCACGAAGTTCTATGAGGGAGAATTTCATCAAGGAGAAGCATAGTGGAGGATTGGCTGGACATTTTGGTCGTGATAAAACTATTGCTTTGGTTGCTGAGAATTATTATTGGCCACAATTACAGCAAGATGTGAAGAAGTTTGTACAGAGTTGCAGAGTATGTCAGATGGTGAAAGGAGTGAAGCAAAATATAAGGTTGTATCAGCCATTACCTATACCAGAGAAGCCTTGGGAGGATATCATTACGGACTTTGTTCTTGGTTTACTGAGGACACAGCAGGGACATGATTCAATTTTTGTAGTTGTTGACAGATTTTCGAAGATGGCACATTTCATTTCCTGCAAGAAGACTAGTGATGTTGTTCATGTAGCAGAATTGTTTTTCAAAGAAGTGGTGAGACTACATGGTTTGCCAAAGACCATAGTTTCAGATCGAGATACTAAGTTTGTTGGATATTTCTGGCAGACATTGTGGAAGAAGTTGAAGACAGATTTGAAGTTCAGTTCATCACATCACCTACAGACTAATGGACAGACAGAGGTGGTGAATAGAAGTTTGGGAAATTTGCTGAGATGTTTGGTTGGAGATAAGCCAACAGGATGGGATTTAATTTTACCACAAGTAGAATTTGCATACAATAATTTTGTCAACAGGAGCACTAGTAAATTACCATTCCAGATTGTATATAGAAGTAGTCCAAGAAATGCATCTGAGTTGAGAAAGATAGATAAAGGAGAAATAAGTAGTGCTGAAGCTAAGGATTTTGTAGAGCATTTGAAGAACATCCATGAGGAGGTGAGGAAGCATATTACCAAGATGAATGTGCAGTATAAGACTAAGGCAGATGAGAAAAGGAGGCATAAAGAATTTCAGGTTGGGGATGAAGTCATGGTTCATTTGTGGAAGGAGTGGTTTCCAGTTGGTACATATAACAAGCTGAAAATGAAGAAGTTTGGACCATGTAAGATACTAAAGAAGCATGATTCAAGAAATGCATATGAGGTAGGATTGCCAACTGAGCTAAATATTTAACTAGTGTTTAACATTTCAGATTTGACAGAGTATCATGAAGGAGGTGTTGAAGATGAGGTTGCAGCAGCACAGTGGAGTATTCCAGCAACCAGTTCAAATATCAAAGAGATTGAAGACATACTAGACAGTCGTGTTGGCAGAAGCACAAGGAATAGGACATATGAAGAGTATTTGGTCAAATGGAAAGGACGACCTGTTGAAGATTCATCATAGCTAACAAAGGAGGAGGTTAACCGTCTTGGTTTTCCTCTGCACACCTGAGTCGTGACAGGGTCACTTCTCAAATTACCTCGAGTGTCTGATGCAGGAGCATCCTGGGTGTAAGAGCAATCTTGCATCACCCAAAAATATTTCTATTTTTGTATTCAATAAGGGCTATCTTGTGCAGAGTTCCTATTTATGGAAACTTGCTATTTTTAGTAAGTTGGTCTTAAGATCTCGGAATGTTCTAATTTTACATGTGGAGGTTCATCTCAGTCATATCAGCCTGCCAGCAAAGTTTCATGGCTAGATCAGGTCTAGTTTTGAAGATATTGAAGATTTTTGGTATTGGCAGCAGGGTACAGAAACTTTGAACTCAGTTTTGAAGGCTTTAGAGGCCCCGGATGAGGTTGAAAATTTAGGTGACAAGTGCTTTGCATGGGTCAAGCTTGTAGAGCGCTTCGTGGCATTTCCAAAATGGGGTTATAATAGCCAATCGGGTCAACGGGCGATGACTTATGGTCTTCAGAAGTTGGGTCGCCTGAAATAGCAGAAAATATTTTTTCTTCAAAATTTATGTTTGGGTTTCAAAACTCATTTTGAGCCGACTTTGATGTAATAAATTGTAAAATAAAATAATTCTAAGTTTGGTCGGCCCTAAGGGCTAAATTTCTAGAACCTTCTAAGGTGATGGAAATTGCCTATATAAAGAAGGCCCGTAGTGTTGTCTAGGGCAGTTCTGGGTAGTAGATCTAGGTATTGACTCAAGGCTTTGTCCTACAGAATATTGTAAGGGAATGCCCATGTGGCTTTGCATATTGTAATTCTGAAAGTTGTAATTCCACATTTGTGGAGATAATAAGAAGCCAATTTTCTATTCTTGCATATTATTGTTGTTGTTTCTCTATTTTTGTTAAGTGTTTGTGGTATTAAGGGGAGCACCCCTCATCAGGATAACTGATGACCATATGAATAATGTCCTTGGTAATCCTTACTAGTTCATCTAACCATATTTTTCCCTTGTGTACTCGGTTGAGTACTATCTTGATCCACTCGGTTCTAAATACCTTCAGGAAGTGAAGGGCATTGGTTAAACCTTTGATTTTTAGATGAGTATGTTCATCCTTTAATTTCTTGTCTTTTCATAACTCCCGGTAAGTGGATTGCAACTTAAAATCACCAATTTCACTAATCTTGCAGTGAATGTAGGACCGGATATCCTTTACCAAAAAAACCCTAGTCATAATGGATGAGAACATGTCTTTCTCATCAATCTATGATGTGACCTCAGGGTGCAGTTTATAGTTAGGTTCTTCAAGGTTTCCCTCTTGATTAGTGTTACTTTCTTCTCATTATCAGCCTTTGATTGAGCGGTCTTCGATGAGGATGCCATCGCTTATAACAAATTAGGGCTTCATGAAAATAGTATTCAAATAGCTCAGTTTGCTTCAAACTTACTTGTATAGCTTCCAAATAGTTTGTGAAGTGTTCAAATCATAGTAGATAGCTTGGAATCTTGTTGATCAAATCTTTTCTCTTCTCTCTCTGGTTACGCAATGTGAAAAATGAGTTGACTCGACATGTATTTATACCAAAAAACCTTTCCCACTTAAAATTTTTTCATTAAATGCTTCACCAACCACAACTCAGTTAATGTTAAAACATTCAGTTGTCTCCTTTAGAAACTTCAGCTTGGTGAACACTAACAATCGCTCAGTTGACTATGCAACTCAGTTAACCTTAACACTTTCACCAACTAACAAAATTTCACTTGGTCATGCTTTTATTGACTATACTCATTTCTAGCTCAAAACATATAGAAACCTAGTGCATCTTATTTCATGTTGATTTGGTATTCATGCAATAGATAAGGAACTGTTGTAAGATATAACTGATTAAAATTCAGTTCCCATACTTACTTGATTTTCTTAGGTGTGTTGGGGCTTGAAAATGCTAGTCATTTTGAGGCCAACTAACAGGCACAATAACAGGTGCCTCTGCAATTTTGGTTCAATCGAACCAAGGCTGGTAAACCTAAAATTAATGAATATTCCTAAAAGAATAAATAGAAAATCTAAAGAATTGCTATGATAAAATTTACTATACTTAAAATAAAGACCAGTGCCTACTCCTGATCAGAAATGAAAGTTATGTGTGATTACTTTAATTGAAGACTACTGTCAAAGTTCATTTAGTTTTATCTATTAACGACAAAATGATATCTTGAATTAAAAATATAACTTTGGAGACGGATTCAAATAAATCTATCACTTTAGAGATTGATCAATTAACAACAGAAATAGGAAGACAACTATTCAGAAAGACTTTAATTTCCAGAGGACAGACCAATTGAATTCAATATTATTCAAAAGGCGTGCTGAGCCATACACAATGGAAAACTAATCTGACATAGCTCTCAAATTCCTATTTATAATTGCAATATAATAATCTCTAAGAAAGCAAATATACTTTATCCAAAGCATCAAACCCAAAATAACACAGAGAAACAGATGTTATCGGTGAACTCTGTAATTAAACTTCAAAAACCACTTGATCTACAAACTGATCCAATAATTTTCATCCAATTCCAGAGCAAGAGCATTAGTTAGGCTTTCCAATATTTCAGGATGTATTTTTAAATTTGTATATCGTGATCCCTTTGTTTACAAATGTTTGCATATAAATATGTTTTCCTTAGGTTGTCTGTGAAAAGTCATATCCGTTCACAAAAACCTAATCCCCAACTAACCCTGAAAATTATATAATAAATTATTACAATAGTTTTTAGGGAAATATTTCCCAATCAAAAATTTGATTTGTAATCATCTTAGGTATTTGTGCATGATAATCCATCGTTTAGTTCCTGCACAAAAACACCTGACATTAAATAATCCTCTAATAAAACCTAAAATCAAAAAAATATTACATTCATAATATATTATGCTTTCATAAAGACCATTACCATTTATTTATTAAATAATAATTAATGGAAATAGATTCATGCCATAATTTATAAATGTATTTGATAAATAAAGTGGCATATAAATAAAAATTAAATATATCAATCATAAGATGCTCACAGTAATTATCAAAACATAAGAAATTTCATTAATAAATAAACATTAAATAAAATTATGACATTATGTTTGTAATTTTACTTTTAAAATAAGCCATAATGCATTTACATTTATTTAAAAAATATTTCTATTCACAAACATATGCAATATAATTAATAACATAGAAATATTTTAAGAGCATTAGGGTATAAAAGATTCACAATTCACCCTTAAAAAGAGGCATTTACCCTAAAAAATAACATAAAGGTGATAAATCAATTAATGATTATCTATAAATAAATTTCAATGGTAAAGAATAATCACTTAAGCTATTTTACTCAACAAATTAAAATTTTATAATTGATAATAAAATTACAAGGTAAAATAATATGATTACAATTAGGCATAGGGAAACCGAAGTTAAAAATAAAAATATTTCATAACCCTAATCATAGTAATCTTTTTTCATTTACCTTATCATATTCATCAATTTAGGGTTTTTAGGAGTAAGTTACAAATTAAAATAAAAAATAATAGTATTGATAATCACAATAATATCGCAACATAAAAAGCCTCTTGAAACATATGAATTTAAGAGAAATACTATATTAATCTTCTTAATAGTTTTATTTCTAAATTATTAAAAGGAAATCCAAAAAATTTAATATTAATATCTTTATTCCTACCAACATCCTCAAGGAATAACATAGAGCAATTGGTTAGGGTAGCTCGGGTAGATAGGTAGGAAAAAAGGTCGGCTTGAGAGGTTGAGTGTTCAACTCCTGATCGCTGCCTTTTTGCTCTACCTATTTAATATTCCTTCATTTTATTTTAAAATAAGCTATTATTTATTTCAAATGACTAAAATAAAATGAAATTAATAAATCAATCATCGTAGTAAATGACAAACATAAGATGCATTTTCATTTATTTTTATTTTTTATCAAAGGAAATTTATAAAGTGTGATAAATATATAGTATACTGCCCTGACATTTTGTACATATATTAGCCTGAATTTTTAGGTGCTAACAGCGGCTCCAATTGGGGACGTGTGTCCATACCTGGGCATAGCAAGAATCCAGACTTCTCTGGAGGAGCAGACCACTACACAAAGTATTAATGACATAAAATAATGATAAATAAATAAATACGATGTCAAAAGTATCAAATATGAAAACAATAAACTTACAGAGAAAATATAAACAAAAAGACTTGATTTCTAAAAGAATACTTACCTGAGCAGGTAACCTTACCTCTATCTAAGATCTTGTTCTGGGGATATGACAATATATATCTTCTGGAAATGTTATTATTGGTAATTGGAGTGAAAACGAGAATACAACTCCATGTAATTATTAATCTATGCCAGAATTCAAGGGCCCAATTTTTATTTTTCAAATATGTTTCATTTGAAAGCCCTAAATTTTTTTCTTTAGGAAAATCTAAGAACATATATTCAATATTATGCATAAAATAAAAGGTAACCTCAAGTTTATCATAATCTATACTATGTTTTATATAATTCAAATTTTCATCGTTTAATATTTTTGCCTTTAGAAACCTAGTACACAAATTAGGATGCCCTAATTTTTTGTAATCATTCTTTGTGCCAAATTGCACGAATATTATATTCATTCTTTCTTCAAGCATTTTAGTTTCTAGCCATTTTGATTTTAGGTACATATTTTTCTCAGGAATAATTTGAAGACATATTACATCTTCTTCTTTATATGTTATTTCTAAATTATTTTCAATAAAATTTTCTTTTACCTTTTCACAATAAGAATTTAAAAATTTGGGAAAGTTATACATACCTATAGGGATACTTACCTGTGATTCATCATATAAAGAATTTTCTAGAGTTTCATGATGCATATCTTCAGTGGACACAACATTTTGAACTTGCGCATCTCGACGATTGTTGGATAAATATGAATCATTTTTCTCAACATACATCTGTTCTACATCCAGAAAATCATCTTCTTCTTCAACTTGATTTGGATCCTCTCCAGGCTCCTCTTCTGCTTCACCAAATACCTCCTCAATATACCTTGATCCAATAATTTGTTCATGATGGATTGAGGAAAATTTTAGACAATTTTCCTTAACATGTTTCTGATATTCGGCATCTAATAGATTTGAAATTTCCTGTGAACTAAGATAATATTCCTCTTCATCATTGAACTCATTTAAATTCATTTTTATACACGTCTTTTCTTGGATAGGATTTTCTTCTGTTTGATCCAAACTTTCTTGCCCATCTGAATCTAGAATATCATTAGGTTTTTGTGCCCCTTTTGTAACTTTATCGTTCTCTTCCATTGCATCTTCCTGTGCGATCTCAAGAATAAACTCTAGTTGCTCACAAGTTACTCCTAAACTACATATTTTGTTTGAAAAACTTGGCCTCATATCAGAAGGTATTTTACGAAAAATATCCATCATCCTCATAAACAAGCTCACTGCATTTTCATTATTATACCGTTCTAACATAATAAATGCATCCAAGGGAGATAACGATTCATCCCCCTGGTGTTGATTTACCTGGTGACCTTGTTGACCAATGCGAGGTTGCATCATTCCTCCAAAATGTTGATAATGTTGCTGTCCAAAATGGTTGAATTGTTGATTAGTGCCTTCATCATAATACTGTGCATGATCCTGGTCTTGGCCTGGGAAAATTTGACTGTGTGTGTACTGATGTGCACTTTTCAAATTATGTCTATTTTCATGACATTTGTTTTCAACATGTTGGTACTGCATACTTTCAAAATATTTAGCACTTGGATAATGATATTCATTATCATTATTAATGTTTTTTCTGATATTATCACGGATTTGACTCCTCATATGCATCCCATTATCACATTGCTCATTAGAATAACTATTATTTTCTCTATCTTGCATATAATTTCCTGTATGTGTATACCTTCCATCATTCACAACATAATTATCATTTTTATTCTTTCTTTCATTAATGTTTTCATCGTGTGAATAAACAGTTTGCCATGAATAAAAACCTTTATTTTCATTTTCAAAATCCAGGTGAATACTTTTATTACGATAATCATTTTGACCACACCCAAGTTGATAAGTATTATTTAGCATACTTTTACCTCTAGTTGTTTCATGTTCATCATATTTTCACTGATCATCACATTTGGAGTACTCATTCCTTCCGTCTCGTGCAAACCAGTGAGCATCATCATCATGTTGAAGTGGCTGTTGATGATTATAATTATTCTTCGACACATTATACTGCTCATATTCCAGATTTGGTGCAATTTTAAAGGCATCATACTTACTACCATTTTTACCATGCTGATAATCATTATTTTCATATATTTTATTTACATATTGTCCATGACATACATCATGCCTATTATGGTTCTGCTTGAGTAAATAACTTGTGTCCAAAGGCTGCGTATTATTATTTTTCTTAACATAATGTTGGCTTTGCGCAAGCACAATTGGCTGCTTATGAAAACCTCCAAACTGCATATTAGTGTTTGTATCTAATGAATTACCAATATGTTGCTCACGTTTTTGGTTATTTCCATGAGGCTGGGCATATTCTTGGTCTTGCACAAACATATCGTTACTCAATTTACATTGTGCATTGTGAATATTTTTAAAACCGTATTTACCATTTTCACATGGCTGCTCACATTTTTTATCATGCTGCTCATTAAAATAACTCATATGCTGCATTTGTTTTTGATAATATATATTATCACTTTGCTCGGGCTCCTTTTGCACAGGCTGATAACTACCACTTTGTTGTTCATGAAAATGATTATTACCTTTAAACTCATGCTGGCCTCTTGCGTAATTACTTGATAAATGGTTGTTTGGCTGTTTATAAATAATATCATTATATTTCTCATTTTTAATACTCACCTTCATGCAATCCTCATTCTGTGCAAATCTGGTATTATACATTTGCTGGCATAAATCTTGGTTTTGATAATATATTTTATTTACTTGAGGTTCCTCCATTTTTGCAAGTTCTTGATTAAAAAACATATGGTCTTGTCTTTTATTATTATTAGCTTGTTCTATTTGCTCCGCAGGCATGTAACTATCATTTCCCGATTTATAAATATTATTATTATAGTTATTTTCATATATATCTCCAACTATTTGCTCAAACCTATTCAGCTGCTGGCACATGCTTTCAAACTGCTGAATTCAGATTTGATTGGATGTATTATTATCAACATCGTAATTGCAATCCTCCTGCGCAAGTTGATAACTTTCTTTGCCTGACTGCTTATCACATATCTTAAGATGCCTGGGATTAAAATATTGCTGCATGCTGGAGTTTTCATTGTATACCTTATTTTTTAGGGCATGTTCTTCCTTCAGCATGGGATAATATTGTCTGTCCTTTTGCTATTTATGCAAAACATTTTCGATGCCTTCTTTCATCTCTGACTCCCGTGCATGTTCACAACCGATGTCTTGGTCTTCACGTGAATCCATATACTGGTGTTTTGAGTCATTAGCATAAAGATTCGCATAATACCCAGTATCCTCCTGCGCAAACATATATTGCTTCTTATTATTTTGTCCACGTGAATTCTTGTTTTGACAGTAAACATCATTATTTTGTTGTTCACAAAAAATAACATCATGTTTATTTTCTCCTCTATGCGCAGGTCTAAGAATGTTATTCTCTCCACATTCACCGTGAGATCTAGGTTTTTGTATATTCTCCAGCAAATTATCATATGTCCGACGATGATCATTTTTTTTATCTGTTTCCTTCCAATCTTTATCCTACGCAAATCCATATTTATTATGTGAGTCCTCAAGTGAATCTCCAACATACTGTTGCAAAATTCAATTTTTCCCATACTTATTATCATCATCTTTATAGCACCATTCCTCTCTTTTTACAGGATAATAACCATCCTTTTGGGCAAAAATGGTAATTGTTGTTTAAAACTATCCATTTTATTAGCTCCACTATAGTATTGATGTGAGTAATTAAATTTATATGGCTGTTTAGGTCCATAATTTTCTCCAGAAGCATTTTCATACTTGTTTTGTATTTTATTTTGAGACAGATCATAATACTCATCTTTGTTTTCAATATTTTTATTATAACATTCATTCTTTTGCTGATTGTAAATGTAATATGCTTCATCATCATTGTTATTTTTCTGGCAAATTTTAGGGCGTCCATCTTTATCATGATAATGTACCCCTGTTTCTTCACTTATATTTCTTTGCATATTTTCATAACGTCTCTCATTATGATTTTTCTCATAATTATTAAAATTATGATCCAAATACTTATGATTATTCTCATTTTGTGAAACTTCATCATTGTTGAATAAACTATATTTATTTTCTTTATACTGCACCTTATGATTTTGTTGAAAACCATTATAATTGTAACCAAAATAATTTATATTATTAATTCTCTACTCATTCCCATTTCTCCTTCCCCCACTATTCTGACTACTATGGGGATTATTATTACTTCCTTTCTTGTTACTCAGATTTTGCATTGGATTATCAAAAACTTTGAACCATTCACTGTCTTCTCCTATAATCCTTTCTTCATTGTTTGGTTCCAATTCAATGAACCGCTTGTCTGTTAGAGATCTTCTCTCTAACATAGGCTTTGCCTAATACTGTATTCTAGAGTCACCACCTCACTTCCTATGAGGAATTAATAACTATTATGGATCTTTTCCCCAGTAGAATCTTTGCTACGTAACCAGATACTGTGAAACTGACATCCATTGATATCTGTCCCCAGCAAAGTCACCAATTTGTTGGGGCTCAAAAATGCTGGTCATTTTGAGGCCAACTAACAGGCACAATAACAAGTGCCTCTGCAATTTTGGTTCAATCGAACCAAGGCTGGTAAACCTAAAATTAATGAATATTCCTAAAAGAATAAATAGAAAATCTAAAGAATTGCTATGATAAAATTTACTATACTTAAAATAAAGACCAGTACCTACTCCTGATCAGAAATGAAAGTTATGTGTGATTACTTTAATTGAAGACTACTGTCAAAGTTCATTTAGTTTTATCTATTAACGACAAAATGATATCTTGAATTAAAAATATAACTTTGGAGACGGATTCAAATAAATCTATCACTTTAGAGATTGATCAATTAACAACAGAAACAAGAAGACAACTATTTAGAAAGACTTTAATTTCCAGAGGACAGACCAATTGAATTCAATATTATTCAAAAGGCGTGCTGAGCCATACACAATGGAAAACTAATTTGACATAGCTCTCAAATTCCTATTTATAATTGCAATATAATAATCTCTAAGAAAGCAAATATACTTTATCCAAAGCATCAAACCCAAAATAACACAGAGGAACAGATGTTACCGGTGAACTCTCCAATTAAACTTCACAAACCACTTGATCTACAAACTGATCCAATAATTTTCATCCAATTCCAGAGCAAGAGCATTAGTCAGGCTTTCCAATATTTTAGGATGTATTTTTAAATTTGTATATCGTGATCCCTTTGTTTACAAATGTTTGCATATAAATATGTTTTCCTAAGGTTGTCTGTGAAAAGTCATATCCGTTCATAGAAACCTAATCCCCAACTAACCCTGAAAATTATATAATAAATTATTACAATAGTTTTTAGGGAAATATTTCCCAATCAAAAATTTGATTTGTAATCATCTTAGGTATTTGTGCATGATAATCCATCGTTTAGTTCCTGCACAAAAACACCTGACATTAGATAATCCTCTAATAAAACCTAAAATCAAAAAAATATTACATTCATAATATATTATGCTTTCATAAAGACCATTACCATTTATTTATTAAATAGTAATTAATGGAAATAGATTCATGCCATAATTTATAAATGTATTTGATAAATAAAGTGGCATATAAATAAAAATTAAATATATCAATCATAAGATGCTCACAGTAATTATCAAAACATAAGAAATTTCATTAATAAATAAACATTAAATAAAATTATGACATTATGTTTGTAATTTTACTTTTAAAATAAGCCATAATGCATTTACATTTATTTAAAAAATATTTCTATTCACAAACATATGCAATATAATTAACAACATAGAAATATTTTAAGAGCATTAGGGTATAAAAGATTCACAATTCACCCTTAAAAAGAGGCATTTACCCTAAAAAATAACATAAAGGTGATAAATCAATTAACGATTATCTATAAATAAATTTCAATGGTAAAGAATAATCACTTAAGCTATTTTACTCAACAAATTAAAATTTTATAATTGATAATAAAATTACAAGGTAAAATAATATGATTACAATTAGGCATAGGGAAACTGAAGTTAAAAATAAAAATATTTCATAACCCTAATCATAGTAATCTTTTTTCATTTACCTTATCATATTCATCAATTTAGGGTTTTTAGGAGTAAGTTACAAATTAAAATAAAAAATAATAGTATTGATAATCACAATAATATCGCAACATAAAAAAGCCTCTTGAAACATATGAATTTAAGAGAAATACTATATTAATCTTCTTAATAGTTTTATTTCTAAATTATTAAAAGGAAATCCAAAAAATTTAATATTAATATCTTTATTCCTACCAACATCCTCAAGGAATAACATAGAGCAATTGGTTAGGGTAGCTTGGGTAGATAGGTAGGAAAAAAGGTCGGCTTGAGAGGTCGAGTGTTCAACTCCCGATCGCCGCCTTTTTGCTCTACCTATTTAATATTCATTCATTTTATTTTAAAATAAGCTATTATTTATTTCAAATGACTAAAATAAAATGAAATTAATAAATCAATCATCGTAGTAAATGACAAACATAAGATGCATTTTCATTTATTTTTATTTTTTATCAAACGAAATTTATAAAGTGTGATAAATATATAGTATACTGCCCTGACATTTTGTACATATATTAGCCTGAATTTTTAGGTGCTAACAAGGTGGAGGTGGTGAAATCACCTAATCTAATGGATGAGGTGTCACCAACTGATGTGCTTGTTCCTGCATTATCTTCAGTTGATTTTATCCATTTTTTACTCATTTTCCTTCTGATTCCTTCAACGATGGTCTCATTTATATCAACATTCATTTCTAGTGCTTGGTCTCTGCAATATTTACTTAAGTGACCGACCTTGTGATAGTGCAGACATGTTATTCTAGAATTTGTCCAGTTTCTACATTTTCCTCTCCAATGTAATCTCATACAATTTACTGCAATATGACCATACCTACCACATGTTGTTTGTAATCCAAAGTATAAGAATTACCTTGCCTTCTCAATTGATAGGTGTTGTTTTGTCTTTTTGGTTTCCAAAAATGTTTAAGTTGTGCCCTACATTCTTTTGATATATGTCCATGTGTGTTGCAAGTATGACAATACTTTTCAATATAGTGCCTCTTAGGTGACTTGTTCATCTTTGATCTACACTCATGTTTTATGTCCATACTTGTTGCAATTATAACAATAACCATCAAATTTAGGAGTAGAGTCAGGAATACCTTTAGCTTTAATTTTGCATACATTTGATGTGTGACTTGGTTTTCCACAATGATAGCATGAGAGCTTCTTTGGCCTTGTATTTTCAGAGGCATTCTTTTGTTCTACATGTTTTGATGACTCTCCCTACTCGGTATAACCTAATCCAGTGGTGTTGTCCAGTCTTCTCTAACTATTTAGGAATTCATCCATCCTTTTGGTACTTTACTCAGTTTTCTTTATCATCTCATTATGTTGTTGTTGAATTTTTACTTTATGTTTAGTCTTTCATTATCTTCCCTTAATTCACCAATATCTTCCAATTTTCTAGCAAGCTCGTTGTTTACTCAGTTGACTTCTTGACTCACAACAACCATTAGATTAGAAATTTCAAAGTGATGCTCGGTCAACCTTAGTATTTTAGATTCTTTCTCTTCTAACTTTTCAGTCATTTCTATCTTCAATAACCATATTCCTTTCTTGTTCATCTTGTCTTGTGTTGTTCATAACCTCAATCATTCTTTCCATTTGAGTCTCTCGTCCAATTTGTAGTGCTTTCACTTGTTTGGTGAGGTGTTGATTCTTTTCAAACAGATCTAAGATAGTTCCTTCAGATGCATTAGATATAATTCTAGATCCTTCAGATAATTCCTCTATCTCTTCTTCCTGATACTAAGTCTCATTATACCGAAATGCTAATTCCCTTCTTTTGATCAATGACTCTCTTAGTTTTTCCTTGATGTCCTTAAGTTGTTCCATGGGAATCTACATCTCCAATTTTTTATTTTCAATTGTCTTATCAAGCTTATAACTTTCCATCTCTAAGATCTTTCCTCTTTAGTGATTAAACTTCTTCAACAAGAGAACTAGCTCTGATACCAATTGTTGGAATTATGGAAAGGTGAGTTATTGAGAGGGGAGGGGTGAATCAGTAACCCTAAAAACTTTTTGAACTAAATCCTTAGACAATGTATTTCATTAACCAACTAACATGTTATCTTTTCCATCCATTCATAACATTACTAAAAATAAGAAATGATTTCTAATATAACATTTAAACATCCATGAAACTCCATATACAATACACAAGTATTTTGGTATCATAGAAACCCTTGTTAGAAGGTAAAAACTACGGTGGGGATGACACCTACAAAGCTTCACTAACTACAATAATAAAGTTTTTCGGTTAAGGCTACAACATTGATAACTTCTAATGATATTACCTTGTTAGGAGTAACAATAAAGACCTGTAAGGATCTATCTGGTTAGAGGATTTAAGAAACATTGTTAAGTGTGCACTTAGTTAAGAGATTTACAAAAAGACTTGTTAGGTCTACTCTGTTAAGATATTTAAGTCTGCCATAATTGTTTGAAAGTAATAGTAGATTTGACTTACTTTGCCTAATTTCATATATGATAAGTAATTAACTGATAGCACCTTATTGTGATAGATTTCTTTTATGAATACTACTTGGTATCCTTCTGATGTGCTTTTGAATATAATCATTGAATGCTCTGTCAAAACCTTAACTTCACAACCCTGTCTGATCTTCAGATGTCTGTATAGGAAGCTACTTCATGTGTATTACATGTACAAATGACATCTTGACAATTCTTATATCAAAGTATTTTGACCTAATTAGGGTTATGATATCATCTAGAAAACCTAAGATCTACAATCCAAATGAATAACCTAAAACGTCATTACATAGGGATCATCAATCATTTAAAGATTACATCTGCATTTAATCTTCACCTAAATCTATGAAATCTTTTTTCTAGCTCGGTGTAAACATTTTTCATTATTTTATGTTTAATTACATACTTCTATGTCTTCCATGTATTACTCGGTATATACTGCATTCATGACTCAGTAATATACTAATTCTCGGTATATCATTTGGCTCGATGTGAGTGTTCAGTCAAGACTATGCTCGGTTAACAGGTTACTCTGTCTTGTGCTCTTCTCGGTTACTTTACTTAGTGTGTTGACCAACTAGCCTATTTTCTTCCTTTACCAACTGTATGTGTGACACTAATGTCAACTTATAATCTAACAAGTTATAGTAGCAATCTCCCTCTTTGGCATTGATCGCAACACTCATTATTAATCTTCAATGTTCAATTGATGATGGCAACACTTTCTTGTCTTATCTTTTTCTTGTACTCCCTCTGAGCTTTAACTTCTTCTTTAATCAATTGCATATACTCCATCTTGGATATTCCATCCCTCAATATATCTTCTTCATATTTCCTTTTATCTTCTCCCTCATAGTAGTTTTTCATAGTAATCTTCTCCTTTCTTTATTTTGGAAATCTTCTCTGAGGAGTAATCTTCTCCCTCTTTAGTAAATTTATCCCTCTTTGACAACAATGCCAAAGACACATATACTCCTAAAAACTTTGTTTAGATAGTAAATCATACCTCAAATGTACTAATTTCCCATTGCTTACATAAACATTTTTCACAACTTTAGGCATCACCCAAAGAGTGAACACTAGCATCAACTCACAAAATAGTTATTCTGATGAAAACTTGAACTGATTCATCATGCATCTTTCCTCGGTGAATATTGGATAGGGGAAGAACCCCTAATTTACCTCTAAGATACTCAAAAACATCCTTCAGTATTGGTTTAGTAAATATATCAGCTATATGCTCCTTTGAATTCACATACTCCAATATCATGTGCTTGTCTTGAACTTGTTCTCTCAAGTAGTGATACTTGATATAAATGTGCTTTGTCTTTGAATGCATCACTAGAATATTTGATATGTTGATAGAAATTGTATTATCACAGTAAATAGTAATAGGATTGGTAATCTCTTCTTCCATACCTTCAAGTAGTTGTTTGATCCATATAATGTTTGAACAATTCATAGTTGCAGCAACATACTCAGCTTCAACAGTAGATTGTGAAATGAAAAAAAATTTATTTCTTAGTCATTTCACTAATCTTTCTCCTAAAAATAAATCTCCTCCACCTATGGTTTTCCTGTCATCAACATTACTTTCCCAATCAACATGAGTGTATACCTTCAGATCAAAATATCCATTATTTTTGTACCATAATCTATAGTCCCTGGTTCCTTTCAAATATTTAAATATTCTTTTGACTGCAAACATATGTGTTTCCTTTGGGTTGGTAGAGAATATTACAACAATCCCAACAACATGAGAAATATCAGGTCTTCTATGAACAACATATTGTAGCTTACCAATCATGGATCAGAAGAGTGTTTCATTTTCCTTTTTCTCATCTTCCTTTGGCAATTTGCAGCCAATAGCCATCAGTGTACCAATCAATTTTTATTCTTCCATATTGAATGTCTTTAGGATCTCCTTGATATGTGATGTAGGAGCAACCTGGGTGTAAGAGAAATCTTGCATCACCCAAAAATATTTATGGTTTCTTTTCAATAAGGGCTATCTTGTGCAGAGCTTCTATTTATGGAAATTTACTATTTTTAGTAAGTTGGTCATATGAGCTCGAAATGTTTTGATTTTACAAGTGGAGGTTCAGTTTAGTCATATCGGCCTACCAGTTGAGTTTCATTTCCATATCATCTATATTGGTGAAGTATTTGAGGTTTTTGGGTACAAAATCTTTGAGCTCAATTTTGAAGGCCTTAGAGACTCCGGATCACAATCGACCCCTAACTAATTGGAGCTTGCATGAGTCAGGCACTGTAGATCAGGTCCTGCCATTTCCAAAAAGTCATTACAATAGAAAAATAGATCTACAGTTAAAAAGTTATGACTTCCAGAAGTTGGGCTACCTAAAAACATATTTTGTAATTATTTTGAGCCGACCCTAATGTAATAATTATGAAAAATAAAATAATTCTATGGGTAGTTGGCCTTAAGGGCTAAATTTCTGGAACCTTCTTGGGCGGTGAAAATTGTCTATACAAGGAAGGCCTATAGTGTTGTCTAGGGCGGTTCTGGGTAGTAATTCTGGGTAATAATTTGAGCCTTTATCCTACAAAATATTGTAAGGAAGATGCCCATGTGGCTTTGCATATCGTAATTTTGAAATCTATAATTTCACACTTGTGGAGATAATAAGAAGCTCATTTTCTATTCTTGCAAATTATTGTTGTTTCTCTGTTTCTATTATGTATTTGTGGTATTAAGGGGAGCACCCTTCATCAAGTGGTATCAGAGTAGGAGTTCCTAAGTGTGTAGACTAATCTCTAACTATGAGGAAGTTTTCACTAGGACCGTGGATTAGGGTTTCAACGACAAGCACAAAAATACCTCCACAAAGGGAACGTGGCAGAAGAGCTGGTGGTGTGACACCTGAAGTTAGAGCCCTCTAGAGACAAGTGTGAGCACTGAAAGAAGAGATTTGTTGAGGAATGAATCTTACAATCAAAGACAAAAGAGAGGATGAAGCCAAAGAAGAAGGAAACTTTGATTAGGAAGGAGAAGGCAAAATTCTGAACCAAGAGGAAGAAAGGCTTTTTCGGGCCATTTCCAAGATCAAGAAAAGACCTAAAATTGAGGTTCCTACATTTTTTAGGAAATCTTAACCCAAAGGAGTTGATCAACTAGATCAATGAATTAGAGGAATATTTTGAGTATGAAGATATTAAAGATCCTGATCGGGTCAAGTTTGCGAAGGTCAGACTAAAGGGTCATGCGAAGATTTGGTGGCAAGAGATTCAATTGGAGCGAAATAGAAGAGGAAAAGAGAAAATCACAAGATGGGATCGAATGGTGGATAAATTGAAGTGACAATTCATTCATGTTGATTATGAGCTTGATCTACTAAAGAACAAGGTTTGAAGCAAGCAGGAAGATCTGTTCAGGAGTATACAGAGGAGTTCTATCAAATCCTCATCAGAACAGGTCATGCAGAAGATGATAAGGAGAAAGTTGCTTGTTACCTTAATGGGTTGAGGCCAAGCATTCAAGAGGAGTTGAATTTGGTTTGAATGAACAGCATTGAAGAGGCATACTAGTTTGTCCTAAAAGTAGAGGAAAAGCTGAACAAGAAGTTTGAAAGGAGACAAAGTAGAAGAGGTCATGGCTGAAGATCCAGAAGACGGTCTTATGGAGGTTGAAATGAAGATCTAAAAAAGAAGGATGAGGAAAGTATCATTCAAAATCAGAGAGGAAACAATTTCAATCATTTTCAGGATTAGAATAATAGAGATTAGAGAGGAAGAGGAAAAGGATCAAGAAGAGGAGACTTCCGTGAAAAATGTTTTCATTGTGGAGAAGGTCATAGGGCATTCGAATGTCCTCATCGCCAAGGAAGGACAAATAAGAGAACTGGTGGCCAAGCTAGAGTTGTACATGTGGATGAAGATGCCAAATCATCACATTCTAAAGATGTTGAAAGAGGAAAAATGCTAATTAATAGAAGAGTCTTATTGAATGGTGAGAATAACCTAAGCAAAGGAGGAGCTTGTTTCACACTAGGTGCAAGTGTGAAGATAAGTGTTGTGATGTGAGTATTGATAGTGGAAGCATTGACAATTTGGTGTTAGAAGAGATGGTCACAAATTTTAAGTTCAAGAGGCAAAAACACCTACATACATATCCAATTTCTTGGGTGCAGGATGACCACAAGGTCATGGTCAATGAATAGTGCCTAGTGAAGTTCAAGATTGGCGGATACCATGATGAGGTACTATGTGATATCAAATCTATGGATGCATGTCATATGTTGTTGGGTAGACCATGGTAGTTTGATAGACATGTTATACATGATGGTTATGAAAATACCTATTCCCTAACAAAGGATGGAGTGCAACATAAGCTAAATCCATTGAAGGATACAGAAGAAAAGGTATGTGGTAACGCAAGAATAGGTTTTGTTGATGGAATAAAATTCCTAGAGGGTATGAGGCATGAGCATATGTGTTTTTTTTAATTCCAAAATCTGGTAAAGAGGAAGTAGATGTACCTTTAGAAGTTGTAGATTTGTTGAATAATTTTCATGGTATTGTATCCGATAATGTTCCTGATGGATTACCACTAGTAAGGAAGATCAGTCATCAGATGAACTTGATTCTACAAGCTATTTTTCCAAATAAGGAAGTACATAGAATGACACCAGTAGAAAGTGAAGAGTTGAATAGACAAGTACATGAGTTGTTGCAGAAGGGGTTGATTCAAAAGAGTCTGAGTCCCTCTATTGTACCAACAATATTAGCACCAAAGAAGAATGGAGAATGGAGGATGTGTACCGGTTCTAGGGCTATAAACAAGACCACAATCAAGTACAGGTTTCCATTGTCACGGATGGATGATATTATGGACTATTTGAGTGGAGTTGTGTATTTTTCAAAGATAGATCTGAAGTGTGGATATCATCAGATTCGAATCAGAGAAGGAGATGAATGGAAGACTTCTTTCAAGACAAAGGAAGGATTGTATGAGTGGTTATTCATGCCTTTTGGGCTAACCAATGCACCGAGTACTTTCATATGGCTCATGAACAAGGTTCTAAAATAATTTCTTGGTAAGTTTGTCATTGTTTACCTAGATGATATTTTTATTTTTCGTAAGATATTGGAGGAGCATATCATGCATATTCGTACAGTGTTTGAGAATTTAATAGAAGAGAAATTGTTGATTAATTTGAAGAAGTGTAGTTTTGTGAAGAAGGAGTTAGTGTATCTACAATTTTTAGTTTCAGTAGAAGGTCTAAAAATGGATCTAGAGAAAGTGAAGGCTATCCATGAATGGCCTACTCCAAGGAGTGCTACTGAGGTAAGATCTTTTCATGGTTTGGCTATATTTTATAGAAAGTTTGTCAAGATTTTTAGCAGTATTTGTGGACCCTTGACTAAAACAATGAGGGGACATAGGAAAGAGTTTAAGTGGACTACTGGGGTAGATAAGAGTTTTAAATTGTTGAAACAAAAAGTTACAGAACAACATATTTTAGCACTTCCAGATTTTAATAAGGTGTTTCAAGTAGATTGTGATGCTAGTGGTCCTGCAATAGGAGTTGTTATGAGCCAAGAAGGTAAACCTGTTGCTTATTTCACTGAGAAATTAAATGATGCCAAGAGAAAATATTATGTTTATGATTGAAAATTTTATGCTACAGTTCAGGCATTGAAAAAGTGGAGACACTATTTTCTTCTTAAGGAGTTTGTTTTGTATACTAATCATCAAGCTTTGCAATATCTGAATAGTCAAGGAAAGTTGAATCAAAGGCATTTGAAGTGGGTTGATTTTTTGTAGAGTTACACATTTTTTTTGAAACACGAGAGTGGAAATTAAAACAGGGTTGCAAATGCGCTTAGCAGAAGGAAACTTTTGCTGACAGAGATACAGAGTGAGGTGGTTAGGTTTAAGAAACCCAAGAATTTGTATCCAGAGGATCCTGATTTTGGTGAAGCTTGGAAAGCTTGTACATAATCTATTACTCTAGATAGAATGAAGTGGTTAAATTTTATCATCCAGGATGGTATGTTGTTTAGAGGGAGCCAGTTGTGCATTCCATGAAGTTCTATGAGGGAGAATCTCATCAAGGAGAAGCATAGTGGAGCATTGGCTGGACATTTTGGTCATGATAACACCCTTGCTCTAGTTAGTGAAAATTATTACTGGCCACAGTTGTAGCAAGATGTCAAGAACTTTTTACAAAGTTGCAAAGTATGTCAAATGGAAAAAGGAGCAAAGTAGAATACAAGGTTGTATCAGCCATTACCTGTACCAGAAAAGCCTTGGGAGGATATCAGTATGGATTTTGTTCTTTGTTTTCCAAGGACTCAGTGGGGACATGATTCAATTTTTGTGGTGGTTGACAATTTTTCAAAGATGGCACATTTCATTCCCTACAAGAAGACTAATGATGCAGTTCATGTGGTAGAATTGTTTTTCAGAGAAATGGTGAGACTATATGGTTCTTCAAAGAGCATAGTTTCAGATCGAGACACTAATTTTGTTGGATATTTCTGGCATACATTGTGGAAGAAGTTAAAGACATATTTAAAGTTCAATTCATCACATCATCCATAGACTGATGGACAGACATAGGTGGTGAATAAGATTTTGGGGAATTTGTTGAGATGTTTGGTTGGAGATAAGCCAATAGGAGGGGATTTGATTCTACCACAAGCAGAATTTGCATATAATAATTATGTTAATAGGAGCATTGGTAAATCACCATTCCAAATTGTATATGGAAGTAGTCCCAGAAATGCATCTAAGTTGAGAAAGATAGACAAGGGAGAAATATGTAGTGTTGAAGTTGAGGATTTTGTAGAACATTTGAAGAACATCCATGAGGAGGTGAGGAAGCACATTACCAAGATGAATATGGAGTATAAGGCTAAGGTAGATGAGAAAATGGGGCATAAGGAATTTCAGGTTGGAGATGAAGTCATGGATCATTTGCAAAAGGAGCAATTTCTAGTTGGTACATATAACAAGCTAAAAATGAAGAAGTTTGGGTCATGTAAGATACTGAAGAAGCATGATTCAGGAAACACCTATCAACTAGAATTGCCTACTAAGCTGAATATTTCACCAATATTTAATATTTTAGATCTAACAGAGTATTATGAAGGGGGTGTTGAAGATGAGATCAGAGAAGCACAGTGGATTATTCCAACAACTAGTTCAGATACCAAGGAGATTGAGGATATACTAGATAGTCAAGTTGGAAGAAGTACAAGGAATAGGACATATGAAGAATATCTGGTCAAATGGAAAGGATGACCTATCAAAGATTCATTGTGACTAACAAGGGAGGAGGTTAACCATCTTGGTTTTCCTCTGCACACCTGAGATGTGACAGGGTCACTTCTAAAATTACCCTGGGTGTCTAATGTAGGAGCATCTTGGGTGTAAGAGAAATCTTGTATCACCCAAAAATATTTTTGGTTTCTTTTAAATAAGGGCTATCTTGTGTAGAGCTTCTATTTATGGAAATTTACTATTTTTAGTAAGTTGGTCATACAAGCTCGGAATGTTCTGATTTCACAAGTGGAGGTTCATCTTAGTCATATCAGCCTACTAGCTGAGTTTCATTGACATATCATCTGTATTGGTGAAGTTATTGAGGTTTTTGGGTACATAATCTTTTAGCTTAATTTTGAAGGCCTTAGAGGCTCCAGATCATGATCGGTCCCCGATTGACTGGAGCTTTCGCAAGTCATGTATTGTAGATCAGGTCTTGCCATTTTTGAAAAGTGGTTACAATATTAGAAAAATAGAGCTACAGTTAAAAAGTTATGACCTCCAGAAGTTGGGCTACCTAAAAACATATTTTGTAATTATTTTGAGCCGACCCTAATGTAATAATTATGAAAAATAAAATAATTCTATGGGTAGTCGGCCTTAAGGGCTAAATTTTTGGAACCTTCCTGGGTGGTGAAGATTTCCTATATAAGGAAGGCCTATAGTGTTATCTAGCACAGTTTTGGGTAGTAATTCTAGGTAATAATTTGAGGCTTTGTCCTATAGAATATTGTAAGGAAGATGCCCATGTGACTTTGCATATTATAATTCTGAAATTTGTAATTCCACACTTGTGGAGATAATAAGAAGCCCATTTTTTGTTCTTACAAATTGTTGGTGTTTCTCTGTTTCTATTATGTGTTTTTGGTATTAAGGGGAGCACCCTTCATCTGTATGATTTGACTATGTGATGAAGATCTCATCTTTAACTTCTTGAATTTGTAGTCCAATAAAAGGATTGTATCTCTCCTATGATGGACATCTTGAATTACTTTCTCATCTCCTGCGCAAATGATTTACACAATGATTCATTTCCTCTGAATATAATATCATCAAAAAATATTTCAACAATCAGAATCTTATCATTACTATCACATTTCAAATACAAATTGTTGTTGTCTCTTGTTCTTTGAAATCCAATCTTGATTAAATATGAGTGCAGTCTTTCATACCATGCTTGGGGAGCTTGTTTTAAACCATATAGGGCATTGTTTAGTTTGCATACCATATCCTTGTTATGTTAGAATAATAAGCAAAAAAATGCAAATATTAACACACAGAAGAGAACACAATAAAACAATGTTTAATGTGGTTCACCCAATCCCTGGGCTACGTCCACCAACAACAAGTCCAATATCTTTATTATTATCCAGTGATTACAATCTGAAACCTGCAACTCAATACCACCATAGGAAGCTACAAAATCCCTCATACTTTGAATCTCAAACCCTAAGCCTTTTTTACAAGTATTTTTGACATAACATAATTAGGGCAAAAAAATACTCTGACTAATAGAAAATTGATGGCCAACCCTTTACAATATTATTAATTCATTGTTGGCGTTAAGGGGCACTACCCCTCAACCCCACTTGGGGCACTGCCCCCAATCCCCTGTGGATAATTTGGGGGAAACTGCGCCGGAAGAACTTGAGTCTAATTAGGCTCCACATACATAACAATCTCCCACTTTGAGACTGATCAGACTCCACAACAATATCCTCCCACTTGGAGACTAATCGACCAAACTTGTAGCTCCCACTGGAATAAAGAAACCACCCTAGACTCTATTGTTCTTTTATTCTATTCAGTCTAGAAGACCAATCGAAGTTGAAGAGGAATTCAGCTTCTCCCTTGTAATTGCCTTTGTAAACATATCTATTGGATTATCATATATATGTATCTTCTCCAACTTTAACTATCCATCATCCAAAACTAACCAAATGAAATGATATCGCAATTGTATGTGCTTTTTTTTTTAGTGCAAAGTAGAATTCTTTGCAAGATGAATGGCACTCTGACTATCTGAATATAAATAATTATCTTCCTGTGGATGTCCCAATTCTTCTATGAATAATTGAAGCCATATCATCTCCTCGGATGCCTCTGTAGCAGCAACATTCTCTACCTCTATAGTGGATAAAGCATTCACCTTTTGTAACCAAGAAATTCAACTCACTACTGTCCCACCAATAGTAAATACATAACCTATAGTACTCCATCTGGTATCAATATCTCCTACCAAATCTAATTCAACATAGCCATGAACAGTAGTAGAAGAACCCCCAAAGTGTAAACACTTATTGGATGTACCTCTCAAATATCTGAGAATCCATTTGACTACATTCCAATGCTCAATCCTAGGGTGACTCATATACCGGCTAACGACTCCCACTTCATGTGCAATATTTGGCCTTGTACATACCATAGCATACATTAAGCTCCCTACAGCTGAAGCATAAGGTATCTTGGACATTTTTGCCTCTTCTTCTGGTGTCTTTGGACACATTTCTTTGGTCAATTTCAAATGACCAGGAAAAGGTGTAGTGACAACTTTGACATCCTTCATGTAGAATCTCTGCAAAACTTATTCAACATAATCAGACTGAGATAGAGTTAATTTTTTGTTCTTCCTATCTCTGCAAATTTTCATGCCAAGGATTTTTTTTTCTGCCCCCAAATCCTTCATAGCAAAAGATTGTGCTAACTATTGTTTCAACCCCTTAATATGATCCATGTTAGATCCAGCTACAAGCATATCATCAACATATAAACATAGAGTAATATAGCTATCATTATTTAACCTCTTGAAATAAACACAATGGTCAGAATTACATCGAGTGTATCCATTCTCATTCATAAAAGTATCAAATTTAATATACCATTGCCGAGGTGCTTGCTTCAAGCCATATAAACTTTTCTGCAATTTGCACACTAAACTCTCCTTACCCTTGACCTCAAATCCCTGTGGTTGTACCATATATATTTCTTCATTCAAATCACCATGAAGAAAGGTTGTTTTAACATCAAGCTACTCTAAATGCAAATCTTTAGTAGCCACAATACTTAAAACAATATGAATAGAAGTCATTTTAACAACTGGAGAAAAAATCTCATCAAAATCAATACCATGTTTATGTGCAAATCCTTTTATGACTAATCTGGCTTTAAATCTTTTATTACCTCCATCTTCTTCTTTCAACCTATAAACCCATTTATTTTGCAAATTCCATTTACCTGCAGGAACTTACATAAATCCCAAGTCTTATTTTTCAGCAAGGAGTCCATTTCATTTGTCATTGTAGACTCCCACTGAAGTTTTGTATCTGCCTACATAGCTTCATTATAACATTCAGATTCACCAACATCAGTTAATAAGATAGAATACAAAGAAGGTGAAAATCTATCTGGAGGTCTACTTAGCCTTGTTGACCATCTAACATTCATTGGGGTGCGTGGTATTTGTTGTTGCTATTGTTACGGAGCATAAGGAATTTCTGGAACATTATCATTTGGAATATCATCCAGCACTACATAATCATTTTCTTTCTTCTCATGATGTTGCAACAGATCTTTGTACAACACTTTCTCATTGAATATGACATCCCTGCTTCTTACAATTTTATAATTGTCAAAATCCCAAAGCCTATAACCAAATTCATCAATGCCATATCCAAAAAATATACATTTCTTAGATTTAGCTTCTAGCTTGGTTCTATTTTTAGAATCTATATGTGCAAACGCTTCACAACCGAAGGTTCTGAGAAAAGAATAACTCACCTTTTTACCTACCCATGCTTCCTCTGGAATACCACAATCCAAGGGAGTAGAGGGGCCTCTATTTATCAAGTATACAGTAGTATTTATAGCCTCTTCCCACATGTTTAGGGAGAGCCCAGCATGAAACCTCATGTTCCTAGCATGTTCCATTATTATCTTGTTCATGCATTCAGCCACTCCATTTTCCTGTGGAGTCCTTGGAACTATTTTCTATCTACGAATACTAGTAGAGGCACAATAATCTTCAAATTCTTTGCTGCAATACTCACCACCATCATCAAATCTGAGATATTTTAATCTTTTTCCAGTCTCATTTTCAACCAAGCTTTTCCATTTCTTAAAAGTTTCAAATACATCAAATTTCTATCTAATGAAATATATCCATACTTTCCTAGTTGCATCATCAATGAATGTAACACAATACTGAGAGCCACCAAGGGAAGATACCTGAGCTGGACCCCATACATTTGTATGCACAAGCTCTAATTTTTCATCTTTCTTTTCCTTCCCACTCTTTACAAAACTAACTCTCTTTTTTTTAACATACACACAACTTTCACAGAAATCCATATTACCACATTTCAGACCTGGTAAAACTTTCTTTGAATGAATTAATTTCATACCTTTTTCACTCATGTGCCCAAGTCTATTGTGCCACAGTGCTATTTCAAAATCTCTAGCAACTGTCTCTTGTTCTACCTGCTCGACTGCAACAACTGTTCCTGAACATTCATTTTTCTCTGAAACAATTAAAGTAGAGGGAACAGTATGACCTATACAAAGATATAAGGTGCCTATTTTCACACCTTTTGCTACTACTAAGGAACCTTTTGAAACCTTCTAATTTTTATCATTAAAAGTAACTATGCAACCCTCATCAGCAAGTTGCCCTGTGGAAATTAAATTTCTACTCAGCCTTGGAACATGTCTTACCTCTTGTAGTAGCCAATGATTCCCATTGTGCAACTTAATCTTGATTTTCCCTTTTCCAACAATTTGACAGGGTTCATTATCTCCCAAATAAACTAGCCCAAAATCCCCTTGGACATAATCAACAAAATAACCTCTATCGGGTGTAGCATGAAATGAAGCCCACAAATCTAACACCCATGAATCATCAACATTTTCTAAAGACAAGAGAAAAGCATCCTCTTCGGATTTTTTACTTACCACATTTGCCTCCTTGTTTCCATCATGTTTGTCTCGTTGATCTTTCTTCCAAGACCAACAATCTTTCTTCTTATGTCCTGGTTTTCCACAGTACCAACAGTCGCTAGGTCCTCTTGACTGAGACCTCTTTCCCTTTGACTTCCCTCATGATTTTCCATGATTTCTAGAGTTGTTTCCTCTATCTCTTGTTTTGCCTCTGCTTTTTGCGTTCAATACACTACCCAATGTGGATGCCCCTGAGCTTTTCCTATGAATTTCCTCTCTCAATATAACACCAATAACATCATCAAACTTTAGGGTATTAGAACCAAAAAAAAAATTATTAACAGCCATTACCAAGCTATTCCAGCTTTCTGGCAAAGAGCACAAAATCAAGAGAGCCCTAACCTCTTCATCAAAAGTAATTTTAACTGAGGCTAATTGACTTGTAACTATATTAAACTCATTCAAATGATCAGCGACTGATCCACCTTCTACCATTTTCATATTAAATAAATGCTTCATAAGAAATCCCTTGTTTGAAGTTGAAGGCTTTTCATACAACTTCGCTAGGGTATCCATCAGATCTTTAGCTTTCATTGCTCCAGTAATATTGAATGCCACTGATTGTGGTAGGCATAGACGAATGCTCCCCAGTGCCTTCCTATCCAAAATATCCCAATCTTCCTGAGATATTGTTGCCTCTTTCTTGGCTATTCCCTCTAATGGCTGCCATAGATCCTTCTGATAGAGATAGTCCTCCATTTGCATCTTCCATAACTAGAAATTCTGCCCATTAAACTTATCAACTTTCAGCCTACCCTCATCAGCCATTTCTCCCACTTAACTGAGAGAATCTCCCACTAACTCGTGAGTATTGCTTCAGAGAATAGATCAAAGAATGAATGAAGAAACCTCACTCTGATACCACTTGTTAGAATAATAAGTAGAAAAATGCAAATATTAACACACAGAAGAGAACACAATAACATAATGTTTAACGTGGTTCACCCAATCCCTAGGCTACATCCACCAACAGTAAGTCCAATATCTTTATTATTATCCAGTGATTACAATATGAAACCTAAAACTCAATACCACCACATGAAGCTACAAAATCCCTCATACTATGAATCTCAAACCCTAAGCCCTTTTTACAAGTATTTTTGACATAACGTAATTAGGGAAAAAAATACTCTGACTAATAGAAAATTGATGGCCAACCCTTTACAATATTATTAAGTCATTGTTGGTGTTGAGGGGTGCTGCCCCTCAACCCCGCCTGGGGCACTGTCCTAGGACCCCACAAGGGGCTCTGCCCCTTGACTCCGAGCTTGGGGGCGTTTCCCCCAATCCCCCGTGGATAATTTTGGGGGAAACTATGCCGAAAGAACCTGAGTCTGATTAGGCTCCACATACATAACATGTTAGAATTCTCAACAAATCCTTTAGGTTGTTCAATGTATACTTCCTCTTCAAGAATTCCATTAAAAAATGTAGACTTAACATCCATTTGATACACTTTGAATCCTTTATATGCAACCTATACAAGTAAAATTATCACACCTTCTAATCTAGCAATAGGGGAAAATGTCTCACCATAGTCAATACCTTCTTGTGCATATCCCTTGCATACTAATCTGGCTTTATTTCTGATCACATCTCCTTTTTCATTGATTTTATTCCTGAAAATCCACTTTGTGCCAATCACATTTTTATCCTTGGGTCTCGGTACTAGTGACCAAGTATTATTCTTTTCAATCTAATTAATTTATTCTTTCATTTCATTAATCCAATCTTCATTTTCAAATGCATGCTTGACTATTCTTCGATCAAATTCATAAATCAAACATGTATTGTCTCTTAACTTACTTCTTATCATGACTCCTACATTCTTATCTCCAATGAATTTTCTCAGTGAGTGGTGTCTCCTCACATACTTTTCTAAAAAAGGCTCGATAGACTATTTATCAATATTTTCATCTCTTGGTTTAGCCTCAATTAGTTCGTCAATTTCTTCTTGCAGCTTGGGTACTGTACCCAAAATCCCTTCCTGTACATATACAAATCTTTGATAATCTTTTGGTTCTTTTTTTCTATCCTCTTCATTTATTTATTTCTTCAATTGTAATCGATTGAGGGTGTAGACAATAGTACTAATGGCTTCTCTCAACTATTGATATGTTCCTTCTTTTAGCTATGCCATTTTTTTGTGGAGTCCTCCGTGCAGATACTTGTCTCTTGACTCCATTCTCATTGCAGAAGTTAGTAAATTCATCAGAGATAAATTCACCTCCTCTACCTGATCTTAAGCATTTCAGCTACTTACCTATTTCCTTTTCAACTATTCCCTTATACCATTTGAACATTTGGAATGCATCAGACTTTTCTTTTAGAAACATTACCAACGTCATCCTTGAGTAGTCATCAACATATAAAATAAAATATCGATCACCATAATAGCTTTGAATTCTGATAGGACCACATAGATCAATATGAACTAATTCCAAAATACTATTAGATGAGTAAGACTTGCTTGAGAAACTTGATTTTTTCATCTTATCAATCTGACATTCCTCACACGTCACTTTATTAGGCTTGCTTAATTTTGGTAGACCTTTGAATCTATCCTTTTTACTCTATTTGATCATGTTATCAAAATTTACATGACAAAGTCTTTTTTACCACAACCATACATTGTCAACTTTAAAAAACAAGAAACTCTTTGTATCAGTATCAAGGTAGAATAATTTATCTTTAGATTGTTCATCGATTCCAATCAAATTTCCATCAGCACTATTGATCTTCACTTTTTAGTTTTGAAACTCCAGTTGGTGACCAATGTTGTTCAATTGAGAAACACTCAACAAGTTGTATTTTAATCCTTGAACCCAATAAGCATTATCACATTTGATCTTTTCATTTAGAATAATGGATCCTTTTCCTTTTATAGAACATGGAGCATCATTGCCAAATCTAACAAATCCTCCATCATACTCTTCTAAGTTCTCAAACTTATCAATATCACCAATCATATGATGTGAACAACCACTATCAATTATCCATGGGTCAGTTTTGCTAACATGATAAATAAGGGCCTTTTCATCTTCATACCTTTCTTCTTTTGAATCATCTTTCATAGAAACATAGACAACTTCCACACTCTCTTCTGTGTCATCAAATTCTTCATCGGTTACTCCTTCCTTGGTTAGGTAGCATGATTTATTTCCTTTTTTCTTGTAGTCTCTAAACTTTCGGTGTGTATTTTCCTTCTTGTCACTTTTATCATTCCTATCATTATCAGGACATCTAGATGCAATGTGACCAATCTTGTTGCGATTAAAACATTTCAAAGGTAGTTTACCTTTATACATTCATTTTCCTCTCGATAGCATCTTTGCCAGTAGTGCTTCCAATTCTTATTGTTCTTTCTCTTCTGTTAATATATTGTCATAATAACTTCTACCTGAGCTTTGGTGAATATATCTTTCTTTTATTAGACATCTAATGGTTACAGATGACCTACAAGTTGTTTCAATACTCGATAGACTATTATCATAATTACTAAGTGTTGGTACTCTGAAAAAATCTAGATAGTTTTGATCCCATAATCAGAGATTTTTCCTAAGGCAAATTTCAGTGCTTCAAAGAACAATTTAAAAGGACAAAGGTTCAAGTGTATACAAAGATAGGTCTGATGAATTTCATGGGATAGGGCTTAGGACATGTGTTCCTCACCTTTCATTTGGCATATGTAATTGGTTACAACTTCCAGAATTCAGTTATGATAAGTTTCAGAGATACCCATTTGGAGGCCAGTGTTCAAATCTGCACTTTACATTCTGTCTGGTTTTAACTAAATGGCCTACTTCAGAGGTTTACATCTGACACCTAGTTGATATTCATGACATTTGGGTTTTTGCATCATGTTGTACGCAAGAGGAGGAATGTCCATACCAATTTTCAGCCCCCCATGTGCCCGTTTGACATGTTTTTCATAGCCTTTCCATTTGCAGATTGCTAAGTTTCTCCAGGAGTGCACGATTCAGTTTTCTAAGTAGCTTACTTTGGGGCCTTGCCATTTGCGCTAGGGTTGAGGTCAAACATAATTGAATGATGTTCCATACTGTAGACATGGAAATTTTTCCCCTTGATAAGTTTTAGACTATGACAAATCCGTTCGACCTATTTCCTCAGACAGCTCCGGATGCAACTTCTACTGTTTTACTGCCTTTCAATTCAAGATGTTCTAAGTGGCTGTCTTTGAGGTTTATTTCTGGGTAATCATTTTACCATCCTAGAAATCTTATTATAGACTTGTTTTCTATGTGTGAGAGAGATCAATCATTCAAGGTTTCAAACCCTGAGAGTTCCATTTGATCGGATTGCAAGGTCAAGTAAAAAAGGTGTTCAATAATGATAAAAAGTGCGGATAGAATAACTGTGCAAAGTAATAATTTTCATAAATTTGTATCTTTTTTCCAGTTGCTTGTCTCGAGTTGAGGGTTGTTTTGTTGCATTCCTTGTATATGAGGCTTCTTCCAAATTTAGTGGCATGCCCTCAGCTCATCGTTTGATATTTTTCATCCATCTCCTTCCATGGCAGTCGGCAGTGTTTTTCAGTTTGTGTTTGCCGGCAATTCTGAACGAGCGTTTTAGAGTCTTCAAATCTCCTGCCTCGTTCATTTTTAGGTGAAGCCATCTGATGAGATTATTATCTATAGTACAAAGTCTGTATTCACCAACTTTCAGCTTCCAGGGATAAGTTTTCATCAATGTTTTAATGGCACGACTAGAGGCGTTTTATTCAAATTTGCCAACTGGCAAAGTCATAGAAATTGAAGTTTTGTTTAAAGTTTTTGGTTGTTCAGATTGGATCTAGTTGCAACTACCAGTTGTCCAGATGATCATTTTCAAGGCCGGTTGTTTGAATTTGAAAAATAATTAGGCCAGACCCGCCTCGGGTCCAGCCTACCTCATTATTTTTAAAGATAATTTTGTCGATTATGCCAGGCAGGCCATCTATATTTTACACTATCAATTGTTCCAAGAATGGATATGTCAAGTTTTTGGGAAAATAGTTATGAAATGTTTGAATGTTGAAAATTGTTGAGTTTAAATAGCTAAGAAGTCTGGGTATATCAGAAGATGTGCTCCACAAGGCTGTTGCTAAAATGAAGGATTCTCTAGTCGGGAAGTAGTGAAGATGATGGCCAATGTGCAAGTTGTTAACTGTGGTAGTTTTGATTGCATTTTTTATGCATACTTTTTAGAGAGCTTTTGATGATTAATGGATTTGTGCACACCATTTTGTTGAAATTCTTGGGTGCACTATGGAGTGGTTGTGTGTTTCAAAAGGGCGATGCCATGTGCATACAATAGTAGAAGCATGCTTTTGGATTGGGAGGTTCAACGTAAGTACTTAAATGTACATGATTATGAGATTGTCAATTGAGTGGTGTGGCTGTTGTTGGAGTCCACCCAACCAAAGGATTCTTTTGTCGAGCTTGCAAAAGAGCTTTCCCGAGTAAACTTATGTTGTGCACACTCTTGTTTATTTTCCCAACTACTATGTTTTTTATTTATGCAAACCATTTTATGGTCTCTATGTGTTTCATCATTGATGTTGCGCATTTTCTTTGGGATGTGTATGTCTCTTTTAAAAAGTTTGTTTGTTTGCGTGAGTAGAGGAGTGTTTGCAGACATCCAGGAATGCACCAAACAAAAAGAACGCACCAAATATTTTGTGATGACAACATAAGTGGAGTGTGTGAGTTTTCAAAATATATGCAGCATACACCAAATCGAAAGGGGGGTTTTGTGTTTATGCTAGAGATCACAAGTATGTATAAAACAAGGGGGAATGGATTAAGAGAGAAGCGACTATGGGTTTTAGAGGCTTGCGCAAGCCTTCAATGGGCAATGGAAGGCTTCCCTCACACAACATTTTCTCCCTTTTGATATGCTGATTGCAAGCTTTGGATAAAGCCTGGGTGTTGTCCACACAAATAAAATAATAAAAATTGAGGAGGCTGACAGTGTTATCCCCTCTCACACACTAGCGTAAGGTTATGTAGGTCCTTCTCCCTCACTCACGCACTAATGGAAGGGTTGTCACTATTTTAAGAAAGGATGCTCTAGCAGGGAATCATGTGAATGAAAGAGTTGGGCGGTTAAATGGTGGACTAGGCATACACAAATATCCCACATTCATCCTGCCATGAGTAAATGAAGCATTTAAAAGAAGTAGTGCCAACTTATGAAGTAAAGTGAAGTTGGGAGAAGGCTTTGTAGAGGGGCCATTGATATGTGTGGGCCTAGGTAGTGCGTGCCAGCTGAGCACGCACTACAGAGTATTATTTTGGAAGGGAATATTATAAATCTAGGGGATGTTTAGTCCCACATTGACAATAAAATGTAGAAATTGAATGATTATAAGGAAAACCACGCAATAGATTAGGTGTCCAAAGTGGACGGCCGGTTGGAGGCCATAATGTGCATGCGTGAACCGAGGAATTAACAAGTGGATGGTGACTTGGCAAGTGGGCCCCACATGCGAGCTAAGGTATATTTTGACAAAATGTGCAGGTGATCATCGGTTACATCGAGATGTGTGCCCAAATCAACGAACATTGTTATTTCACAAAAATGAAGATGCACGATGGATACATCTATGAAATAGTGACAAAGTGACACCTTTCAAGGTGATGACGTGGCCAAGGAGATACAATTTGATGCCAAGTGAACATTACAGTGAATCACAAATGTGACATGTGGCAGAGGACCGATGACAAAGCAGTCAAATAGACAGCTAGGCATCCACCTTGAGATGCGTTCCAGATCAATGGATAGCACTATTCCAGGAAGAAGAAGATGCTCGGTAGTTATATCTATGAAATAGCGACATGTTGGCATGTGTCAATCGACGAGCTGGCAGATATATCTAAGGTGGATGCCCAATTAGCAGGATAGACCAATCATAAAGTGACATGTGTCATAGGTGTGTGCAGAGGTCCAACAAGGTGATGAGGTGGTCGGTGGACCCAATCAAGTCATGCCACGTGGCATATGGGGCCCACCTCAAAATTTGAAGTATGCACAAAATAATTAAGAAAAATGATAAAGTTTCAACTATGTAGAAAGTCAAAATTTAAATGATGCACTCTGCTCACGGAAATGCTTCTTGGAGACTCATTTTTTACCCAAATATATAATATTATATGTTTTCAGAAACACCAGAAGATCGAGAATACAATGGCAGTGGTTAAAATTAGTTTTGACCAAATTAGTAGAAGCAGTAATGATTTTCATTTTCGAGATCAGAGTTTGGTGAAGATTTTTTATTTCAAACTTGACTGATATGCAAATCTGGCAAAGGGGGAAGATCATATTTTTAGCAGCTTGGCTTTCCTAGTAGAGATTCTTCTTGAGTTCACAAAGATATCAAATTTGTTGATTATTTCAAGGGCTTTATTGTTGATTTGATCTTTTTCAAAGGAAGTATCTAATTATTCCCAGGAATGTCTTGCAAAGTACAATCAGATCAGATTTCTTTTCTCATGCAGGCCTTGGATTTGTTGGTTAGGTTTACGGTTTTCAACCTAAATGATCTTTTTATTATTGTATCCTTATCTTTATAAAAGGATTTTTGTGATCATTTAGAAGGGCTGGCTGGAATTTCTTGACACGGGAAGCTGACAAGCTAAGTGTGTATCCTCAGTCCAGATTGTAATATATCTTGCTAGTTGTGTCAATACAATGGAAAAACCTTCAAAATCATTTGCATATTGTCTAAGTGTTGTATTCTGGAATATTTTATAATATAGGAGTTTGAATCCTCATACTTAATGTAGTTTTCAATTTTCAGATCTCTCCTTCTGTTGTGTTTCTTGTGTCTTGGGTTTTCTGACTCCTTGCATAGGGTTAACTTGTGTATATGTGTATTTCTCAGCATTGATCCAGGATCAAGTTAAAAGTCTCTAAATAAAGCATAGATTCATTTGGTTCAACATGAAGGATGTTTTATAAGTAGTGTATGAATCTGGTTTATTGTGTTTATGGCTTGGAATCTTTGTTCTTGTATTTTGTATCTGTCTTAGATATATTGCCCAATGGACAAGGCACTGATCAAAAATTAGTATCTCCTGTAGTGATGCTATTTTGGCATGGTTGTTTACATTCTGCAAGAAATCAAGTTAAAATCCTTTCTATCCTCTCAGTTTTATGCTATGGGTATCAGTTTCATCATAGCAATGGAGAGTCAATGAATGACTGGTTATCATTTCTTACTTTCTTGCTATTATTTGTTTTGTTCAAATCCAGTCTTGGTGTTGTAAAGAGTGTTTCATTTACTAGATTAGGTGCACCGACCTTGGTCTTGTAGAGCTAGAAGTGCAAAGTGTAGTCTTGTCCCTATAGTTGGTCCAGTTACCTATAGATTTCCCCATATTTGGAACTGACCATTCCCAAAATCAATCTTAGGTATATTGGTGTCTCATGGAGTGTAAAATCTATTCCAGGAACCAACAAAATGGTGACTCTACTAGGGAGAGAACATAAAAAAGAAATAAATCAGTTAAGAATCTCTGGTTGTATTACAAACTTTCAATATCTTACTACCCAAATTGATACAGTCCATCTGAGTCACCAACAAAATGGTGACTCTGCTGGGGAAGATTATAATCATGAGTAAATAATGTAGGATCCAAGTTGAGTTGGACTCCTCGCCTGCTTATTTCTATCAGTTGATATCTCTAGTGTTATAAATCAGTTATAAACAATGCAGGCACGAGTAGAGCTAGACTCTTGGCTGGCTTATTTATTTATCTAGTGGTTTCCATTGAAGTGTATAAGAGTCAGATTTAAAAGGTTTCAAATCATCTTACCAAGTTGTGAGTGGTGACTCTGAGATCCTCTGTTTTATTAGTGCAAAATTCAAAATAAAAGATATGATGTATCCAGCTCTAATAAATAGTATTTGAAATTATGGTGAAGTTATGTGTTGACTGGAAAAGGAGTATATAGAAGCAGAGATAAAATATTTTTCCTCTTCAAGGAGGTGGTGACTCTATAAAAAGAAACCTGTTGGAGCCATGAGGTGAGCTCTGAAATTTACCATTGTTTCTAGCCAAAGAAAATTTGCAGCATCAAGGAACTCACTAGGTATTTCTCACTCAATGTTTTATATTTGTATAATCCTTATTCGGTGAAAATGTCACCATATAAAAGGATTTTAGAAGTGTGGATCTGCATGTTTCTCTGGATTTAAAAAAAAACTGGGTTGTCTTTGGAGAAATATGTGTGATTTGATAATCTTTATGGTTGACTAAGGTATTTAAAATAAAAATCTGAAAATCTCATTAAGAGAAAGTGCAGTCCATAATGGATTCAAGTAGAGGTCTTTCTGTACAGAGGTATGTGCCATTATGTTTTGATTACATACATGGTTTTTCAAATGAGATTCCTACTAGGATTAGGAAGCATTTGCAAGAGTTTAAAGGGAAACGATCAGATTCAGCACATGAACATTTACAAGGATTTGTTGATCTGATGGCAGACTTTGAGATTTTTCATGAAGATTTCATCATGAAGTTGTTGGTTCAGACATTAAAGATGATGTCAGGGTCTGGTTTTATTCCTTGCTAGCAAATTCAATTTCTCCATGGTAGGACTTCAATTCAGCTTTCACAGAATAGTTTGCTGAGAGAATTGATATGAGCATTCTACTGAACAAATTGATGAAGATTCAAATAGAAGAAGATGAGTTAGTCCCATCTTTCAACATTAGATTTGTCAAGACATTAAGTGATATTCCAATGAGTTACAGACCCAATGATCAAGTATGTTTAATAATTTATTTGGGTGCTTTTGGTAGAAAGATGAGCTTCATGTTAAGAAATAAAAAGCCAAACAATTTACATCAGGATTTTATAATAGCAATGGACATTGAAAATAATTTGAGATATAAAATTTCCAAAGGGTTTTTTTTTAAGAATAAGGTGTCTCAACATTGGATAATTCCTATTCTTATTATTTTTTTTTGTAAAATGTATTTCTTGCAAATAATGTAATTAAGTGTGAGTGTACATGTCTAGTTGGCATGTTGATGTGTCACTCCACTTGATGTGTCGGCATCTTGAATTGTGTGTAAGGAGATCATGGCTGAAATGGTTATGACAGGTTCCTATGACATGTAAGAGCTATGTCTGGAAGATTCAATGACAGATGAAGACATGTGGTAACTGATAAAATTGTGTACTATACACTCTTCCCCAATCATGGGGTTCTGGGCATCACCCCGAAAAAAAATTTTGGGTTCCTATTTTCTTAAAGAATGGTAAAACCCTAATACGACTATCTTTGAAAGTTTCCCTAAAAAGGGAAGTGCATGTAATAAGCATTTTTTAGGGTTGTGAAGATAGGAGAAGTTAGTGTATTGTTGGAACATTTTATGCTACCGTGATTTGTCTTCAAGAGTGGGAAAATCTTCTGAAAGAACTTGCATTGCAAGTGTATTGTAAACTGTAATAGTTTTGATTAATACACTGTGCAGGTTTTGGAGTGCTGGGGTTTTTACCGAAAGGTTTCCCTAGGGTAAATCATTATGTCATTCTCTATTTTCTATATGCATGGTATATGGCTGCAATATCATTGTTAAAGTAGTTAACGAATCTGAAATTATAAGGATTTAAAATAATTTGCACAATACTTTCCTTTGGAGATTAGTGTAGGAAGTTGTTTCCACACCTGAGTTTCCTTACAAGTGGTATCAGAGCCTGATCAACTTTTGATCCTAGTTGTTGGGTATGGTTTTTTGAGCTAATCTCAAGTTGAGTGGGAGTTTTGTGCAGAGCATTCTGAATCTTATTTATAGATTGAGATGGCAAGTTCCTCATACAGTAGAATGGAGGTGGAGAAATTTAATGGCACTAATTTCAAGTTATGGAAACTCAAGATGCAAGACATGCTTGAAGACCATGATCTATGGGAGGCTACTTCACTTGATGTGAAACCTACAGCGATATCACAAGCAGATTGGGAGATCAAGGATCGGAAGGCTAAGGGTCTCATCTGACGATGTCTAGCAGATGTCATTCTTCTGAATGTTCTTGATGAGACTACTGCAAATTCTTTGTGGAAACGGCTTGGGTCTATGTATCAGGCCAAATCTTTGGTGAATAAGTTGTTCCTAAGAAATAAGTTGTATTTTTTAAGAATGGAGGAAGGTGGATCTGTAACTGATCATCTCAATGCATTCAATTTATTGATTGCACAGTTGGCATTACCCGGTGCCAAGATTGAGGAGAAGGATCGTTGTATGACCTTGCTTTGTTCCTTGCCAGATTCATGGGACCATCTTTTGATGGCTCTCAAAAGTACTATAGTCACATTCTATATGGATGATGAGGTGTCTTCCCTCCTATTTGAGGAGATGCGAAGAAAGACTTCAGATTCATCTAAGGAAGCCCTTGTTGTTTGCGGGAGATCCAATGACAAAGGAAAGAAAACTAACAACAATTCAAAGAAGGGCAGATCCAAATCTCGTGGGAGTTCTAAGACTCCTAGAAAGTCTAGGACAAAATGTTGGAACTGTGATAAATATGGGCACTTCTGGAGGGACTGCAAAGAACCGAAGAAGAAAAAGAAAGGCTTAGATTCAACTTCTAAAAAATCTCAAGAAGATGGAAATGCTTTTATTGCAGCTTTGGTAGCCCATGCATCTGATGATGTGTGGTTGGTAGACTTGGGTGCTTCTTTTCACATGAACTCTCATCGAAACTGGTTCTCAAAATATGAAAAGTTTGATGGTGGAAAGGTGTACTTGGGTGATGATTCTCACCTAAAGATAGTTGGACGCAGAAGGGTCACTATCAAATTTCCTGATGGATGAGTAAAGGGAATCAATGGAGTTATGCACATTCTAAGTTTGGCATGAAACCTATTATCTATAAGTATGCTAAATGATGTAGGTGTGCAGGTTGTTTTTTCAAAAGAAGGATGCAAGATGATGAGAGGATCGAAAGTGCTTGTGAGGGGTACTAGGAGAGGTACCTTATTTCAACTAGATGCATGTATTCCTCTATGTAATAGTTCTTCATCCTCACCATCTGAACGAGCAATGAAGAAGTCTATGATTATTGGTTCCGATGGCAGTGCAAACACTTTGGAAGGTAAGCTTCCTACAGAAAAGACAATGTTGTGGTATATGAGATTTGGCCACATTGGTGAAAAGGGTCTCAGAACCCTAAAAAATAAAAACCTCATTGAGGGGTTAAATGATTGCAATCTCAAGTTTGACTTATTTGAACACTATGTCTATGGTAAACAAAATCGTGTTTAATTTTACTCTAGTTCTCACAAATCTTCTAATGTTTTGGATCTTATTCATTCTGATGTATTTGGTCCTGTAAAAGTTCCTTCAATCTCCAAGTCTATATTTTTTGTATCTTTCATAGCTGATTATAGTAGAAGGACTTGGATTTAATTCCTTAAAAGTAGGACACAAGTCTTTAGTCGATTCAAAGAATTTAAAACTCTTGTAGAGAATCAGACTAGTAAGAAGATTAAGTGTGTGAGAACTAATAATGGTGGTGAGTTTTTCTCAGTAGAGTTTGAACAGTTCTGTAAAGAACAAGGTATCAAGAGGCATAAGACAACTCCTTATACCCCACAGCAAAATGGAGTTTCAGAGAGAATGAATAGGACACTGATGGAGAAGGCTAGGAGTATGCTTAGTGGAGCTGGTTTAGAACAAAGGTTTTGGGCCAAAGCTTTGGCCACTGCTTGCTATCTGGTTAACAGATCTCCTACATCATCTCTTGTTGGTTAGACACCCATGGAGGTGTGGTCTAGTAAGAAGCATTCAATTAGACATCTTCATTTTTTTGGTTGTGAAGCTTATGCACATGTTCCAAAGGAGAAAAGATCTAAGTTGGAAAACAAAGTTGTCAAATGTATTTTCATTGGATATAGTGTTGGTGTAAAAGGATACAAGCTTTGGGATCCTGTGACTAGTAAGGTGTTGTATAGTATAAATGTTATTTTCAAAGAGCTAACATCTTCTCCTATTGTGCTACAACCAGATGAAAAAGAAATGGAAAAAGATGTTGTTCAATTGCCTCCTACCCCTGAGAAGACTGAACAGAAAGACCATGTTGGGTCTAATGATGAGGAGAGCTCTAGCAGCTCTGATAGTTCAGAAGAAGAGAAAGAACAACCTCAACCTTAGCCCTTGAGGAGATCCATGAGAGAAAGAAAGCAACCAGAAAGATTTGGTTATTCTATGTTAGATTCTAGTTGTGCTTTTGCTTTGATTACTAACATTGATGAGCCTAGATCTATGAAAGAGGCTTTGGGCATGGAAGATGCAGGTTCCTAGATTGAGGCTATGGATGATGAGATGGCTTCATTAGAGAAAAACAAAACTTGGGACCTTGTACCTTTTCCTAAAGGGAGAAAATCTATTGGCTGTAAATGGGTGTTCAAGAAGAAATTCATAGGTAGAGGGAATAGATTATGGTGAAATATTATCTCCTATTGCAAAGTTGACATCCATTAGATTTATGTTATCTCTTGCTGCATCATATGATTTAGAGATAGAATAGATGGATGTGAAGACAGCTTTCCTTCATGGTGATTTGGAGGAAGAGATTTATATGTCACAACCTAAGCACTACATTGTTAAAGGTAAAGAATCCTTAGTTTGCAGATTAAAGAAATCTCTATATGGTTTGAAGCAATCTCCTAGGATGTGGTACCTTAAGTTTGATGCCTTTGTGTTGTCAATTGGATTTGTAAGATCAAAATTAGATCATTGTGTTTATTTCAGAGTTGAAAATGATGGCCTTCTTATTGTTGCATTATATGTTCATGATATGTTGCTATTTGTGAAGGGTAAGGGTATGATTTCTGATTTTAAATCTCAGTTGTCAGCACAATTTGAGATGAAAGATCTTGGGGCAGCAAGGTACATCTTGGGTATGGAAATCAGTAGAGACAAGTCTAATAGAAAACTTTGGTTGAGTCAGAGTAAGTATGTGAAGTCTGTGTTGGATAGGTTTAGCATGGCAGATTATAGACCACTATGTGTTCCTATTTCTATGGGAACAAAGTTATCTGTAGATGATTGTCCAAAATCTCCTAGTGAGGTGGAGGACATGAGTAGAGTACCTTATGCTAGTGTAGTTGGTAATCTTATGTATGCTATGGTCTGTACTAGACTAGACATTGCCCAAGCAGTGGGAGTCCTGATTTGGTTTATGGCTAACCCTAGACAGGTACATTGGGATGCAGTTAAGCGAGTATTTAGATATTTGAGGAGTACATCAAATTACTCCATATGTTACCATGGTAACTCTTCTTGATCTTCACATTTAGTTTGTATTCATGGGTTTGTGTATTCAGATTGGGTAGGTGATATTGATAGCAGGAGATCCACCAAAGCTTATGTGTTCACTATGTTTGGTGGTGCTATCAGTTGGATGAGTAAGCGACAACCTGTGGTTACTTTGTCCACTACAGAAGCTGAGTACATGGCTACTACTCATGCTTGTAAGGAAGTCATTTGGCTTAGGAGATTGTGTTCTGATGTTGGTGTTGATGCAGAATAGATTACTATTTGGTGTGTCAGTCAGAGCGCTATTTGGCTTGTGAAGAATCCAACTTTTCATGCCAGAACGAAGCACATTGATGTGCAGTTTCACTTTGTGAGAGATATGGTGGAAGATGGAAAGGTAAATTTGGAGAAGGTAGATACTGTGAAGAATGTTTCAGATGCATTAACAAAACCTATGGGCACTGAGAAGTTTATATGGTGTTCAGAGTCTATGGGCCTTTTGGCCTATAGCGGTTAGTTCCTGTTATGTTCATGTTGCTCTTACAAGGTGTTCGACAAGTGGGAGAATGTTAGGAATAAGGTGTCTCAACCTTGGATAATTCCTATTCTTATTATTTTTTTTGTAAAATGTATTTCTTGCAAATAATTTAATTAAGTGTGAGTGTACATGTCTAGTTGGCATGTTGATGTGTCACTCCACTTGATGTGTCGGCATCTTTAATTGTGTGTAAGGAGATCATGGCTGAAATGGTTATGACGGATTCCTATGACACGTAAGAGCTATATCTAGAAGATTCAATGATAGGTGAAGACATGTGGCAACTGATAAAATTGAGTACTATACACTCTTCCCCAATTGTGGGGTTCGGGGCATCACCCTGAAAAAAAATTTCAGGTTCCTATTTTCTCGAAGGATGGTAAAACCCTAATACTGCTATCTTTGAAAGTTGCCCTAAAAAGGGAAGTGTGTGTAATAAGCATTTTTTAGGGTTGCGAAGATAGGAGAATTTAGTGTATTGTTGGAATGTTTTATGTTGTCATGATTTGTCTTCAAGAGTGCGAAAATCTTCTGAAAGAACTTGCATTGCAAGTGTATTGTAAACTGTAATAGTTTTGATTAATACACTGTGCAGGTTTTGGAGTGCTAGGGTTTTTACCGAAAGGTTTCCCCAAGGTAAATCATTTTTACATTCTCTATTTTTTGTATGCATGGTATATGGCTGCAATATCATTGTTAAAGTAGTTAACGAGTCTAAAATTGTAAGGATTTAAAAGAATTTGCACAATACTTTACTTTAGAGATTAGTGTAGGAAGTTGTTTTAGCACCTGAGTTTCCTTACATTTTTATCTGCTGGAGTCCATTGTTATAATGTTCCAACCGGATAAGGTAGGTATAAATCAACAAATGAAACTCAATGTCAAAAGGATTCCATCTATGTCGATCTTACTAATCATGTTTCAAGTTATGCTTTTGATCAGAGTGTGAATGAAGAAAATTTGCAGCAAACAATCAATGTCCTTTATATGGAAGTTAACATGGTTAGTGAAGAATTGCAACATTTTCTTGATGTAGACATAGATATATACAAGGGGTATACACCAAGTATTTTTGAAACTAGTTCTTCTAGTTGTGAGGCTGCAGGGACTTATTGTTTGTAGTCAAGTAAAGAAAATGAAGAGGGGGTAGATCTTTCATCAGATGATGATAAAGCCCCAAGTGATGAAATTCTATCAAATCTCAATGATGTTGGTAGTGAAGAAGAAGATTTGAGGAGCCAGAGTGATCTTGATCTTCTTGAAGACAAGTTAATGGTTTATGGACAGCCTTGTGAAAAGAATGAATAATTATCATGTGCTCAAAATAATTTTGAAGAAGCTGACATGACTAGAACAATAATGCATTCTTTTGTTTCAGATGACAGTGGCGATGAAACTAATTTTTCAATTTGTATGTTTTCATATTTTGATTTACCGTGTGAAGTTGTTAATTATAAGATAAATGAGGGTTTCTATGAGCCTGAATATGAAACCATGGTAGCTCAGTTTTCCCTTGAACTAGAAATGGAAGTCAACTAGTTTGATATAGATACTAAAGATTCTGATATTGTCAATAACATGGAACTAGTATCTTATCAGGAAAAATTTAATAATGCTGAAAATCTGCCCTATAACAATGGGTTGTGTCAACTTGACATATGCCAAAGGGAGAACATGTGCAAAGGGTTTCCTGCTAATTTGTTTGAACCACAATTTGAAGCATTTAATGAAAAGTTGAATGACATTTCAAATTCCATATCAGATTGTTTGCTTCAGCCAGAGGTGTGTCCTTTCTTCCAAGATTTGGATGTAAAGAGTGTTGATGTCCTATTTCTAGAAGACATTGAAACAAGTCAACAAGAACATATCAGTTACCAATCAAAAAAAGCATCTTTCATTGTTTCAATTCAGCATGATGATGTTTCCCAGAATGAATTCAATTTGAAGCCACAAGTGACACTACAAAATGATTTTCTTGAATGCTTGTGTGATATGCATATGGTTGAACTTCAGAGCTTCCCTTTTGATGTTCAAACATGCAATGAAGGTGCTGATTGATTTCCATATACAGAGCTGAAAAGTTAGGATAGCGTGTCTAATGGTTCCAAATCTTACATTGGTTATGATGTTTTTCTAGATAAAGAAGTGTGTTATTCAAGTGATCAAAAATTAGATTACCATGATGTGAAAGAAAGGTTTTCTTGTGAGCATCCCTATGCAAATAGACATGATGATGTTGTTTCCTCTTGTGCAAATAAATATTATGATGCTGATAGTGAATTCAGTGAATGTGAAGATGATGAGGAAGATTCTATGGTTAATAGTGTTCCCATTAAGTTTGTAGACCTCTCTTTTTATCAACATAAGAGAACAATCTTCTTGTCTTAGTATAAGAAAGATTTTTGCAAACAAAAAGATGATTATGATGCAGATGAAAGTTCCTGAAGTGATGGCTTTGCACAAGCTAACTTGAGCCAAGAGTTTGCAGCCCCTGTTATAAATGAGGAAGAAGTTTGCAGCATCAAACAAGAAGCCAAAGAGGATGAACATGAAATCCATATCCACTAACCAGTGAAGAAATCTCAGTATTCTTGGCTGTTGATTTTTAGAGGTGTGCCTCAAATGTGGATTCTACTTTGCAATATCCAATTGATCCATGTTTTGACACTGATGATGAGGCATGTGCTCAAAATGATAAAGATAATGATTCATGTTTACATGAATACTCCTCATATAATAAGTTTGCAGAAGAAGTGAATGAAGACCATGATAGTGTGTTGTCTTGTCATGAAGATTCCAATGATGAACAAGTTTCTTTTTCAGTTTCTTTTCCTTCTTTTGATAAGTATGATGATGATTGTGACAGTGATAGGGATAATAAATTTCTTGATGAAAATGATGATACGGGTCAGATGTCCTTATGTCACAATGTTTATGAAAAAGGATTGCACTTGGTTCATGATTTAGATTGTGAATACATACTTGAGGAGCCAAGTCACTCAATGGTTGAATCATCCCATAAAGACAAAGCTAAGGAAATTTTTCATTTTTAGCCAGGTGAGTTTTTAGTAATGCATGATGGTCATTATAGCTTATCTTTTGAGGCATTACTAGATAAGTTTTATATTTCCAGTCCTCATCAAGAAGAGGTAAAAGATGTTTTGTATTTACTAGAATATGTACATGAGGTTGGTTGTGACCAAAAGAGTGTAGATTGTGACAAGTACAGGATTACCTTTCAGCTCAAAAAATTTCATATATGTTGGCAGCCTGTATTTCAAAAGTTTTTCAAGTGGCTCATCTCATATATGGATGAAAATCATATATATGATAGGGGTAGGAAGTCGTTCCAATTTTGAGGCTTTGAGCCTTTGCAAGTAATGTATATTTTTGTACTTTTTCTTTCTTTTAGTAAGTTTCCCTATTTTTGAAAGAGAGCAAGAAGTTAGTTTTCATTTTTGAGTGGTCTGTTGTACCAAAGATTCATGAATTCTCTACATGCCCGCAAGGGACATGCATCCCCAATCAGAGCCACTATTGGTACTCTAAAAAAATCTAGATAGTTTTGATCCCATAATCAGAGATTTTTCCTAAGGCAAAGTTCAGTGCTTCAAAGAACAGTTTAAAAGGACTAAGGTTCAAGTGTATACAAAGATAGGTTTGATGAATTTCATGGGATAGGGCTTAGGACATATGTTCCTCACCTTTCATTTGGAATATGCAATTGGTTACAACTTTCAGAATTCATTTCTGATAAGCTTCAGAGATACCCGTTTGGAGGCCAGTGTTCAAATCTGCACTTTACATTCTATCCGGTTTTAACTAAATGGCCTACTTCAGAGGTTTACATCTGACACCTAGTTGATATTCATGACATGTGGGTTGTTGCATCATGTTTTACGCATGAGAAGGAATTTCCATACCAATTTTCAGGTCCCCATGTTCCCGTTTGACATGTTTGCCAGAGCCTTTCCGCTTGCAAATTGCTAAGTTTCTCCAAGAGTGCACAGTTCGGTTTTCTAAGTAGCTTACTTTGGGGACTTTCCATTTGTACCTGGTTCAAGGTCAAATATAAGTGAATGATGTTCCCTACTATAGACATGGAAATGTTTTTCCTTGATAAGTTTCAGAATATGACAAATCCGTTTGACCTATTTCCTTAGACAGTTCCGGATGCAACTTCTACTATTTTACTACCTTTCAGTTCGGGATGTTCTAAGTGGCTGACTTTGAGGTTCATTTCTAGATAATCATTTTATCATCCATGAAATATGATTATAGACTTGTTTTCTATGTGTGAGATAGATCAATCATCCAAGGTTTCAAACCCTGAGAGTTCTATTTGATCGGATTGCAAGGTCAAGTAAAAAGGTGTTCAATAATGATAAAAAGTGCGGATAGAATAACTGTGCAAAGTAACCATTTTCATAAATTCATAGCTTTTTTCCAGTTGCTTGTCTCTAGTTGAGGGTTTTTTTTTTGCATTTCTTGTAAATGAGGCTTCTTCGAAATTCAGTGGCATGCCCTCTGCTCATCGTTTGATATTTTTCATCCATCTCCTTCCATGGCAGTCGGCAGTGTTTTTCAGTTTGTGTTTGCCAGCAATTCTGAATGAGCATTTTAGAGTTTTAAAATCTCCTGGCTCGTTCATTTTTAGGCGAAGCCATCTGACAAGGTTATTATCTATAGTACAAAGTTTGTATTCACCAACTTCCAACTTCTAGTGATAAGTTTTCATCAATGTTTTAATGGCACAACTAGAGGCATTTTATTCCAATTTGCTGACTAGCAAAGTGATAGAAATTGAAGTTTTGTTTAAAGTTTCTGGTTGTCCAGATTGGATCCGGTTGCAACTGTCAGTTGTCTGGATGATCATTTTCAAGGCCGGTTGTTTGAATTTGAAAAAAATTTAGGTCGGACCTGCCTGGGGTCTAGCCTGCCTTATTATTTTTAAAGATAATTTTGTCGATTATGCCAGGCAAGCCATCTATATTTTGCACTATCAATTGCTCCCAGAATGGATATGTCAAGTTTTTGGGGAAACAGTTATGAAATGTTTGAATGTTGAAAATTGTTGAGTTTAAATAGCTAAGAAGTCTGGGTATATCAGAAGATGTGCTCCATTAGGCTGTTGCTAAAATGATGGATTCTCTGGTCGGGAAGTAGTGAAGATGATGGCCAATGTGTAGGTTGTTGACTGTGGTAGTTTTGATTGCATTTTTTATGCATACTTTTTACAGTGTTTTTGATGATTAATGGTTTTGTGCACACAATTTTGTTGAAATTCTTGGGTGCACAATGGAGTGGCTGTGTATTTCAAAAGGGTGATGCCATGTGCATACAATAGTAGAAGCACACTTTTGGATTGGGAGGTTCAGCGTAAGTACTTAAATGGACATGATTATGAGATTTTCAATTGAGTGGTGTGGCTGTTGTCAGAGTCCACCCAACTAGAGGATTCTTTTTCCGAGCTTTCCAAAGAGCTTTCCCGAGTAAACTTATGTTGTGCACACTCTTGTTTATTTTCCCAACTGCTGTGTTTTTTATTTATGCACACCATTTTATGGTCTCTACATGTTTAATCATTGATGTTGCGCATTTTCTTTGGGATGTGTATGTCTCTTTTAAAAATTTTATTTGTTTGCGTGAGTAGAGGAGTGTTTGCAGACCTCCAGGCATGCACCAAACAAAAAGAATGCACCAAATATTTTGCGATGACAGCATAAGTGGAGTGCGTGAGTTTTCAAAATATATGCAGCATACACCAAATCAAAAGGGGGGTGTTGTGTTTATGCTAGAGATCATGAGTATGTATAAAACAAGGGTGAATGGATTAAGAGAGAAGGGGCTATGGGTTTTAGAGGCTTGCGTGAACCTTCAAAGGGCAATGCAAGGCTTCCCTCACACAACATTTTCTCCATTTTGATGTGCTGATTGCGAGCTTTGGATAAAGCCTGGGTGATGTCGACACAAATAAAATAATAAAAATTGAGGAGGCTGACAGTGTTATCCCCTCTCACACACTAGCGTAAGGCTATGTAGGTCCTTCTCCCTCACTCACGCACTAATGGAAGGGCTGTCACTATTTTGAGAAAGGATGCTCTAGCAGGGAGTCATGTGAATGAAAGAGTTGGGCGGTTAAATGGTGGACTGGGCATACACAAATATCCCACATTCATCCTGCCATGAGTAAATGAAGTATTTAAAAGAAGTAGTGCCAACTTATGAAGTAAAGTGAAGTTGGGCGAAGGCTTTGTGGAGGGGCCATTAATATGTGTGGGCCCAGATAGTGCATTCCATCTAGGCACACACTACGGAGTATTATTTTGGAAGTGAATATTATAAATCTAGGGGATGTTTAGTCCCACATTGACCACAAAATGTAGAAATTGAATGTTTATAAGGAAAACCACACAATAGATTAGGTGTCCAAAGTGGATGGCTGGTTGGAGACCATAATATGTGCATGTGAACTAAGGAATTGACAAGTGGATGGTGACTTGGTAGGTGGGCCCCACATGCAAGCTAAGGTATATTTTGATGAAATGTGCAGGTGATTGTCCGTTATATTGGGATGCATGCCCAGATCAACAGACATCATTATTCCCCAAAAATGAAGATGCACGATGCATACATCTACGAAATAGTGACAAAGTGACACCTATCAAGGTGATGTTGTGGCCAAGGAGATACAATTCGATGCCAAGTGAACATTGCAGTGAACCAGAATGTGACATGTGGTAGAGGACCAATGACAGAGTAGTCAAATAAATAGCCAATCGGCCACCTTGAGATGCATTTCAGATCGACAGATGGCGCTATTCTGGGAAGAAGAAGATGCTCGGTAGTTATATCTATGAAATAGAAACATGTTGACATGTGTCAATCGACGAGCTGGCAGATATATCTAAGGTGGATGCTCGATCAGCAGGGTAGATCAATCAGAGAGTGACATGTATCATAGGTGTGTGCAAAGGTCCAGCATGGCGATGAGGTGGTCGATCGACCCAATCAGGTCATGCCATGTGGCGTATGGGGCCCACCTCAGAATTTGAGGTCTACACAGAATAATTAAAATAAATGATAAAGTTTCAACTATGCAGAAAATCAAAAAATTTAAATGATGGAGGCTGCTCTCAGAAATGCTACTTGGAGACTCTTTTTTTACCCAAATATATAAGCATTATATATTTTTGGAAATGCCAGAAGACCAGGAATACAGTGGCGTTTGTTAAAATTAGTTTTAAACAAATTGGTAGAAGCAGTAATGACTATCATTTTCAGGATTAGAGTTTGGTGAAGATTTTTTATTTCAGACTTGACTGATATGTAAGGAAACTCAAGTGCAAAAATAGCTTCTTGCACTAATCTCTAAAGGAAAGTATTGTGCAAATTCTTTTAAATCCTTACAATTTCAGATTCGTTAACTACTTTAACAATGATATTGCTGCCATATACCATGCATATAGAAAATAGAGAATGACACAATGATTTACCCTGGGGAAACCTTTTGGTAAAAACCCTAGCACTCCAAAACCTACACAATGTATTAATCAAAACTATTACAGTTTACAATACACTTGCAATGCAAGTTCTTTGAGAAGATTTTCACAACTCTTGAACACAAATCACGGTAGCATAAATGTACCAACAATACACTAACTTTTTCTATCTTCGCAACCCTAAAAAATGCTTATATCATGCACTTCCCTTTTTAGGGCAACTTCCAAAGATAGCCGTATTAGGGTTTTACCATTCTCTGAGAAAATAGGAACCCGAAACCCACGATTGGGGGAAGAGTGCACAGTACTCAATTTTATCAGTTGCCACATGTCTTCACCTATCATTGAATCTTCCAGACATAGCTCTTACATGTCATAGGAACTCATCATAACCATTTCAGCCATGATCTCCTTACACACAATTCAAGATGCCAACACATCAAGTGGAGTGACACATCAACATGCCAACTACACATGTACACTCACACTTAATTACATTATTTTCAAGAAATACATTTTACAAGACAAATAATAAGAATAGGAATTATCCAAGGTTGAGACACATTATTCCTAACATTCTCCCACTTTTCGAACACCTTGTAAGAGCAACAGGAACATAACAAGAACTAACCACTATAGGCCAAAAGGCCCATACACTCCGAACACCATATAAACTTATCAATGCCCATTGGTTTCGTTAATGCATTTGCAACATTCTTCACAGTATCTACCTTCACCAAATTTACCTTTCCATCTTCCACCATATGTCTCCCAAAGTCAAACTGCACATCAATGTGCTTTGTTCTGGCATGAAAAGTTGGATTCTTCGCAAGCCAAATAGCACTCTGACTGTCACACCAAATAGTAATCTCAATGCATCAACACCAACATCAGAACACAATCTCCTATGCCCAATGGCTTCCTTACAAGCATGAGTAGCAGCCATGTACTCAGCTTTTGTAGTGGACAAAGCAACCACAGGTTGTTGCTTACTCATCCAAATGATAGCATCACCAAATATAGTGAACACATAAGCACTGGTGGATCTCCTACTGTCAATATCACCTGCCCAATCTGAATCCAAAAACCCATGAATACAAACTAAATGTGGAGATCCAGAAGAGTTACCATGGTAACATATGGAGTAAACTAATGTACTCCTCAAATATCTGAATACTCACTTAACTACATCCCAATGTACCCATCTCGGGTTAGCCATAAATTGACTCAGGACTCCCACTACTTGGGAAATGTCTAGTTTAGTACAAACCATAGCATACATAAGACTACCAACTACACTAGCATAAGGTACTCTAGTCATGTCCTCCAACTCACTAGGAGATTTTGGACAATCATCTACAGATAACTTTGTTCCCACAGAAATAGGAACACATAGTGGTCTATAATCTACCATGCTGAACCTGTCCAACACAGACTTCACATAGTACTCTGACACAACCAAAATTTTCCGTTAGACCTATCTCTATTGATTTCCATACCCAAGATGTACCTTGCTGCCCCAAGATCTTTCATCTCAAATTGTGCTAACAACTAAGATTTAAAATCAGAAATCATACCCTTACCCTTCCCAAACAGCAACATATCATTAACATATAATGCAACAATAAGAAGGTGATCATTTTCAACTCTGGAATAAACACAATGATCTGATTTTGATCTTACAAATCCAATTGACAACACAAAGGCATCAAACTTAAGGTACCACATCCTAGGAGATTGCTTCAAACCATATAGAGATTTCTTTAATCTGCAAACTAAGGATTCTTTACCTTTAACAATGTAGTGCTTAGGTTGTGACATATAAATCTCTTCCTCCAAATCACCGTGAAGGAAAGTTGTCTTCACATCCATCTATTCTATCTCTAAATCATATGATGCAGCAAGAGATAACAAAAATCTAATGGATGTCAACTTTGCAACAGGAGAGAATATTTCACCATAATCTATTCCCTCTACTTATGAATACCCCTTTGCAACCAATCTAGCTTTGTACCTTTCAACACTGCCATCTACACAGAATTTCTTCTTGAACACCCATTTACAACCAACAAATTTTCTCCCTTTAGGTAAAGGTACAAGGTCCCAAGTTTTTTTTTTCTCTAATGGAGCCATCTCATCATCCATAGCCTCAATCTAGGAACCTGCATCTTCCATGCCCAAAGCCTCTTTCACAGATCTAGGCTAATCAGTGTTAGTAATCAAAGCAAAAGCACAACTTAAATCTAACATAGAATAACCAAACCTTTCTGGTTGCTTTCTTTCTCTCATGGATCTCCTCAAGGGTTGAGGTTGAGGTTGTTCTTCCTCTTCTTCCAAACTATCAGAGTTGCTAGAGCTCTCCTCATCATTAGGCCCAACATGGTCTCTCTGTTCAGTCTTCTCAGGGGTAGGAGGAAACTGAACAACATCTTTTTTCTTTTGTTTTTATCTAGTTGTAGCACAATAGGAGAAGATGTTAGCTCTCTAAAAATAACATTTCTACTATACAACACCTTACTAGTCACGGGATCCCAAAGCTTGTATCCTTTCACACCAACACTGTATCCGATGAAAATACATTTGACATCTTTGTTTTCCAACTTAGATCTTTTCTCCTTTGGAACATGTGCATAAGCTTCACAACCAAAAACACAAAGATGTCTAATTCAAGGCTTCTTACTAGACCACACCTCCATGGGTGTCTTACCAAAAAGAGCTGATGTAGGAGATATGTTAACCAGATAGCAAGCAGTGGCCATAGCTTTGGCCCAAAACCTTTGTTCTAAACCAGCTCCACTAAGCATACTCCTAGCCTTCTCCCTCAATGTCCTATTCATTCTCTCTGCAACTCCATTTTTTTGTGGGGTATAAGGAGTTGTCTTATGCCTCTCGATACCTTGTTCCTTACAGAATTGTTCAAACTCTTCTGAGAAAAACTCACCACCATTGTCAATTCTCACACACTTAATCTTCTTACTAGTCTAATTCTCTACAAGAGCTTTAAAGTCCTTGAACCAACTAAAGACTTGTGTCTTAGTTTTAAGGAAATAAATCCAAGTCCTACTGTAATCATCTATGAAAGATACAAAAAATACAGACTTGGAGATTGAAGGAACTTTTATAGGACCAAATACATCAGAATGAATAAGATCCAAAAACATCAAAAGATTTGTGAGAACTAGAGTAAAACTGAACATGATTTTTTTTACCATAGACACAGTGTTCATAGAAGTTTAACTCGAGATTGCAATCATTTAACCCCTCAATGAGGTTTTTATGTTTCAGGGTTCTGAGACCCTTTTCACCAATTTGGCCAAATCTCATATGCCACAACATTGTCTTTTCTACAGGAAGATTACCATCCAAAGTGTTTGCACTGCCATCAGAACCAATAACCACAAAATTCTTCACTGGTCATTCAGATGGTGAGGATGAAGAACTATTACATAGAGGAATACATGCATCTAGCTGAAATAAGGTACCTCTCCTAGCACCCCTCACAAGCACTATCGATCCTCTCATCATCTTGCATCCTTCTTTCAAAAAAACAACCTGCACACCTACATCATTTAGCATACTTACAGATAATAGGTTTCGTGCCAAACCCAAAATGTGCATAACTCTATTGATTCCCATTACTCATCCATTAGGAAATTTGATAGTTACCCTTCTTTGTCCAACTATCTTTAGGTGAGAATCATCACCCAAGTACACCTTTGCACCATCAAACTCTTCATATTTTGAGAACCGGTTTCAATGAGAGGTCATGTGAAAAGAAGAACCTAAGTCTACCAACCACACATCATCAGATGCATGGGCTGCCAAAGCTACAATAAAAGCATCTCCATCTTCTTGAGATTTTTCAGAAGCTGAATCTGAGCCTTTCTTCTTCTTCTTTGGTTCTTTGCAGTCCTTTTGGAAGTGCCTAGTTTTTTCACAGTTCCAACATTTCACCTTGGACTTTCTAGGAGTCTTAGAACTCCCATGGGATTTGGATCTACCCTTCTTTGACTTGTTGTCATTCTACTTTCCTTTGTCATTTGTTCTCCGGCGAATAGCAAGGGCTTCCTTAGATGAATCCAAAGTATTTCTTCGCATCTCCTCAGATAGCAGTGAAGACACCACATCATCCATACAGAATGTGACTATAGTACTTTTGAGAGCCATCACAAGATGGTCCCATGAATCTAGCAAGGAACAAATCAAGGTCATACAATGATCCTCCTCCTCGATCTTGGCGCCAAATGATGCCAACTGTGCAATCAATAAATTGAAAGCATTGAGATGATCAGTTACGGATCCACCTTCCTCCATTCTTAAAGAATACAACTTCTTTCTCAGGAACAACTTATTCACCAGAGATTTGGCTTGATACACAGATCTAAGCCATTTCCACAAAGAATTTGCAGTAGTCTCATCAAGAACATTCAGAAGAATGGCATCTGCTAGACAGAGCCTGATGAGACCCTTAGCCTTCTGATCCTTGATCTCCCAATCTACTTGTGATATTGCTGCAGGTTTCACATCAAGTGAAGTAGCCTCCCATAGATCGTGGTCTTCAAGCATGTCTTGCATCTTGAGTTTCCACAACTCAAAATTAGTGCCATTAAATTTCTCCACCTCCATTCTACTATATGAGGAACTTGCCATCTCAATCTGCAAATAAGATTCACAATGCTCTGCACAAAACTCCCACTCAACTTGAGATTAGCTCAAAAAACCCTACCCAACAACTAGGATCAAAATTTGATCATGCTTTGATACCACTTGTAATGAAACTCGGGTGCAGAAATAGCTTCCTACACTAATCTCTAAAGGAAAGTATTATGCAAATTCTTTTAAATCCTTACAATTTTAGATTCATTAACTACTTTAACAATGATATTGCAGCCATATACCATGCATACAAAAAATAGAGAATGACACAATGATTTACCCTGGGGAAACCTTTCGGTAAAAACCCCAGCACTCCAAAACCTACACAGTGTATTAATCAAAACTATTACAGTTTACAATACACTTGCAATGCAAGTTCTTTCAGAAGATTTTCCCAACTCTTGAACACAAATCACGGTAGCATAAAATGTTCCAAAAATACACTAACTTCTGCTATCTTCGCAACCCTACAAAATGCTTATATCATGTGCTTCCCTTTTTAGGGAAACTTCCAAAGATAGTTGTATTAGGGTTTTACCATTCTCTGAAAAAATAGGAACCCCGAACCCCATGATTGGGAAAGAGTGTACAGTACTCAATTTTATCAGTTGCCACATCTCTTCACCTGTCATTGAATCTTCCAGACATAGCTCTTACATGTCATAGGAATTCATCATAACCATTTCATCCATGATCTCCTTACACACAATTCAAGATGCCGACACATCAAGTGGAGTGACACATCAACATGCCAACTAGACATGTACACTCACACTTAATCACATTATTTGCAAGAAACACATTTTACAAAATAAATAATAAGAATAGGAATTATCCAAGGTTGAGACACCTTATTCCTAACATGATATGAAAATCTGGCAAAGGGGGAAGATCAGATTTTTAGCAGCTTGGCTTTCTTGGCAGAGATTCTTCTTGAGTTCACAAAGATATCAAATTTTTTGATTATTTCAAGGGCTTTATTGTTGATTTGATCTTTTTCAGAGGAAGTAGCTGATTATTCCTGGGAATGTCTTGCAAAGTACAATCAGATCAGATTTATTTTCTCATGCAGGCCTTGGATTTGCTAGTTAGGTTTAGGGTTTTCAACCTAAATGATCCTTTTATTGTTGTATCCTTATCTTTATAAAAGGATTTTTGTGATCATTTAGAAGGGTTGGCTGGAATTTCTTGACACATGAAGCTGACAAGCTAAGTGTGTATCCTCAGTCTAGATTTTAATATATCTTGCTAGTTGTGTCAATACAGTGGAAAAACCTTCAAAATCGTTTGCATATTGTTTGAGTGTTGTATTCTAGAATAGTTTGTAATATAGGAGTTTGAATCCTCATACTTAATAGAGTTTTCAATTTTCAAATCTCTCCTTTTGTTGTGTTTCTTGAGGCTTGGGTTTTCTGACTCCTTGCACAAGGTTTACTTGTGTATACGTTTATTTCTCAGCCTTGATCTAGGATCAAGTTAAAAGTCTCTGAATAAAGCATGGATTCATTTGGTTCAACATGAAGGATGTTTTATAAGTAGTGTATGAATCTGGTTTATTGTGTTTATGGCTTGGAATCTTTGTTCTTATATTTTGTATTTGTCTTAGATATATTGCCCAATGGACAAGGCACTGATCAAAAATTAGTATCTCCTGTAGTGATGCTAGTTTGGCATGGTTGTTTACATTCTGGAAGAAATTAAGTTAAAATCCTTTCTATCCTTTCTATCCTTTTAGTTTTACACTATGGGTATCACTTTCATCATAGAAATGGAGAGTCAACAAATGACTGGTTATCATTTAGTACTTTCTTTCTATTATCTACTTTGTTCAAGTCCATTCTTGGTGTTGTAAAGAGTGTTTCATTTACTAGATTAGGTGCACCCACCTTGGTCTTGCAGAGCCAGAAGTGCAGAGGGCAATCTTTTCCTTATAGTTGGTCCAGTCACCTACAGATTTCCCCATATTTGGAACTGACCATTCCCAAAATTAGTCTTAGGTATATTGGTGTCTCATGGAGTGTAAAATCCATTCCAAGAACCAACACTAAGTAAAAATGCAGTCAGCTTACCAATCAAATCATCAAGAGTAACAGTGTTGTTCAGCGTGGATCTCAATTCCCAAATAGAAGAGACTTGAATAGCATATCTTGGTGTAAGAGATAAGAATTTTTCTTACCACTTCATCTGCAGTTATTGTTCCACTAGCATCTTTGATAGCACTTACCACTTCTTTTATTCAAAAACTATATTGTGCAATGTTCTCTTCTTCTTTCATCCTCATCTCATTAAATTTTCCTCTCAGGCTATCAAAATTTTATTTTTGTACATGTAGATCACCTCCATAAACTAGTGCAAGTTTGTCCCACATCTCTTTTTCTATAATACTGTCCTTAATATCATTGAATTCAAGATCATTCAAGGAAGAGGCAATTTCAATCATTATCAATTTGTGTTCCTACTTTTCTCTCATCTGATCAAGTGTCATTGGTCCAGGAGGCGGTGGAGTGTAGTTAGTATCTAGATGATTAAGTGTAGAATCTCCAATCCTAGATAGGTATAACCTCATCCTTATTTTTCATCTAGAGAAACTCTCCTTGTTCATCTTAGGTACTTCTCTCCTATACATCTTTGGATCTTTTACTCAAGTGTTTCAAACTTATTCTTTTAGAGTACTTAGCTCTGATACCAATTGTTGCAGTATGAAGAGGGGGGTGAACCAGTAATCATTCATTCTTTGTACCTTAAAAATTGTTCTCTAATTAACTCGGTATCAACTCAGTCAGGCACAGTTCAACATTAATCGACAATAGTAAAATAGCTTTATCAATCATCAATAATAATCATAATAATCATTCAACACATATAAAACCATTATTTAACGTGGAAACCCAATTTGGGAAAAACCATTGTGGGAATTGTCACCCACTAAAGAAATACACTTCTGAAGTATGCTCGGTTAAAAGCCAATCTGGTTAAAGATTACATTACACACTATTAAGTGTGACTTGGTTAATGGATTTTCCTCATATCTATTAGGATCTTCACCCTTTTTGGAGAGGCATGGTTAAAGGTCTTCAAACACTCTTTCTATAATTTTATCTCTTGCAAGGATTTACAATAAGACTATTGAGTCCAATCGGTTAAGAGATTTTTCTATTATAAAAGTTGATAAGAAATAGTAGATAAATTGACCTATAAATTTGTAACTATCCTTTTCATAATTAGATCATTTGTGCACTCTTCTTCTTCACTTCAATCCTTCACTTTCCACTAGTTTCAACACTTCATCAAACTCAGCTTTCTAACTCAAAATTCACCCTTTTCCTTCTTCACTATATCAATCAGCGACTTAATAAATCTTCAACTAGCCAACCATTTTTCCATAGAATTTCATCCTTTATATAGACCTTTATTTTCCTCTTAATATCCTTTATCACATTTTATTTTTATTAATTTCAACCATCTAATCATCCTCATACACTAATTCAATGAATCTAGAGCTCGGTAAAATGTTTTATCATCACCTTGCAACTTGAAATTTTATTAGAACTTGTTCCTTCTCTTTTTGTCACTTAGATCTTACTATAGATCATCACTTTGAATTTTCCTAATTGTAGATCTCTTCAACTAAATCTTCCTCATCATTATAATCTTCTATCTCATTATAGCTCATCATTAAATGTCATTTTGATCTTTGTATTTAATTTTTGTTCCTTACTCAGTGACTAAATTCTTTTCTTCAACTAAATTTTGTTTAATTGTTCTTGGTGATGCAGGAGCATCTCGGGTCCTTGGCAATCCTGTGTCACCAAAATAATTTGGATTTTTGTCTGTGTTTCTCAGTTTCTTCTTTGACTAAGTTGGTTGGTAATTGGTCAGTTTCCTTTGGTTTCCGAGTGTGGTTGGTTCTCTCCTGGGTGGTTGGTTATTTCACTAGCACTCGGCATTGCTTGTCTGCTGCTTAGTTATCCTGCTTGCCAATGGGTTTAGTTTTGGTTCCTATTGTGGTTGACTTGTGCATTGATATTGGATCATGGAATTAATGTTTGTATCCATCATTAGGAAGCGTGTGGTCCTAGATTTGACCGTTACTTCCATTAATTGTGGATCTGAAGGCCAACATTGCTCGGTACCCTCTTGTATAAATGTAGATGTTTGGTGGTAGCTTAGGGAGAGTTTTTGGAGATAGAAGATAGAAGGAATTAGATTTGTGTTTGGTATTAGATCCTCACATGTTTGAGGACTTCTGAGATTGATTGTAATATCAGGCCCTAATCGGGAAGGCCTTACATCCCGGTATGTATGATTCAATTTGATGAAAGTTAATGAAAGTTCTGGCATTCTCTCTCTCACTTTTGTTGTTGTTGCTTCCACATGTGTATTGCAGGCTTGGATCATTAGGGTGTGCCATACCTTGGCCCCTAGTGCATCCCTACCCTTGTGTCAAATTGTATCAGAGTGAGGTGAGATCTTGATCTAGTTCAGCGAATCTAGGTTTGTTGGTTCCTCTTGAAGCCTTAGTTGAATTGTTGTGAGGTAGCAGATTGTGATCTGACCTACAATTGTAGAAGGTTGTCAAGATGGTTCGTGGGAGGTGAGATGCAGATCCATGATTGGTAGATATGCTAAGGCAAATTGCTGCTAGATTAGAAGTAGTTCAAACAACTCAAAGAAGAGGTAGACATCTTGAGGATGTTAGTGATGATAAAATTGAAGAAGAACAGGCGAATGCAGAACCTGCACCTGTTATGGATCAAGGTGAAGAAAGATTCTTGAAGGCTTTGACAAGCCTAAAGTCAACACCACATTTCAATCCCCCTGAGTATAGTGGAAAGCTAGATTCTGATGAATTGGTGGACTGGATCACCGAGATGGAAAAGTATTTTGAATATGAAAATATTCCTGAGGATAAGAAGGTAAAGATTGCACAAAGTTGAAAATTCATGCATCCTTATGGTGGAAACATCTACAATTGGATAGGAAAAGGAAAGGAAAGGACAAAATCAAGGTTTGGAGTAAAATGGTCAATAAGTTGAAAGGAAAGTTCTTACCCTATGATTATCAGATTAACCTAGTTCAGCGAATGCAAAGTTTGAGATAGAAGGATAGCTTGGTAAAAGAATATACTGGGGAATTATACATATTAGATATCAAATCTGGACATGATGAAGATGATGTGAAAAGAATTGGTAGATACCTGAATGGTTTGAGGGTTTCCATCCAAGAGGAGATTAGCATGGTCAAGTTGGAGAACATTGAAGAGGCTTATCAATTTCCTTTGAAAGCTGAGGAGAAATTGAACAAGAAACATGAACAAAGATAGAGAGGTCATGGTGGTAGATTCCCTACAGGAAGAGGTAGATCTAATGGTCAAAATGGTAGATCTGAACTAGAAAAGACAAGTCTGGACAAAGGAAAGACTGAGTGGAAAGGTGAAAGTTCTAGAGGCAGAGGCAGTAACTACTGAGGTGGTTATGGCAAAGGAAGTTTTTGAGGAATTTGTTATAACTATGGAGAGGAAGGACATAGATCTTTTGAATGTACACAAGCAAGTAAGAAGGCTGGTAGTAGTAGAAATGTTGTAGTGCAAGAAGAGCCACTAAATGAACCTGAGAAAGAAACTAACTTGATGGTAAGGAGAGCTCTATGGAGTGAAAGCAAGAAGGAAGATCCGGTAAGGAAAATTTTGTTCAAGACTAGATGTAGAGTTTCTAACAAAGTGTGGAAGGTAATCATTGACAATGGTAGCTTGGAGAACCTGGCATCTGAAGAAATGGTCACAAAATATCAGTTGGAAAGGTTGGTACATCTGAATCCCTATCAGATTTCATGGATCAAGGATGAACATACACTACTTGTAAGTGAACAATGTTATGTGAATTTGAAGATTGGATAGTACTATGATAAGCTATTATGTGATATCATGCCTATGGATTATTGTCATATTTTGTTGGGTAGACCTTGGCAATATAATAGACATGCTATATATGATGGGAGATTGCATAAGTATACTATTGTGGCTGATGGAAAGAAACAAATCTTGTTACCATTAATGGAAGAACCTGTTAGTAATGTTTTCACATCTATGAAAGTTTGTTTGATGGAAGGAAGGAAGTTTGTTAACTCTTTGAAGAGGGATGATGTATTTTTTTTTGTGATTCCTAACAAACCAAGTAAGAAAATAGAGGATAATGTTCCTAAGGAGATTGATAAGTTACTCACCGAGTATAGTGATATCATTTATGATAATGTACCTGATGGTTTTCCACCGAAAAGAAGTATTGATCATTGTATGGATCTAATTCTTGGAGCTAGTTTACCGAATAAGGCACCTCATTAGTTGACACCTATCAAGAATTAGGAATTGAACTGACAGATTCAAGAGTTGCTGGAGAAAGGTTTGATCAGAGAAAGTTTGATTCCTTGTGTAGTACCTTTTGTATTGGCACCGAAGAAGAATGGAGAATGGAAAATGTGTACTAATTCCAGAGAAATCAATAAGATAACAGTGAAGTATAGGTTTCCTATACCAAGAATGGATGACATAATGGACAGTTTAACTGGAGCAAAGTATTTCACAAAGATTGATTTGAAAAGTGTGTATCATCAGATTAGAATCAGAGAAGGAGATGAATGGAAGATTTCTTTCAAGACAAAGGAAGGTTTGTATGAGTGGTTGGTTATGCCTTTTGGTTTAACTAATGCACCGAGTACTTTCATGAGGTTGATGAATGAAGTTTTGAAGAAATTCTTGGGAAAATTTGTGATTGTATATCTTGATGATATTTTGATATTCAGTAAGACCAGAGAAGAACATTTGTTGCATGGTAGACATGTTTTATAGAGATTGAAAGAGGAAAATTTGTTGATAAATCTAAAAAAGTGTTCATTCATGAAAGAAGAAATTGTATATTTGGGATTTGTTACTTTGGTTGATGGTTTGAAGATGGATCCTAAAAAGGTTGAAGCTATTTTGAGTTGGCCTACACCTATGAATGCTACTGAGGTAAGATCATTTCATGGTTTGGAAAGTTTTTACCAAAAGTTTATAAGGAATTTTAGTTCAATTTGCAATGCTATGACTGAGACTATGAGAGGAGACAAAAGAGAATTCAAGTGGACACATGGAGCTAATAGAATTTTTGAGATTCTGAAGTAGAAGGTTGTTGAATTACCTATTTTGGCATTACCTGATTTCAGTAAAGTATTTCAAGTAGAATGTGATGCAAGTGGAAGTGCAATTGGAGCTGTGTTGAGTCAAGAAGGTAAACCTGTTGCTTTCTTTAGTGAAAATTTGAATGACGCTAGAAGTAAATACTCTATGTATGATCAAGAATTCTATGCTATTGTTCAAGCACTAAAGAAATGGAGACATTATTTGATACCGAGTGAATTTGTGTTGTATACCGATCATAAGGCTTTACAATATTTGGGTAGTCAGAATAAGTTGAATCAGAGACATATGAAATGGGTTGAGTATTTGTAGAGTTACACATTTGTGATCAAACATAAGAGTGGAGTCACTAACCAAGTTGCTGATGCATTGAGTAAAAGGAGATCTTTGATGATCGAGATGAAAATTGAAGTTCTTGGTTTTGATGAGATGAGAGGTTTGTATGAAAAAGACCCTGATTTTTCTAAGCTATGGAGAAAGTGCAGAGCACCTATGCAAGATCAACAAGACACTAATTGGGATGAATATTTTATTCAGGAAGGTATGTTGTTCAAAGGTATTCAATTGTGTATACAAAGAGGAGTAATGAGATCTAATTTGATAAAGGAGAAACATAGTAGTGGTTTGGCTGGACATTTTGACATTGATAAAACATGGAATTTGCTTAAGGAGAAGTACTTTTGGCCACATTTGTATAGAGATGCTCAGAAATTTGTGAAAAGTTGTGGTATTTGTCAAGTTGCAAAAGGAGTGAGTCAGAATACTGGATTATATACACTAATTGATGTACCTGAGAAACCTTGGATTGACATCAGTATGGACTTTGTTCTTGGCTTACCGAAGACAATAAGAGGTAATGATTCAATATTTGTTGTTGTGGATAGATTTTCTAAGATGACACATTTTATACTTTGTAGAAAGACATCAGATGCAATACATGTAGCAGATCTTTTCTTTAAGCAAATTTTCAGATTGCATGGATTACCGAGGACTATCATCTCTGACCGAGACAGTAAATTTGTTGGATACTTTTGGAAAACACTTTGGAAGAAATTTGGCACTAAGTTGAAGTATAGTTCTACATTTCACCCACAAACTAATGGATAGACTGAAGTTGTGAATAGAAGTTTGGGAAATCTTTTGAGATGTTTAGTTGGAGATACACTGAGTAATTGGGATTCTGTGTTGGTAGAAGCAGAGTTTGCATATAATAATTCAATGAATAGGAGAACTAGAAAGACACCATTTGAGATTGTGAATGGCACACAACCCAGAGGAATATCTGATTTGAGAGACATTACTAATGAGAATAAGAAAAGTATTGAAGGAGTAAAGTTTTTTGAGTATATGAAGGCATTGCACGAAGATGTGAAGCTGAAGCTGGAAGATAGTAATCAGAAATACAAATATAGAGTTGATAGATCAAGAAGACATAAGACTTTTGATTTTGGTGATGAAGTGATGGTTCATTTGAAGAAAGGTCAGTTTCCTATTGGCACATATGGAAAGCTAAAAAATGAAGAAGTTTGGACCTTGGAAGATTCTGAAGAAATTTGACAGTGGAAATGCATATGAGATAGAGTTACTCGATGACATGGACATATCATCAATTTTCAATATTGATGTTTTGTATGAGTATCATGAACCTGATGAAGAAATAATAGTACCAACAGAATATCCTAAGAAGCAAAATGATGAAGTTAAACAAATTTTGAAGGAAAGAGTTGGCAAGAGCACAAGAGGAAAATAGTATATGGAATATTTGGTTAAGTGGAAGAATAGACCAATGGAAGATAGTTCTTGGATTTAACAGTTTGAGTTGGATACAGCTCAGACAAAGCATACCAAATTATTATGATAATCATTTCAAAACAACCCCAGGTGTCTAATGCAGGAGCATCTCGGGTCCTTGGCAATCCTGTGTCACCAAAAGAGTTTGGATTTTAGTCTATGTTGCTTAGTTTTTGCTTTGACCAAGTTGGTCAGTATTTGGTCAGTTTCCTTTGGTTGCCGAGTGTGGTCAGTTCTCTCTTGGGTGGTCATTTATTTCACTGGCACTCGGCATTGTCTATCTGTTGCTCGGTTATCCTACTTGCCAACGGGTTTAGTTTTGGTTCCTGTTGTGGCCGACTTGTACATTGATATTAGATCATGGACTTAATGTTTGAATCCATCATTGGGAAGCATGTGGTCCCAGATTTGACTGTTACTTTTGTTAATTGTGGATCTGAAGGCCGACATTGCTCGGTAGCCTCTTGTATAATTGTAGATGTTTGGTGGTTGCTTAGGGAGAGTTTTTGGAGATAGAAGATAGAAGGCATTAGATTTGTTTTTGGTAGCATATCCTCACATGATTGAGGACTTCTGAGATTGATTGTAATATTAGGCCCTAACCAGGAAGGCCTTATAGCCTGGCATGTATGATTCAATTTGATGAAAGTTAATGAAAGATCTGGCATTTTATCTCTCACTTTTGTTGTTGTTGCTTCTGCATGTGTGTTGTAGGCTTGGATCATTAGGGTGTGCCATACCTTGGCCCCTGGTGCATACCTACCCTTGTGTCACTTGGTAACTAAAACCTTCTACTCAGTGTCTTGACTTCCTTTCTCTTTACCGAAACTTACTTTTCTTTTATTGAATGACTTTCCCTTCTCAGTAACCACAACTATTTTTCTTACCGACTTGATGAATCTTCTTTATCAACTTGATACAATTAAATTTTTGGTGGAAAACAATTATATCAACATAACCTTAACATTGTTAGGTCTTTATAAATTTCCCAATTAAGTTATTCATCTTCTCAACATTCCACTTCTTCTTCTTAACTCACTCAACTAATATCATACTCTGAATGATATAGCAACTCAATATAAATATAAATCAAATCCTTGACATCAATGAAAAGATAATAATTGATCTAATATTTTTACTATCTTATATACCTCTAATCTTAGTTGGTCTTCATCATCATCACCATTAGTTATAGTAACAAGATTTTCATATAGTCATCGAATGATAATATTCTGATGTCATGAGTTTGAGTTAAACATTTGATTCTTTGTATTAGAGAGAGTTATGGATATCATATTTATGTCATGAGTTATGTTTGCCTCATCATGCTTCAAATCAAGAAAGAAAGAGAGTGCATAAGTGACAAAAACTTCTATTTCATGCCAAATGCCTTGTTTCATCATAATGGTAAAGAGGTATGCACATGAGAGATACAATTTTCCAAATGATTTATTTCTATCAAAAATTGAAAGAAGTAACAAGAGATCCACACAAGTCATGAACATAGCCAATCCAATATAACATGATAAGCATGATAAAATTCAGATGACATGAAGGAAAAAGGGCAAGTGGAAGAGTGCATATCCATTATTTCATGGAATGGTTGATGACATGTTCCTCATTATGTAGCTGATCCATCTCATTCCCAAGCTCCAAAGATGCCTGCAAGGAGTAGAAATTTTTTGTTATAGCTCTGAATATGGATCTTTCAAAAGCCCTGCCACCAAAACATTAGCACACTCTTCATGGTATATAGAATTCACTATGAACATGAATGTGTAGAAGTGAGAAGCATGAAAAACAAGCACCACAAATGGAAAAGAAGCCCATCCTTTCTATTCTAACATTATTTATTTCATGTGCCAATACAGGAATGGAGATTCTAATCTATTGATGGGACATGTCCCATATGTGTGAAACCTTCTAGCTTAATTTTTAGATCTTTTGAAGAATGGACAAACTATTAACGGGATATAGTTTTATTCTGTGAAACCTTTTAGTCTATCATCTACCAAGATACAGAAGTATAAGATAGTGAGCTAAGAAAGGGACATACACTTTTTGTATGAAACCTTTTGGTTCAATTAGATAAATATCAACAAAGAAAAAATTTGTTGTCCTATGTGAAATATCAAAGACAAATACATTAGATGAAGCATTCTTACAGAATCTAGAAGCAAGAACTAATACATAATCATATCACATGAACATACGTGTGAGGAGATATAGGTTCAGAATAAATCAAATCATCATTCCATAGTCGAGAAAGAAATATATGAAAGGGGCCAACATGGTAAAATGAAAATCAAGAACATTATGTACAAGAAGTGGAGCATCATCATGACAGTAAGGATACAAGGAAAAAAGGACAAAATAACACTCGCACATGAAGGCATTATAAAGAATCTATTATATCTTGCTATTTTTCTACAAGAAGTGTTTATCCTATCATTTTAGTGATAGGAACGAAATTACACAATGTCACAAGGCTACAAGAATAAAGAAGAATGGTATGGAATAGAGAGATCAAGGAATTTAACTACCTGGATAGTAAAATAAATCTATTTAGCAAGAAAAAATATTGTTTCTATCAGATGACAAACAACATTGTAGAATTCTAAGAAATTATATCATCTTAAAATGGAAGCACTTCCATCTTGATAGGTTTAGCACCCTCTTTTAGTACATTTATCATGATAGACTTGCATTTAGGATGCATTCTGCACTTGATTTCTTCATTCTAGGTGAAAATAGGGTTAGGATCCTGGGGATTCTCCTTAATTCCCCTTTTCCATGGCTCTATTTTCTAGGTAGGACTTAGAAATAGGTCCTCCTAGCCTTCATCTCGATCATCATAGGATTTTATGCCTTTCCCTGGCATTCTGTCTCATCTTGGCATCATTTCTAGGTCTCCAGGCATCCCCAGGACCTCCTGCCCTGATTCTGGTTGGATCTGGGCCCACTAGGTCAAAGTCAAAGTCAACCCTAACCTAGGTTAGAGTCGAGCTCATCCCTGACCTAGGTCATAGATGAGGTCATCTTTGACCTCCTCTGAAATTTGTGACCCTTTTTTAGATTTGGTCCCGACGAGCCTTGAAATTAATGTTGGGCCCTCGGATCTGAGTGTGGAAAGGTTTTAATTCAAATTTCATTTAATTTTTTTCCCCCCTTAGTTGGCTATTGTGATTGGACCTTAATTCAAGGTGAAATTTGAATTATGGGTCCTCACATTGCTCTAGGAGCCTCACCTTGAAACCTCTATATAAGGACTCTCATTCGCATTCATTTTCACAACACAACAACACCAAGAAATTTCACTCAAGTGATCATATTTCAAGGAGATTCAAGCAAGCAAGGAATGGTGAACTGAAGATGCAAGATTGCAAGAGGATGATATAGAAGATCAAGCCATTGTTGATATCAAGCATCTTTGTGAACACATACTTGGAGCAAGAGAGATCCTTTCTTCCTTGATCCATCATTACCAACATTCAAGCATTCAAAGATACAATCATGGGGTAGCAATTATGAATTTTGAGTTTGGTAGAAGTACTTTATCCTTGGGGGCTTGGTATTCTTTTCTATCTCATTCAAATCTATGCATTGTTGTCTCATACATATTCATGCTAGGGTTTTGATCTAGAGGATTAGATCTTGGCATTACACTTTCAATATATACACACACACATTCTATTTCAATCGACTATTCATGGAGGTGGAGATCACCAAAATGGGGGTTTGATTAAGGCAAAACCCTAAAAAGTAATTTTTTTGCCACTTCAATTAATGAAATGGTTGAAACTATAAAGCCTGATTGTTATGATATTGTGACATATGCTGCTCCTTGGGCTCCTTTTGATATGACTCATTGATATGGTCCTGGTTATCATTTTCTTAAGAAATTAGGATTTAATGGGAAAAGATGTGGTAAATATGAACAAGGTATACAAGTACCTTTGGATAATGAATTTTATGATCATACATATGGATTAGGAATCAATCCTTATAGACAACCATCAACTTTTCCTCTTAATGTTAATCATATTTGCAGTGGACAGTTGAAGTTGGTTAACCCATTACTTATTAACCTTAATCAAGAACCCTCTTTGGATATTTTTCCTAAAGATGAAGCCTTAATGGAATTTTTAGGGGTTTATGAAGATCTACCTAAGTTTCATCACAAACAAGGAAAACCTTATTGTTTAAAAATTGATGCTTATTTTGGAGAACGTGATAAACAAGATATTGTCCCTTTACCAATGGATCCTCCAATAAGAAGTGATTTGCTAATTACTGAAACTATTGATATTCAAGTGGATGAAAGTGACTCTGAAAGGATGATAAAAATTGGGAAATGTTTGAATCGGGATGAACGTGATCAGTTGATTTCCCTTTTTCTTGAATTTAAGGACATCTTTGCTTGGACATACTCAGATATGCTGAGTATAGATTCTAAGATTGTTACTCATAACATTGTTTTAAAACCAAATATGAAACCTATGAAATAGAAAATTTGAAAGATGAATCCATGAATCACTTTATTAGTCAAAGGTGAAATTGAGAAATTATTGGATTCTGGATTTATCCATTCTATTGATTACTCAGATTGGATTTCAAATATTGTGCATGTGTCAAAAGGAACAAATAAGATAAGGATGTGTACTGATTTTAGAGATTTAAATAAGGCATCCTTGAAAGATGATTTCCCATTACCTAACATCAATATGATTGTGGATTCAACAGCGGGTCATGCCTTGTTATCTTTTATGGATGGCTTTTTGGGATATAATCAAATCTTTATCCCTCCTGAAGATCAATTTAAAACTGCATTTATAACACCTTGGGGAACCTTTTGTTGGGTCATGATGCCTTTTGGATTAAAAAATGCAAGAGCAACTTATCAATGAGCTATGACTCTGATTTTTCATGGTTACATCCATAAGATTCTTGAAGATCATGTGGATGATATCTTTGAAAAATCTATACAAAGAGAAGATCAAGTTACTATTTTATGACAGATATTTGAAAGAATTAGAAGTTACAACATGAGGTTGAATCCTAGGAAATGTGTCTTTGGAGTTGATTATGGTAAATTATTAGGATTTATAATCTCTAAGCGAGGCATTGAAGTAGATACTGAAAAGATTGAAGCTATTGTTAATATGCCTCCTCCTAGGAATATTTCTTAGTTATGAAGTTTACAAGGAAAAATACAAGCTATTTGTCACTTTATTTCTAATTTAGCGGACCGAACTATCCCTTTTACTTCCTTGCTTAGAAAGGATACTACTTTCTCTTGGAATGATGAGTGTAAACAAACTTTTGAGAAATTTAAGGAGTATCTTGCACATCCTCCTATATTGCAGCCTGCTAAATTTGATAAACCATTCCACTTATACACTTTAGTGACTTCACGGGCCATGAGTCAATTGTTAGCTCAAATTAATGATGATGGTAAAGAAAGACCTATGTATTACATTAGTCAAACTTTGCTTGATTATGAAACAAGATATATAGATTTAGAAAGACAATTTCTAGCTGTAGTTTTTGCATGTCAGAAACTTAGACATTATCTCATAAATGCTAAAGTTAATGTGATTGTCAAATTTGATCCTTTAAAAAATCTTTTCTCACAAATTGATCTCTCGGGCCGGTTGGAAAAATGGGTGATGTTTCTTACCGAGTTTGATCTTAATTTTATTTCTCAAAAGTCTATTAAGGGACAAGCATTGACAAATTATCTAGCTAAAGCTCCTTTTCCTCACTCAGATAAATGTTCTACTTCAATAGAATTTCCTAACAATAATATCCTAGCTATTCAACAGGATGATATTTGGGAATTATATTTTGATGGGTCTAAGTGTAAGATAGGTTCTAGTGTGGGTATCATCTTGATTCTACCTACGAAAAAACCCATCCCTTTATCATATAAGTTAACCTTTCCTTGTACTAATAACATTGCGGAGTATGAAGCTCTTATAGCTGGACTACGAGTAGCTTCATCCCTCAATGTCAAACATTTACAAATATATGGAGATTCGCAACTGATTGTTGAACAGATTAAAGGATGATATCAGACTAAAAATGCTAAAATGACACAATATAGAGATTTAGCTCTTGATGCACTTTCACAATTCTCCTCTTATATGATTCAGACTTTACCTGGGAAGGATAATCGACATGCAGACGCCATGGCAAGAGCAGCTTCTTAGGTTTATCTCAAGAATAATGCTGAAAATTTTCAATTTACCATACAAACTTTTAAATGCTCAGCAATTTCTGACAAGATTACCTCTGACTGTTTCAATTTGCATTTGGATGAATGGTATTTAGATATTTTTCATTTTTTGAAGGATGGTACTTTTCCTGAATTAGCAACAAAGAACACGCATAATCATATTAGGAAACTTGTAGCACGTTACATCATTTTAGGAGATACACTTTACAAACAATCTTATGAAGGATTATTATTAAGATGTCTCAATAGAACTAAAATTCCTGTAGCTTTAGTAGAAGCTCATTCTGGCTCTTGTGGGGGACATTTTGGTGCAAAATCCCTGGCTAATAAAATTCTTCAAATGGGATATTATTGGCAAACAATGGAACAGGATTCTTTTATGTTTGTTAAGAAATGTCCTCAATGTCAACAACATAGTAATTTGATTCATGTTCCTGCTCATGAGCTTCATAATCAAGTTTCTCCATGGCCTTTTAGTGTTTGGGGTTTTGACCTTATTGGAAAAATCTCACCGGCTTCTTCTCAAGGACATACTTACATTCTCACTGCTACGGATTACTTCATGAAGTGGGTTGAAGTTGTCCCTCTTCATTCAACAATAGCGGATGTTATTTGTGATTTCATCCTTAATAATATTATAACAAGATTTGGTTTTCCTTCGATGATAATTTTAGATAATGGAACATCTTTTAAAAACAAAGAAGTTATGAAATTCTTGGAGAAATATAGGATTCAACATAGATTTTCAACTCCTTACTATCCTCAATCTAATGGACAAGATGAAGCATCAAATAAAATTATTGAACAAATTTTGAGAAAAATAGTTAGTAAACATGCAAAAGATTGGCATACTCAACTAACTTATGCTTTATGGGCCTATAGGACTAGTGTTCGCACTACCATGAGTACTTCTCCTTACAATCTTGTCTATGGTACTGATGCTATTATGCCTTTGGAACTAGAAATACCTTCTTTACGTGTTTCATTTCATGGGATAGTTGATAAAGATACTTTTCATGAACAACACTTACAAGAATTAGAAATGTTGGATGAACAATGAATACATGCATTGGAACATATAAAATCTTATCATAAATCTCTTCAGAAACAATACAATCATAAGGTAATTGAACAAACATTTGCGGTTGGTGATTTAGTCCTTTATGAGAACCAATGCAATGTGAATGCTTTACCAGGTGAAAAAGGAAAATTTAGCCCTAATTGGCTTGGACCTTTTGTTGTTACTGAAGACTTTGGTTTAGGTGCTTATAAACTTGCTGATATGGATGGTGTTTCTTTTAAGGAACCCATTAATATTATGCATCTTAAACATTATTATCCTTAATTTCATTTGTTCCATGTGCATTTATGTATTCCTTATAAAGTTTTATTTTATAGGTTATGTAGTTTTAGCAAAATTACATATTGAATATATTTATGCACTTTCTTTCTTTGTTTCTTTCTATTAAGTTTTATATTGATTAAAGCATAGTAATCAAATATAGAAATAATTAGTAGATAAATCTTTTCATTCATCAAAAAGAGTTTTTCAAGTTTTGATACATATGTGGGCAATGGCCCTATCTATCACTACGCTCTGATGGTCGATGGCTCCCAGATCTCTCTCCTCTATGATATGAAGATGAATATTTGTGTGTTCATGTGTGGCTCCTTGATATTCTCATACCCTAGGGATGCTCTCGAGCACTTTGTAGCTTAGCTATCAGCTTCTCCTCTCTTTCTCTGCACAATCTCAGCTCTCGCTAGATACATGCAAAGATATCAGCATGCCTGTCAGGATCTCTACGATCGATGGAAGAATCTCACTCATCGACTGGTAGTCGGTAGGATATAATTGTATCCTTGAGAACCTCAGATATAAAGCTCCTCCACTCTACTACGCTAGCTGTAGAATGAAAATTTTTATCAATCTAGTATCTTGTTTATCTCAAATCACATATTCAACCAAATTTCATGTTTCATACCTAGGTCTCCCTCTTAGACATCACTAAAGTGTCTAGATGGTGGGGGCATGGAGTGACTACTCTCTCCATGCCCACTATATCTAGTTCTCTATGGTGGTACCTCTATGTGGGGCCATGGGGGCCATCATGATCTCAATGGTGATGCATGTGTAATAGGTATATCTACACCAGTATCACTAGCTAGGGGCATGTCCTCAGCTCTCTCCTCCAATATCTCCTCTTCTCTATCTGCTCTCTCTTCCTCCATGGTATCTCCCTCGGAGATGTGCTCCTCCTCATCTCTGATATCCTCATCCTCCTCGATGGCACCACTATCCCAGTGTGACCCCTCTGTAAAGTATGGATCACCTATGGGATAATCCTTAGGAAATATAGGATGGATCCCCTAAAAACTCAAGTACCTAATGTAATCTCATCTCATACCTGAATAGGTCACATCTGATGGTACCTCTATGTCCTCTATCTCCTCTACATTACTATCCTCTATGTCTTCTATCGATAGTCGGCGCATGGCACCGGGTCTCTGATAGTATCTCGTCAAATGTACCTAGTGAGGTACTACTTTAGGGACTCCCTATAATAGGCCGAACTACCTCATCACCCGATCATAATAGTAGGGCATCACTATATGACTCTGATGACCCTCTAGCATCTTATGCTACTATGAATGTCTCATCTGGAATCATGTACTAGGCCACTATGTCAAATGTATCTTAGTGCTCGCAATGTGGTCTAGATGTACTCTCCAGTAGAGCATATCTCCAAATTGCCAAATATCTCTCAAAGGATATGCGAAGGCTCTCTCTGTGCTCACATTTACCATCACTCGAAATCCCTATGGATGTGTACATGTGAAATGTGTGAACATCCAAATCTACAGGAGCATGCATATCAATAGACTCTCCCTCTGATACCTCACTAACTAACTTAGCTCATGGTATTGCTGAGCTAGCATGTTGTGACCTCATGAGAACATGGTCCTCTCTCTCCATCCTCTATATGAGATGTGTAAGAGGTGAACAAAATATAGTACCCTTTGAGTTGGTACACAACCAAGGATACTATGCAAAGCATCACCTTCTCTACTAAAGGTGTAGGGCCTGACAGTATGGATGATAATAGGACATGATCTGAACAGGTCTGCATCTATGGAAGTCATCTTGTACAATACTCTATGTCTGCATAGATCTCCTCACAAGCATGTTTTTCTCTGGGTCTGATGGTCTCACCATGGACTGGAAGCTGCATGATCCTGTAGACATACTCTAATGTCATTGTAATCTCACCAGAGGGAAGATGGAAGGAGCATGTATCCTCATCCCACCTCTCTATCAGAGCCGATAGCATGGCTCGGTGTAGTCTGATATGTGGAAGGATGGATACCTAGTATAGTCCCACATCCTTCAATAACTGCATCTCCTTATCATCAAGCTTAGATAGTCTCTCTCTAACCATGACTAGCAACTCTCCAAAGGGATGCTCTCGGAAACAGACCAAGTCCTGCAAGCACAAACAAACATCATATCAGTCATCTACATCATCAAATCTACAAATCTAACTGAACTAGGTCAAAGTCGACCTCAATTAGGTCAAGGAAGACCTTACTAGGTCAATGTTGACTTTTCTAGGTCAGGGTCAACCTTTTTGGGTCAAGGTCAACCTCATCCTAGAAACATGCAAAAACCCTCTAGTCAATGTCAACTTTCATGGGTCAAAGTCGACCTAGATGGGTCAATGTCAACCTAGATGGGTCAAGGTCAACGTAAGAGGGGTAAAGTCAACCTTTCCTATAAAAAATAGGAATTTTAAAGATACAAAAGTAGTCAACAGCAAACTCACCTCAAGTAGTGACCATCTGGTAGCCAGGTTGTGTCTCAGAATCTCCAAGCGTGTCGCTTGAAGTTCCTCTCTTCTCGACATCTTGCTTCTTCATTTCAAATCTGCAAATGGTAAGAATCAGTAAGTATTTATTTCTTTTCTTTATTTATAAGTTCAAATTAGGGTTTTATTATAGTTTCTTGTTGAGTTTTCTCAAGGTAAACTCGGATTTCCCTTCTTATGCATTTAGACAGACATCCACTCTTTTCATCATAACTTGAGTTTCATAACTCTATTTTTAGTGTCATCAATGATGTTGGAATTGTGATTTAGATACCTAACTCCTTGAACCAGTTTAGGAAGGTTAGGAATCCTTCTAATTGGTTTAGGAAAGGATTTTTCACACACTGCATATCCAGTATATAGAGTTTTTCTTATCACCCTGTTTCACCCTTCCGAAGTAGGAAGCTGAAACAGGGGGGGCATAAAGGGCTCTATATACTTCTCAAATTGTCATATATTAAGCCTTAGGTGATTTATGGATTTTCACTAACCTTGTGTGTTGTAGGTTCTAACAATTTTCTGTAGGATCTTTACATCAAGGACTTGGCTATATCCTTTTTATTTAATATGATGTTTTCTTACTTTAGCTTGCATATTCACGTAGTGTCATATCTAAGCTAAAGTGGGGGCTAAATGTATCATCTTAAAATGGAATCACTTCCATCTTGATAGGTTTAGCACCCTCTTTTAGTAATTTTATCATGATAGACTTGCATTTAGGATGCATTATGCACTTGATTTCTTCATTCTAGGTGAAATTAGGGTTAGGATCCCGAGGATTCTCCTTAATTCCCCTTTTCCATGGCTCTATTTTCTAGGTAAGAATTATAAATAGGTCCTCCTAGCCTTCATCTCAATCATCATAGGATTTTATGCCTTTCCCTGGCATTATGTCTCATCTTGGCATCATTTCTAGGTCTCTGAGCATCCCGAGACCTCCTATCCTGATTCTGGCTGGATCTACGCCCACTAGGTCAAAGTCAAAGTCGACCCTGACCTAGGTTAGATTAAAGCTTAACCCTAAACTAGGTCAGATTCAAGCTCATCCCTAACCTAGGTCAGAGATGAGGTCATCTTTGACCTCCTCCAGAATTTGTGCCCCTTTTTCAGATTTGGTCCCGACAGGACCCAAAATCAATGTCGAGCCCTCGTATCCGAGTGTGGAAAGGTTTTAATGTGAATTTCATTTAATTATTTTCCCCCCTTAGTTGGTTATTGTGATTGGACCTTAATTTGAGGTAAAATTTGAATTATGGGTCCTCACATTGCTCTAGGAGCCTCACCTTGAAACCTCTATATAAGGACTCTCATTTGCATTCATTTTCACAACACAACAACACCAAGAAATTGCACTCAAGTGATCATATTGCAAGGAGATTCAAGAAAGAAAGGAATGGTGAAGTGAAGATGCAATATTGTAAGAGGATGATATAGAAGATCAAGCCATTATTGATATCAAGCATCTTTGTGAGCACACCATTGTGAACACATACTTGGCGCAAGAGAGATCCTTTCTTCCTTGATCCACCATTACCAACATTCAAGCATTCAAAGATATAATCATGGGGTAGAAATTATGGATTGTGAGTTTGGTAGAATTACTTTAGCCTTGGGGGGTTGGTATGCTTTTCTATCTCATTCAAATCTATGCATTGTTGTCTCATAAATATTCATGCTAGGGTTTTGATCTAAAGGATTAGATCTTGGCATTACACTTTCAATACATACACACACACATTCTATTTCAATTGGCTATTCATGGAGGTGGAGATCACCAAAATGGGGGTTTCACTAAGGCAAAACCCTATATAGCCACCCCAAAAACCCCCTTTTTTAGATATCTACAGTCGTTGTTTCGGGAATTAGAGGACAGATCTGAGTACCCTTTTTGCCGAACTTTCAAGATCTGCGAACAAAGTCAAAATTGACCTTCAAAATAAAAATGTAGCCTTTGACCTTTTATGAGGGTCAAAGACCACCTACTACTGGAAAGACAAAATTTTTCTAGGTTTTCACTGTCACAACTTCCTGGTCCCAAATCTAGTTGCAGAATCTTCCAAAACTCTGTACAAGCTTCAGAAAATAGGTATTTCTAAATCGATTTCATGATGAGGTATGTATCTTGACCTAATTAATTTCCAAGTATTTCCAGATTTACTTATGTTATTCCAATTCAAAACAACAATTATAAATGAATAGTTTTGAATGTTAGGTGCATTGTTAAGGCTCCATTTTAACCCTATTTAGAAATGTCATTGTTTCTATTGTGACAACCAATGTAGTATTAAAAGTAATGACTCAAAGAAGAAAACTAGTAAGTAACATGTGAACAAATTATTCCAGCACTAGGGATGCAATTAGATGTATAGAGAGTGTACATTTTATAGCATGGTATATTGCTATGACCCCTAATGGATAACAAAAACACAGTGGTCAAAGCCTCCACAAATTACAGCATGAAGTAAAATGGAGTTCCTGTGCAATTCAAGGTAGTAATAGTAGGTTCCATGAGAATTTAAATGTGCATAAGAGGAAGAATCTAAACTAGGAGGATTCCAAATAGAGAGAGTACAAACACACAGGAACCCATTTTATATTCCATAGTCATGAGTCTAGGTCAACAGATATAATGGGTCTAAAGGTTTACTAAAGACCAAGAAAGGGTTCGAGCAGTGCCAATAAAAAGAGTCAAGAACAAATAGAAGTTGTAGTATTCCCTACGACAATAAGAGCCTTTTGTTCATGTTCAAAGCATGGCTCGAACTCATACAATAAGTGCAAAATATACATCAAGGCTGAATGTATAGCTATGAGAATGAAATGAAACCACGTCCATGACTTTCATAGAAAGAATATTATTGCAGAGAAAAGCATGGAAGATATTTCAAAATGTTCCCATACCTGGCAGATATAGAAGCCTTGTCATTACATTAAAAGAAGAGAACTAGGGATCATAGAGGGAAATCCATTCAAGTGACCAAAAAAATTACAAGGTCAATGCTATAGAAGATAAGCATGATGAAGATACAAAATGATATTTAGGGTTTGTGTAATCCCATTTTCCATGCAAGGCTTCACATATTCCCATTTTCATATTCTAATGCCTCTTCAAGTCCATTGTGTCATATATTATTATTATGGGTCGAGTTTTACTCCACATTTTTTTATTATGTTTGAGATGTTAACATTTTATATTCATTAATATGTGTCCCTTAGCATTAGAACCTTATTGAAATATTATTTATTACATGATTTCCAATTTTAGCATGCAATAAATATTATTTTCATAAAATGCTAAGTCTAGAGATGGATCTATTTTCTACCATTTCATGGGTGTGGGGATAATATTCATATCTCTTTTTTATCTCGTCCTATTTCTAAGGAGTTATTTTTTGGTGGTCAACTGACCAGGGGAAAGTTTGAGCCTATTTTTGCCTCCACTTCCTATATTCTTGGTATGTCCTTGATGAAATATCAGCTTTGATTCCTTAGTGGGTTGCATGGGAGTTTTATTTAAAAGGAAGATTGTAATTTGAAAATAATTAGTTCTTATTTTTCCTTCAATTGCATTCTTCTTGCATAGGAGAGATTGTTCTTGTAACTCAGTGATGGTAATACATTATTTTATAGATTGGCTCCTTCTGAAAATTGAGGTGTTAAGATTCTCCTTCTGAAAATTGAGGTGTTAAGATTCAACTATCTTGTCTAGTTTGATGGAGTAATATGTGCGTTGGATTGAATTTTTTTTTATTTTGTCTAATTCCTTCATTTCTTGTTTATTGCAAGTGTTGTTTATTAGAAAAAAAAACATATTTTAGTGCAAGTCATATGTTTTGTGTGATTCAAGTTTATCCAGTTGTGAAGGTCTCTTAATCTTCCTTCTAGATTAACTATAACACCTTCATTCAAATTTCTTATGCACTACGTGCAGTTAGATGGGTGGTGAGGTCTAGCTACCATTTTTGGCCTATTGTGAGTAGAGATTTGTGAAATGCATATTTGACTCTTTGGTGGATCACCATGTTAGCTTAGTTTTAGTTTCATATACTTTCTCCCCTTTTCCCCACTCAAGGTTAAAGTTAAGTTTCAATGAGAACCACCTCTCTCTGGAGGTCTATCCTCACTATAGGTAACTCATAGCTTGAGTATAGTCCCATTGTCTCAACAGGTGAGTTGAATTATATTTAGATCCAAGGTGCAACCCGCCTGACAATAGTGAAATTAGTGGGTTTCCTTATAAGGATGGTGATTTAATTAGAAAAATTACAGCTAGAGCCAATGCCATGCGAATGAAAAATTAATAATAAAAATCTTGAGCATGGAGAAAATTATAAATACTATCATAATAAAATGACTATGTCACTATCCTATAGAAAAACAAGGATTGTACCTATAAAACCATGATCTATAATTAACAAAAATGAGAGCACTAGAGAGAGATTGGAAGGTAGTTTTGATTTTATAACTCTTTGTTTTTTTTCTAAAGATCCTATTCTTTATCATTATGAAATGTTTCATGTAACATTTGTAATTTGTGGCTTGATTTCTTATCTTAGCATGTTTTATTTAACTAAAATATGGGGGCTACGCCTATTTTTCCTTTCTTCTTTTATTTATAAAAATTTTATGTGATGATTTTCATTACATCTAGTCCAATTTAATTATGTTTATCTATTTTTCTTCCACTTTTCTTCAAAAATAATGGACCGTGTAGTCTTTTTACTCTTCCATTGTCCTCTAAAATGGATGATGAATTGTACCAATTATAGTTAATTTCCCAGAATGGTTAAGTTTCATGAAATATGGGAGGTATGATCTTTTAATAGACCCCTAAAGTAACTCTTTCTATTTGGGTAAGGGAAAAAATTTAATGTGTCTCATGGTTGGGTTTCATTCAAAAATAGTCTTGGTGTATTATGTCTTTCTTTTTGGAAACTCATACATCACTCAATGAGATAAGTGCCTTTATTCAAATCCTTGTAGGTGCTTCCCATGGTAAGGATTTTAAAATTACACTTTATGTCCTAGTTACTTCATGTGTTATGTTCTCCTTTCCAAAATTGACGAGTCTATGGTACATCATATCTATTTTCAGAAAGGTGATAGATCCTTTATTATGAAGAGATCGAGGTACTATAAAATCTATCTAATGAAGTTACTAATGTTTTGTAAAATATTTTCATTGGTGCATTACCCCCTTATCTTAGCTTCTATTTTTTGAAATTCCTTCTTTCTCTTTATAACCACCAAAAGAAAAGAGAGATAACTTATAAAAACCCAAAGGTAGTTTTACAAGGTGCATGAAGTCCCACTCCTATGAAACTTCTTGAATACCCTTATTTAGGCATGAGTCTCTTAGGGATCAATATAAACCATCAAAGGGATATATGAGTGTCATACAACATATGCACAAATTTAAAAACTTGTAGTGGCCACAACCCACATTACCTATGTGAATCTTTCCACTACAACATTTGGTGATCTCACTTCTCATCTCATACCCTTCATGATAAACTTTCATCAATTTGAATTTTGATAATTTATTGATGAGGTTCCAATGATTCAATTTTCAATTAGGGGTTGATTTATTTCATATTGCATTGAAAATAATCAATTAATTTCCCTAATAATGAAGTGACCTTTCATTCAGTTCCAATTGGATCTCTATTCCAAGGAAAGGTTACTAAAATTCCACATTGTTATTTTTGGTTTCTTCCAAACACTCCAATTTTTCATCCAATATTTTTCCTTTGTGATCCCATGCTATGTATCCAGCATTATTTTTTCCTATATTACCTTTGGATTCAATGTAAAATTTCAACTTAATCCATCCTTTCTCTGATGCTTAACATTTTATTCCATTTTGAGGATTGCAAGATTAAAGATCTTCCTTTCTAGCCCCATTAATATGGGGATTACTTAAGTTAATTTAAATACAAGGTATACTAAATAATTAGCTAAACTAATACACACCCTTAAGTTTGTGATGGAGAAAAATGAGTCCTAATATAATAATCCATATAAGGTGCTCAATTGTATCTATTGAGATAACTCTAAGGTACAAAGAGAGAGTATAAACCTAAAAGAAGGGAAAGAGAAAATCCATAGTCAAAATTCCTTTCCAAGAAGAGGAATATGGAGAACTAGATAGCCCCTATAAGTGAAATTTTCTTGCAATTGTTAAAGATCTCAAAGATATGTGTTCTCTCCATAAAAATCAATAATATTCTCTTCTATATGATCTCTAATGTGATGCATATGGATCTCAATATGTTCATTTCTTTACTGACAAAAAATTCATGGAGATCACAATAGAACTTTGGACATCAAAGGTAGATACTCAAGATTCATTGATAAGATATTATAAACTAAGTTAGGATACATTAAAGATAAGTGGATTTATATTCACAATTATTTTATAATCTTCATTTATAGATAAAAGATAAATAACATATATTTTTTATCAACCAAATAATAGGGATAAATCTAGTTTAGATTTCATAGCTACATGTAGGCTTATGATCTTTTAAATATTGCCTAATAAACTTTTATATATTCTACCAAATCTAAATCTCTTCATATTGCATATGTTATCCCATATGTGTATGTGTCCCTTTTAAATAATATAGTATATTCTCGGTAGATTTCTAATGAACCTCACAAAGGTCTTGTGTAAAGTGAGAGCCCATACCAAAAACATAAAAAATATTAGGATGAGTATGAATGAGGTATGTGAGACTCCCACAAGTTATTGATATAAGGTATCATCAACAAGAGGATTCAAACAATGTACCTCTTACTTGTATCCCAACAAAAAGGAGTCATTTTGGGATTACAAGGAGCCATCTAAACCATGAGGGATGATCTAGAACATATTTAGGTTGAGAAAGACTTATCTTAGACTTAGTTTTTGTAATCTTAATTCCAAGGAAGTAATGTAATAATAGTGTATCATATAGATTGGACTACATGGATCCAATAAGATATGAAAAGCTCCTAATGTTTAACAAGTCATTCATTTACAATACCACGATGATAAGTCCATCATTCTATTGTAAAATATAGATAGTAAGGTCAAAGTGACATTAGGTGAAACCAATAGAAGGAAGGAAGGAATACATCTTAGAATACCATTCCTAAGAGGCTTATTTAAGTTTATAGATGGAATCTCTAAGTTTGTTTCATAAGGAAGAATAATGAATTAATCATGTGGTTTCACTATATATGTATACTCTTATAGATCACCATAAATAAATACACTCTTCGTGTTCATAAATGATATGTAGGCAAGTAATATGTCATGGAAATTTTTGGAGTCATAAAAATGTAATTTATTATAGTAATAGGTGAAAAATATTATAGTATAGTCTATGATATTTTTTTTATAATCCTTTGGCAACAAGCCATGCTTTGTACTTTTTAATTATTTCATCTACTACATAAGTCTTTTGAAAGACCTGCTTGCATCAAAGAATCTCTCTTCATTTAAAAAGCAAGATTCTTGATCAAGAAAAATATTTCTTCCTCCATCATAATACTCATTACTTCTTGAAATGCTTGTTACTTCTTAAAATTATTTGGATCTAAACCTTCTTCTATGTATCCATGAGGCATGTCTTGATAATATGACCATTAAATAAAAAAATTTTAGCCAAATATTCTATCATGGCTAAGGTCATCTACTTTGATTTTTATGAATTAATATGTGATTTATAAATTTTGATGTATTTCATACATGGTGGTGGTTTATGTTTTATGCCAAAGTGCCTCAAAATATATGCTACCTATAAAATATCCAACCAATCTCTCCAAGTTATTTTTTGTTAATATGTTTAATTTCAACAAAACAAAACTCTACCTAACTAAGTTGACCCTTTTTAATGCAATATAAGAATTTTTTTACTTCCCTAGAAGCCTCCTATAAAAGGTGATTGGAAATCACACTAATTGGAAGAATATTAGTTAGAAAATAATAGTATTGTATGCCTAGATTTAAAACCTAAATGTAACCTAAATTGTCTTAGTCTACTACAATATTAAATTTAATAATAAATAATAAGAAAAAATTATTAAAAAATTTCTCAAAATAACATTGCAATGACTTAAATTCAAAAGTTTAAACAAAAGGCAAGAGTTTGGAAAAAATCTAATATAATGTATATTCAAGATGTTGTAATGAGAGAAATTGTTAAATATGTATCTTTCTAAGATGTATGAGCTAATATGACAAGTGTTCCAAAGAGGTTGAGTGGATCCAAGTGAGTTGGGGGACTAACTCAAGATGTAATAGTAGTGGTAAGATAGTCATATTAACGATGGTGATGCATTATCTAATTATTATTAGTCAAGAAGTGAGTGAGGTGAAGTAACCTATACTCCAATCAATAAAAAGATATCACATGCTCTTATTTCCTAATTTACTTAAATAAATAAATAAAATATTATAAATAATTAACTACATCAACACATTCTCAATAAAATCATATTTTATGAACACTAATTCTAATTCTTTTTAAAAAATATGTTTGAACTTGTCAATAACTTTTGTTCTAACATTATTTGAAATGTTAAATGTTCATAATTTATGTCTAAATTTTCCATACAAAGAATCTTTAAAAGTCAATCACATTATTTTATTTTTTTCATTGTTAAATATTAGTTATTAATCCATATTCAATATAAGTTACAAGTCTTTCCTTTAAATATTAAATGAGTTCTTTTAAATACCCTCACAAAAATCCTATATTATTCAATAGACTTCCCGTGCAATTATTTTTTTAAATTATAATTCAAGTGATTCATAAGAATATGTCATCACTGACATATATATATATATATACATATATATATATATATATATATATATATATATATATATATATATATATATATATATATATATATATATATATATATATATATATATATATATATATATACATATACATATATATATATATGTATATATACATATATATATGTATATATACATATGTATATACATATATATATATATACATATATATATATACATATATATATATACATATATATATATATATGTCAGTGATGACATATTCTTATGAATCACTTGAATTATAATTTAAAAAAATAATTGCATGGGAAGTCTATTGAATAATATAGGATTTTTGTGAGGGTATTTAAAAGAACTCATTTAATATTTAAAGGAAAGACTTGTAACTTATATTGAATATGGATTAATAACTAATATTTAACAATGAAAAAAATAAAATAATGTGATTGACTTTTAAAGATTCTTTGTATGGAAAATTTAGACATAAATTATGAACATTTAACATTTCAAATAATGTTAGAACAAAAGTTATTGACAAGTTCAAACATATTTTTTAAAAAGAATTAGACTTAGTGTTCATAAAATATGATTTTATTGAGAATGTGTTGATGTAGTTATATCATATATCCATGGGATTAATGGATGACATAATCAAATAATATAGTATCATCCTCGCCTATTGTAATCAACCAATTGAACTAAACCACTTTGATAAATGAAAACTTTTTTTAAGTACCTAGTAAACTTTTTAATGTGATCAATGATGCTAGAACAACATGCCCTAGAACCCCACATGAAATACTTTTGACCCAAAGCTATGAACCGATGAGGTCACAAATGGAAGACCTCATCCCCAATTATCAAAGTTGAGGCTCACACCTAAGAACACATTAAATCAATGAAGGCTTAAGTTACAATCACAGTGGCTCAATATAAATTTGAATCACAGTAGACACAACAACAAAACCACTTAACCAACATAATAATTAGTGAATCCATAAAATAACACTTAAAAAAAATTAATTAAAATAATATTTAATTATCAAAATACTAATTTAATTTAATAAAATAAATTCAAGTCACATTACCTTAAAATAATTTTTTTTTAAATAACTTGATTTTATTTAGAAGGCCAAACAATAATTTAATAAATAATACATTTATTAAATTATGTTACATACAAAAATGTATAAATTTAATAAAATAAATTCAAAGTCATGCCAATTATATACAAACAACAAAAAGAGTATAAAATAGTTCATGATAATTATATATTTTAGATCTTTAACCTTCTTGTTTTAATTTTTTGTGTGGATCATAACTATTTACTATTTAATTTTATTAATTTGGAATATCATCCATTTTTGTGTTGAATAACATTTTTGCTTTCTATGATGTTTTATTTATAGTTCTAATAGTTGACCAAGATTATGTCATGAATTTGTCATATTTTAATTTTACATATCTAAATTTTAAATCTCTTATCTTTTAGACTAACTTAATTTTGTGATTTGTCAAATGTTTCAATTGATGTGTTTAAGGCTTAAATCATTTAGAATCAATACATATCATGTATAAAATGCATTTTTTAATCACAATCTCAATTACATTATTATTAATTGTATTGGTATTAACATTAATTTATATTCAATAAAATGGAAAAAAAAATAAAAATTGTGCCTTTTTAAATGCTAAAATTTGAGATAAAATTGATACCAATAATAGAACTTGACTTATATTAAGGAAATCAATAATATTTACTCTCCTTGTAACAAGAGTTCAAAAGTGTTTCTCGGCACTACCTCATCTTTGAAATGTAAGTATAGATATAAGAAAGTGAATCCCATAGGTCAACTAGAAATGAGGATGAAACCAAAATAATCAAAATAGGTTGTATAGGTAGCCTAGTTGTAGGATTGAACATAGTTTTTTCCTGGACAACAATATCCCAAAATAGTCTTATTGAAACTTTTGTTTCTATTATGATACTATGTCTTTGTTTCTAGTCTCTATAACTATAAGTGACTAAAGTGTACAAGCATACACTATAGGTCCAATGATGATTGACCAACCCATTGAATAACCCTATGCAGTATGAAAAATAAAAATAACTTTTTTTCAAGAGATCCTAAATAGATCAATGTGTTTTGATAACTTTTAAGACAATTTTCTTTGTAGTGCATTTATTTATTTATTTATTTATTTCCTATGATTCAACCTTTTCTCACCTGTCAAAAGATTACTTTGTTGGCATTATGATGGATTTTTGTGTTAAGATGTAGTGTTGATGTTTATGAGCTTGTCATTGATGGAAACTCTATCATTTCTATCAGATTTGATGAATAGGTTGCAAATACCGATCGACTGGATGGATAGGTAAAGGAAGAATATCCTAAGTGTTTTGACCGATAAGCGTGAAGGTAGTAACAGAGAATATGTTTTGTGGGAGTCGAGATAGATGACACTTTGGGAGGTTTGATTGTTCCTAGTGGATTACCAAGGTCAAATAACTACAATTCTACAACCACAACCGTTAACTCGTTATTTTGGGTGAGTTAGTATTTTGGTGACATGATAAGTGTGAACCGGTTGTATTATCAATTGGTTCCTAATTATCAGATGATCTAGGAAGTTGATTTTTGGGATGACATGTTAATATGTTGTGGGTAATACATTTTGGGCTGACATGTTAGGTATGATTGGTGTTTTTTTCCATAATTTAGGTCAATATAGTGGACCAACTTGTAAAATGTTTTTCAAGTCTTAACTGACTTAAGAAAAATAGTATAAAGGTAAACTAAATCACATGATTTAGGGTTGTGATCATGAGTTTGGATGTTGTGATCAGAGATAGAGGTAGTACAGTGCACCAAAGTTCAGAGATCGCAGTGGATTTGAATTATTGTAAGCTCCTAATAGAGAAACTCTTTTTTTTACAATGAAGAGATTCGTGGGTGTCATTCTAGCTGTGGTTTTCTCCCTCTTAAAAGGGTTTCCATGATAAAAATAGTGGTGTTACATTTTATGATATGTGGATACTTGAACTGTGTTATTTCTATTACATAGTTACACTTGCATGTTTTATTATTTTTAAGTTGTTAATAAGAACAATCGGATTAGTGGTTGAACTGGTTCATTACCTATTTACACTTATTCACCCCCCCTCTCAATGCCTCCTATATCTAACAATTGGTATCAGAGTATAGTTTCCTATAAGAATCCTAACATCTTGGGAGAGATCCTTGAGGGAAGACATGGAATCCGATAGAAGGCAACTTGCAGAGGCTAAAGACATAATTGAGAAACTAAAAAATGAGTTCAAGAAATCTAGGGCTAAAATACAAGAATTAGTTGAATAATTGAATGAAATTCAAGACATAATTAAATATTTATCTAAAAAGAGTGGATCTAATGAGTCTAAGGTAGAATTTTTGGTCTTGGATAATGATAAGTTAGATAAGGACAACAAGGATATGCATAGGGAGCTAGAAAAATTGAAGCAAGAAAATAAAAACATGCAAAGAGAGTTGGAGAACTTTGGAATCAGAATGGTCAGGAGCAAGAAGTAAGGAGAATGATAGATGAAGCTAAGATGGTTGCAGACGATTCTCTCAAAGCCAAAGATGAAACCTTAAAATAAAACATGGAAGAACTACTCATATCTAAACAAGAAGTTTCTACTTTGAATGGGTACATCAATGATACAAAAAAATAAATTACCAATGCCATAAGAGAAAATGAGAATCTAAGGAAAGAGAATAAAAAGTTGAAAGGACAACTCAAGAAATCCATAGATTTGTTGGATAAATTCAATAAGAGTTATGTTAAACTTGATGAACAACTATCAAACCAAAGGAAAAATAGTGAGAAATAAGATTTAGGGTTTTCAAAATTTGAAGTAGATGAGTCATCTGGTGCAAAGGTGATCAATGCAAAAGAAGGAAAATCAACACCTAAGGTGAATAAAAACAAATATGGTAAGGAATTATAGACTGGTATGTCTCAATCACCACAAGGAAGTTCATACCACTAATATATGTAAGTCTATACCTATTGGACCTAATGCACCTATTGCTAGATATAGAATTTTTTATGGTAGATCTAAATATTACAATGCTAGATGTAATATCTTTCATGGTAACATTTATCATTGTAATAAGTATGGTCATAAGGCTAATGAGTGAAGGGATAAAATCAACAATCAAAGGCCATATAACCCCAACTAGTTGAGATCTAATCAACAAGGGAACCGATTGGATGTTACTTGTTATATTTGTCACAATTATGGACATACAACAGTTAATTTTAGAATGAGAACTAGTAGAGGCAATACTGGGTCATGGAGACAAATAGGTATGGTGTGTTACTATTGCAACAATATTGGACATATTTCTAGATCTTGTAGAGATAAGAAGGAAAAAACTAAATATCAACTGGTGAATAGGGTTGTTAATGATAAAGGCAAGAAGATTGTAGATGTTGAAGGAATCGTAAAATAGATGAAGGAAACATGGACTAAGAAAGGTGAGCTCAAATATTCTAAATTGATAGGGAGCTCCACAACATCGGGTAATGTGGATAATTCCTCATTAGACTAAGTCAAGTCTATTGGCTTAGGGGGTGCAAATCAAGTAAGATCTATAACCTATCCCCTAATTTGTGTGTGTGGTAAGGTTTATTAGAATAATTTTATGCCTATTGATGTTTTGGATGAGTTTTATGAAGAATTTGTGTCACATATGATTCTATATGACCGCATAATTTTTTATTTTGACAGAATGACCTCTTATGTTCTAGATGTTGTAACTAGTTAAAGGTACTATTTTACCATTGCATTGAATGTGACATTATAAAAGTAGAAAAGAGAAGTTCACTTGTCACATTACATTCTACAAGCTAAGTAGAGAACTTGTGAATGATTTGAAGTGATTGTGGAATGAAAGTTGTGATCTTGTGGTAGAATTGAAGTGATGTTTGAAGACCTCTAACTAGAAAGAAAAGAGGTATTCCTGTGTGTTGCAAATTTTATTTTGAGATTCTTGAAGTAGATTGTTTGCATTATGGAAACTCTAGTATTGGTTGAGATTATTGAGGAACCAAGGCCAGTATTTAAGTTTCATCCTATGAATGTGGTGGAGATTGATCATGTAGGTGCTTTGTATTCAGTACCCCATGGTGTGTTATTGACTGGGGATATAAGATCATTTATTCATTTTAAGATTGAGGATCTTAGTTCAAATGATATCTTCAATGCATATACCAAACTGTGTAATCACTTTGGATTAAAGTATGGCACAAATATTTTTCAATCGAGGGTTTACTTGTGTAGTTGACCTACCTAATAATTTCAAACTCAAATGGATTAATATATGTTGATTCAAGTGCATGATCAGTTCTTATGGTTGGATAGACCACATAAGATTACAAAGGATATTATTTACATAGTGACTAGGTTGTGTATGACTGGTAATTTACCTATTTTGACAATGATTCCTACTGATGAGGTTACTCATCTAAAAAAGTCAAAACAAGATCAACAAGCTATGTGATGCTAGAGCATCTCGGGTCCTTGGCAATCTTGTGTCACCAAAAAGATTTTGAAGTTTGTCTGTGTTGCTTGGTTCCTTCTTTGACCGAGTTGGCTCAGTAGTTGGTCAGTTTCCTTTGGTTATCGGGTTTGGTCGGTTATCTCCTGGGTAGTCAGTTATTTCACTGGCACTCGGTGATGCTTGTTTATTGCTCGGTCATCCTTTTTTACCGAGTAGTTTATTTTGAGTTTCTATTGAGGCCAACTTATGCATTGATTTTGGGTTGTAGATTTAATGTTGGTATCCATCATTGGGAAGCGTGTGGTCCCAGATCTGACTATTCCTTCTGTTGATTGTGGATCTGAAGGCCAACTCAATTTGGTAGCCTCTTGTATAAGTATAGATGTTTGGTTAGAGTTTTGGGAGTCAATTTTTGGTAGAAGGAAGAAGATAGTAGAATCAAGATTGTTGGTAGACACTCTGATGTTGGAGGACTTCTATAATTCATTGTAATATCTAGTTGTAACTAGGAAGGCCTTACAGCCTAGCATGTATGAATCAATTTGAATGAAGATAATATATCAATGATCATGCTTTCTCTCTCTCACTGTGTTGTTGTTGCTTATGCGTGTAGTTGAGAAAGGTGGATTAGGTAGGGTGTGCCACTATTTTGGCCCCTCCTCATCCCTCCTTTGCATTAGGTGGTATCAGAGTGAGGTGAGATCTGGATCTAGGTCTCCAGATCTAGGTTTGTAGGTTCCTTCTTGTGAATCCCTAGTTGAAATTTTGTTGGGTGGCAAATTGCGATCTGACCTGCAATTACAGAGGGTTTTCAAGATGGTTCATGGGAGGTGAGAAGTAGATCCAGGATTGGCGGGCATGTTAAGACAACTTGCTACTAGATTAGAAGTTGTTGAAACATCCCAGAGAAGAGGCAGACATCTTGAAGATGTTAGTGATGATGAAATTGAAGTGGAACAAAGTGAAGCAGAACCTGTACCTATGATGGATTAGGGTAAGGAAAGATTCTTGAAGGCCTTGACAAGTTTGAAGTCAACACCATATTTCAATCCTCCTGAATATAGTGGGAAATTGAATTCTGATGAATTGATAGACTGGATCACTGAAATGGAAAAGTATTTTGAGTATGAAAATGTATATGAGGAGAAGAAGGTGAAAATTGCAGGCACAAAGTTGAAAGGTCATGCATCCTTATGGTGGGAACATCTGCAATTGGATTAGAAAAAGAAAGGCAAAGACAAAATCAAGGTATGGAATAAGATGGTAAATAAATTGAAAGGAAAGTTATTACCTTGTGATTATCAGATTAACCTAGTTAGGTGAATGCAAAGTCTAAGGTAGAAAGATAGCTCAGTAAAAGAGTATACTAAGGAATTCTATAGATTAGATATTAGATCTGGACATGATGAGGATGATGTGGAAAGAATTGCTAGATACCTGAATGGTTTGAGATTTTCCATCCAAGAGGAAATCAGTTTGGTCAAATTGGAGAACATTGAAGAGGCTTATCAATTTGCATTGAAATCTAAGGAGAAATTGAACAAGAGACATGAACAGACACAAAGAGGTCAAGGTGGTAGATTCCCTAGAGGAATAGGTAGATCCTATGGTGAAAATGGTAGATCTGAACCTAAAAAGACAACTCTGGACAAAGGCAAGACCGAGTGGAAAGGTGAAGGTTCATCTAGAGGTAGAGGTAGTAACTATCGAGGTGGTTATAGTAGACGTAATTTATGAGGAACTTGTTATAATTGTGGAGAAGGACATAGATCTTTTGAATGTACACATGCTAGTAAGAAGGTTGGTAGTAGTAGAAATGCTTTGGTGCAAGAGGAGTCACTGAATGAACCTAAGAAGGAAAATAACTTGATGGTAAGGAGAACTATGGAATGAAAGTAAAAAGGAAGACCCGATAAAGAAAAGTTTGTTCAAGACCAGATGTAGAGTTTCTGACAAAGTTTGGAAGGTAATCATTGACAGTGGTAGCTCAGAGAATCTGGCATCTAAGGACATGGTCACAAAGTTGCAGTTGGAAAGGTTGAAACATCTAAAGCCCTATCAGATTTCATGGATCAAAGATGAGCATACACTCCTGGTAAGTGAACAATGTTATGTGAATTTGAAAATTGGAAAGTACTATGATAAGGTGTTGTGTGATATCATGCCTATGGATTGTTGTCATATTTTGTTGGGTAGACCTTGGCAATATGATAGACATGCTATATATGATGGGAGATTGCATAAGTATACTATTGTGGCTAATGGAAAGAAAAAAAATCTTGTTACCTTTGATGGAAGAACCTATTAGTAATTTTTGCACATCTGTGAAAGTTTATTTGATGGAAGGAAGAAAATTTGTTAAGGAATTGAAGAAGAATGATGTTTATTTTGTTGTGATTCCTAACGAACTGAGTAAGAAAACAGAGGATAGTGTTCCTGAGGAGATTGATAATTTACTCACTGAGTATAGTGATATCATTTCTGATAATGTACCTAATGGTTTTACACCGAAGAGAAGTATTTATCATTGCATGGATATAATCCCTAGAGCTAGTTTACCGAACAAGGCACCTCATTGGTTGACACCTACTGAGAATCAGGAATTGAACCGATAGATTCAAGAGTTGCTAGAGAAGGGTTTGATCAAAGAAATTTTGAGTCCTTGTGTAGTACCTACAGTATTGGCACCAAAGAAGAATGGAGAATAGTGAATGTGTATTGATTCCAGAGAAATCAATAAGATAACAGTGAAGTATAGGTTTCCTATACCAAGAATGGATGACATAATGGACAGTTTGACTGGAGCAAAGTATTTCACAAAGATTGATTTGAAAAGTGGGTATCATCATATCAAAATCAAAGAAGGTGATGAATGGAAGACTTCTTTCAAGACAAAAGAAGGTTTGTATGAGTGGTTGGTTATGCCTTTTGGTTTAACTAATGCATTGAGTACTTCTATGAGGTTGATGAATGAAATTTTGAGGAAATTCTTGGGTAAGTTTGTGATTGTATATCTTGATGATATTTTGATATTCAGTAAGACCAAAGAAGAACATTTTTTGCATGTTAGACAAGTTTTGTAGAGACTGAAAGAAGAAAAGTTGCTGATAAATTTGAAAAAGTGTTCATTCATGAAAGAGGAGATTGTGTATTTGGGATTTGTAATTTCAGCTGATGGTTTGAAGATGGATCCTAAAAAGTTTGAAGCTATTCTGAATTGGCCTACACTTGTGAATGCTGGTGAGGTAAGATCATTTCATGGTTTGGCAAGTTTTTACCAAAAGTTCATAATGAATTTCAGTTCAATTTGTAATGCTATGACTAAGAATATGAGAGGAGATAAAAGAGAATTCAAGTGGACACATGGAGTTGATAAAATTTTTGAGACTCTGAAGCAGAAGGTTGCTAAATTGCCTATTTTGGCATTACCTATTTTCAATAAGTTATTTCAAGTGGAATGTGATGCAAGTGGTAGTGCAATTGGAGCTGTGTTGAGTCAAGAAGGTAAACCTGTTGCTTTCTTTAGTGAAAAGTTGAATGATGCTAGAAGGAAATATTATGTGTATGATCAAGAATTCTATGCTATTGTTCAAGCACTGAAGAAATGGAGACATTATTTGATACTGAGTGAATTTGTGTTGTATACTAATCATAAGGCTTTACAATACTTGGGTAGTCAGAATAAGTTGAATCGGAGACATATAAAATGGGTTGAGTATTTGCAGAGTTATACATTTGTGATCAAACATAAAAGTGGAGTCACTAACCGAATTGTTGATGCATTGAGTAGAAGAAGATCTTTGATGACCAAGATGAAAATTGAAGTTCTTGGTTTTGACGAGATGAGAGATTTGTATGAAACTGATCCTGATTTTTCTGAGCCGTGGAGAAAGTGCAGAGCACCTATTCAAGATCAACTGAGTACAAAATGGGAAGAATATTTCATTCAAGAAGGTATGTTGTTTAAAGGTATTCATTTGTGTATATCAAGAGGACAAATGAGAACTAATTTGATAAAGGAGAAACATAGTAGTGGTTTGGCTAGACATTTTGGTATTGATAAAACTTTGAATTTTCTTAAGGAGAAATACTTTTGGCCATAGTTGTATAAAGATGTTCATAAATTTGTGAGAAGTTGTGGAATTTGTCAAGTAGCAAAAGGATTAAGTCAGAATACTCGATTGTATATACTGATTGTTATACCTGAGAAACCTTGGAGTGACATTAGTATGGATTTTGTTCTTGGCTTACCAAAGACAGTAAGAGGTAATGATTCTATATTTGTTGTGGTAGATAGATTTTCAAAGATGGCACATTTTATACCTTGTAGAAAGACATCAGATGCAGTACATGTAGCAAATCTTTTCTTTAAGGAAATTGTCAAATTGCATGGATTATTGAGGAGTATTATCTCTGACCGAGATAGTAAATTTGTTGGATACTTTTGGAAGACCCTTTGGAGAAAGTTTGGTATAGAGTTGAAATATAGTTCTACATTTCACCCACAAACTGATGGACAGGCAGAAGTTATAAATAGAAGTTTGGGAAATCTTTTGAGATGTTTAGTTGGAGACACACCTAGTAATTGGGATTCTGTGTTGGCACAAGAAGAGTTGGCATACAATAATTTAGTGAATATGAGTACTGGAAAAACACCATTTGAGATTGTGAATGGCATACAACCGAGAGGTATATTTGATTTGAGAGATATTACTGATGAAAGTAAGAGAAGTGTTGAAGGAGTGAAATTTGCTAAGTACATGAAGACATTGCATGAAGATGTGAAAATCAAGCTAGAAGAGAGTAATCAGAAATACAAAGACAGAGCTGATAGATCAAGGAGACATAAGACTTTTGATGTTGGTGATAAAGTGATGGTTCATTTAAAGAAAGGTTGATTTCCTATTGGAACATATGGGAAGCTGAAGATGAAGTTTGGACCTTGCAAGATTTTGAAGAAATTTAACAGTGGAAATGCATATGAGATTGAGTTACCTGATGACATGGACATATCACCAATTTTCAATATTGCTGATTTGTATGAGTATCATGAACCTAATGAAGACATGACAGTACCGATGGAGTATCCTAAGAAGTAGAATGAAGAAGTTGAGCAGATTTTGGAACAAAGAGTTAGCAAAAGAACAAGAGGTAAACAGTATATGGAATATCTGGTAAAGTGGAAGAATAGACTAATTGAAGACAGCTCATGGATTTCATAGTCTGAGTTGGATGCATCTCAGACCATACCTACTGAATGATTCAGAGAATCATTTCTAAATAACCCCAAGTGTTTGATGTAGGAGCATCTCGGGTCCTTGGCAATTCTGTGTCACCAAAAATATTTTGACCGAGTCGGCTCGGTAGTTGGTTGGTTTCCTGGTTATCAAGTTTGGTCAGTTATCTCCTAGGTGGTCAGTTGTTTCACTAGTGCTCGGTGATGCTTGTCTATTGCTCGGTCATCCTTGCTTATCGAGTAGTTTATTTTGAGTTTCTATTGAGGCTGACTTGTGCATTGATTTTGGGTCATGGATTTAATGCTAGTATCCATCATTGGGAAGCATGTGGTCCTAGATATGACCGTTCCTTCCATTGATTGTGGATCTAAAGGATGACTCAGTTTGGTAGCCTCTTGTATAAGTATAGATGTTTGGTTGGAGTTTTGGGATTCAGTGTTTGGTAGAAGAAAGAAGATAGTAGAATCAAGATTATTGGTAGACCCTCACATGTTGGAGGACTTCTGCAATTCATTGTAATATATGGTCATAATTTGAATGAAGATAATATATCAATGATCCTGCTTTCTCTCTCTCAATGTGTTGTTGTTTTTTCCATGTGTAGTTGAGCAAGGTGGATCAGGTAGGGTGTGCCACTGTTTTGGCCCCTCCTCATTCCTCCTTTTTGTCACTATGACAATCAATGATATCAAAGATATAGAGGTCAATTTTTCATCTATGGTGATTGGTTAAAGAGTATATCAATCGAGTTGATTGAACAGTGTGCCTGGTGGTGGTATTCATGTTGCATATCAGATGGTGAAGGAGAATGCACATTATGACCTATGTGAGATCATGAGAAGTCAATTCTTTGTGAACATGGAGAGAATCAAGAAGGACAAGAAAAAAAAATTCAAGTATGGTTCAGTGTTGGTATATATATTCTTCTACTTGCAAAATCATTTCCCTAGTATCGGTCATATTTAGTAGTCAACTAATAAACCGGTAGTAGTGCAGATTAAGGAATACATAAAAATGTTATAAAATAACTTTAATAGTGTTATGCAAGGTTATTTCAAAGATTTCTAGAAATGAATTCATGAGAGGGAAAGGATCCCAACTATTATAGTAGATAATTACAAAGAAGTATATGTTTTATTGTGGATATCAATACATGTAGGATGCAAGTGGTACAACCAAGAACTTCTTGGGCTCTTATAGTGATGGGTTATGAGGTAGATGGTGATATCATATCACTCCATGCTAATGAGTTACTATCTAAACTAATTTATGTTAGTACTCCCAAGTTTCATACTTATGAATAAACCTATCTAAAAATTCATTCATAGTTAATGGAACCTATGATAGAGAGAAGAGTGAAGAAACAAGTTGATGACCTAGCCAAGAAGAGTGGCATTACCAAGGAGATGATGGATAAAATAAGGAAGAGGTTTGTTTGTGAATAAGATGGTTCTTCTGGTGTTGTTGCAGAAGAAGTAGAAGTAGATATTGTATCTTCTACAACCGGTAATGCAATAGAAAGAGAATCTAGGATTTCCACGGCGAAAAAAGAGGCTCCTTCCCCTTCAACTAAAGCACATCCTAAGATAAAAATCACATCAAATCCTGAACTTGTAGTGGTTAAAGAAAAGGAATAGGAAAAAGAGAAGAGACCTATTGATGAAGGGTGCTCCCCTTAATACCACAAACACATAACAGAAACAGAGAAACAACAACAATATGCAAGAACATAAAATTGGATTCTTATTATCTCCACAAATGTGGAATTACAAACTTTCAAAATTACAATATGCAAAGCCACATGGGCATTCCCTTACAATATTTTGTAGGACAAAACCTTGAATCAATACCCAGATCTACTACCAGAACTGTCCTAGACAACACTATGGTTCTTCTTTATATAGGCATTTTCCACCGCCCGAGAAGGTTCCAGAAATTTAGCCCTTAGGGCCGACCAACTTAGAATTATTTTATTTTTCAATTTATTACATCAAATTCAGCTCAAAATAAATTTTGAAACCTGAACAAAAATTTTGAAGGAAAATTATTTTCTGCCATTTCAGGTGGCCTGACTTCTGGAGACCATAAGTCATCACCAGTTGACCCGGTTGACTATTATAACCCCATTTCGGAAAGGCCACAAAGTCCTCTATAGGCTTGACTTGCACAACCACCTATCACCCGAATTTTCAACCTCATCTGAGGCCTCTAAAGCCTTCAAAATTGAGTTCAAAGTTTCTATACCCTGCTGCCAATACCGAAAATCTTCAATATCTTCAAAACTAGACCTGATCTAGCCATGAAACTTTACTGGCAGGCTGATATGACTAAGATTAACCTCCACATGTAAAATCAGAACATTTCAAGATCATATGACCAACTTACTAAAAATAGCAAGTTCCCATAAATAGCAGCTCTGCACAAGATAGCCCTTATTGAAAAGCAAACAGAAATATTTTTGGGTGATGCAAGATTGCTCTTACACCCAGGATGCTCCTGCATCACCTATGACTTAACAGAAAACTTACAAGAAAAAGAAGGGAATATCACATGGCTACAAAGAGGCAAAAGGAAAGAGTACAAAGAAGGGTGCAACTGGTGAAGAAGAACCTCAAATGGATTCTGACAAAGAGCAAGATGAATGGAGGGCCAATGGTAAAAAAATCAAAGGTTACAGGCATGACAACTCATAAATCAGTCAAACCAGTGACTAGGAGTTCTAATACTATATATATAATAGCTAAAGGTATTAGATAATATGAAAGTTTGGAAAAGGTAATAGGCTGGTATGATAATTTTAATGATGAGGATAAACTAAAGATTAAAGAAGCTATCATATATAGTATGCACAAATTTTGCAGAGGGCCTAGTGAGTTACACAAAATTATACTTGATACATTATTCCAGAAGGTTGATTCTCATTGGAGGTATGCTCTAAAAGATGATAGAGAAATGCTAGAACAAGCTTTGGTGGAACGGGAACCATTTGAAGAAGTGCAGAATACAATAGCATCCCTAAGACCTAAATTTAGAACAAGGAGAAGAGTATGCAAAATACTCATTGGTGAATCTCAAGCAGTTTATGATGAGGCTCCTGATATCATGAAGAAAGAATTGGAGAAAGAAGATGAACTAATGGATTATACTCAAGAGGAAGAAAAATCACAAGAACCTATCATTGAAGAGGTAATAGTTGATGATTTTATCACTATTGATAAATTAATTAAAGGAATCATCAATGATATACCTTTTGATACTCAACAACAAGTTCCTATTGTTGAAGTTGAAGATGTGCACAGAAAATATGAAATACACAAGCATAAGACTAAAGAGGTGGTGATACCTAGTGCAATTGATGTATTTGGATAGATAGGCGATGTTGGAAAGAAAGATGAAACTAATGAAGATGTTGTTGCAACACATTCAGTAAAGAGGAAATTGGATCTAGGTGGGAGTTCAAGTTACAAGACGAAGAGCAAGGCTATAGATATTCTAGAGGAAGAAATTGAAGATGAATTTAGTAATGAGGATGTTGAGGTCTTTCAAGGACCTATTGATGTTACCAAAATTATTCCTAGTTAATTAATGATAATATCAAAGATACTTGAGTTAAAAGCTAAAAGGGACAAACTTAGAGGTGAAAAGAAACAAGAACAAGTACTTATGTCAGCTAGAGATATTCTTGCAAATCTTGTACCTAAATTTTAATATGATCCTAATGCTATACTGATTTAATAGATGGATACTTTGATTAGTGCTATATCTAAGGAAGCTACTAGTTTGGAAGAATCTACTGAGTATAGAGAAAGGGTAATTATGAAAAGAAGAGGGTTGATAATGATGGAATATGGATGAAGTGACTGAGAGGGGGGGGGTGAATCAGTCAACCATAAAAACACTTCACAATTAATTCTTTGCAGATCCCTTAGGATATCTTAACAATGTTATCTATTTTAGCAGTCGGTAAATAGATTGCAGTAATCTTGAAGATGCAGAAAGTATTAGCAATATTTAGATATTCATCAGCACATGTATATGATTGAGGAAGCAATTAAGAACACAAGAGACACAAGATTTAACGTGGAAACCCAATATGGGAAAAACCACCAATGTATCTAGATACTGATTTTCACTTTTCTGAAGTGATGCCCAGTTAGAAGCCAACCCGGTAAAAGGTTACAAAACACACTGTTAGGTGTGACCTTGTTAGAGGATTTAAAACACCCTTCTAGGAGTGGCCTAGTAAGAGGTCTTGAAAACAATTCAATGGAATTGTCACCTTGTTAGAGGATTTACATTATGGTTGTTAAACCAACTCGGTTAAGAGATTTAGAATTCACTATTACAATGATAAGAAGGTAACAATAAAAATGACCTGTATAATAATGCAACTGTCTTGCTGATTACAGATCTCTGTTCTGCATAAGTCTGATCCTCTCTGATCGAATAAATCTCTGCTGCACCTCAAGGATATCTGAACATCCTTCACAAATTCGCATTCACCTTTTTTTCTTTTCTTTTGTAAATGTTCTGCTATGTATATATACTTTTCACATTTGACCTTTTATTTATATGATTTTGGATTAGTCGAATCGACATTATTTAGTATAACAGTCGGCTGAATTAAGTAAACTCTATTTGCAAAAATCCTTCAAGGGCCGACAGTGCTCGGTGACCATATCTTTTTATAATTTTTCGGAGACCAAGGGAACTCGGTAAACACCAACAATCCTTTACCTTTGATAACCGACTGAACTCGGTAAATACTAACTTTCTTCGATGACCGACTGAACTCGGTAAACACTAAACTTTCTTCGATGACCGACTGAACTCGATAAACACTAAACTTTCTTCGATGACCGACTGAACTCGGTAAACACTAAACTTTCTTCGATGACCGAGTGGACTCGGTAAGCACTAATATTCCTGTCTGGCAGACCGACTGAGCTCGGTAGAAGTAGATTGCTGCGGACTATGACATTGTGTGACATCAAAGACAATACATAATTGAGTAGCAATTTCCTTCAGACAATTGTTTCCAACAATCTCCCTCTTTGGCATTGATGGCAACACAATATGTCATAGCATAAGAAATTTGAAAGAGTTAGCTCGGTTTGGATTCAAATCTCCCTCTGTCAGCAAACTTCCTGTATCCTGAAAATTCTTCCTTCTGACTAATGAAAATTTCTTGAAGTAATAGCAAAGACAGAAGTAAACAATCTCCCTCTTTGACAACACATGCCAAAGACAATTCACATATTACCGATGAAAATTAATGTACCTTAAGTACTGATTCATATGCAATGATTCCTTAATATGCTGCATCAACAGGTTGATTTTCAATCATGTTCTGGTTGATGCATCACTAAAACTGTATTTAGTGAGCCCCGGATAGGGGAATGACCCCTAACTTACCTCTTAGATACACAAATGCATCCTTAGGTAATGGTTTGGTAAAAATGTCTGCAATCTGTTCTTTTGTATGAATATATTCTAATCTGATTTCCTTGTCCTGCACCAATTCTCTGACAAAGTGATATTTAATAGCAATGTGCTTGGTTTTGGAATGCATCACTGGATTCTTAGAAATGTTTATTGCACTGGTATTGTCACAAAATATAACAACTGGTTCATACCTTCTAATAGATGTTTAAACCAAACAATATTTGAACAGTTTACTGCAGCAGCAACATGTTCTGCTTCGGCTGTGGATTGAGATGTACAATTCTGCATTTTACTAGTCCAGGATACCAGTCTTTTTCCAAGAAAAAATGCTCCACCACTTGTGCTTTTTCTTTCATCAATGTTTCCTGCCCAATCAGCATCAGTAAACACTTTCAAGTCTAGATTGCCTCCAAATTTATACCACAAACCATACTCTTCAGTTCCTCTTAAGTATCTTAAGATTCTTTTGATTGCCATCATGTGATTTTCCTTAGGTTTTGCTGAGAATCTAGCTACTATACCGACTGCTAAGGCAATATCAGGTCTTGTATGTACTACATACTGTAATTTTCCAATCATAGATCGGTATAGGGTCTGATCAACTTCTTTTGAATCATCATTTTTGGTAAGTTTCAGTCCAGTACACATGGGTGTACCAACTGGTTTTGAATCTTCCATTCCAAACTTCTTAAGTATCTCCTTAATGTATTTGGATTGAGTAATGTATATACCATTCTTGCTTTGCTGAATTTGAAGACCAACAAAGAATTTTATTAAACCAAACATAGACATTTCAAATTCTCTGTTCATTTGCTCTGAAAATTCTTTGCATTGATCCTCATTCCCTGTAAATATAGTATCATCCACAAATATTTCTGCCAATACAATTTTGTCATCCGGTCCTTCTTTAATATACAGATTGCTGTTCTCATTAGCTCTTTTGAAATTAATCTGGATCAAATAGTTATGGAGTCTTTCATACCATGCTCTAGGAGCTTGTTTTAAACCATACAATGCTTTGTGTAACCTGCAGACCATGTCCCTTTTGTCTGGATCAACAAAACCTTCAGGTTGTTCGATGTAGACTTCTTCATCAAGAATTCCATTGAGAAATGCAGATTTTATATCCATCTGATATACCTTAAATCCTTTGTGTGCTGCATAAGCAAGTAGAGTTCTTACACCTTCTAATCTTGCAACAGGAGCAAAAGTTTCTCCATAATCTATACCTTCTTCTTGAGAATAACCTTTACATACCAGTCTAGCTTTGTTTCTAGATACTTGACCATCTTCATTCAGTTTATTTCTGAATACCCATTTTGTTCCAATTACATTCTTATCTTTAGGTCTAGGTACAAGAGTCCAAGTTTTGTTCTTTTGTATTTGTTCTAATTCTTCATTCATTGCTTCAATCCAACTTTCATTCTCCAATCCATCTTTGATATTTCTAGGTTCAAAATCAGTAAGTAGACATGTACCTTTTAGCTTGCTTCTTGTCATAGTACCATCTGATTTGTTTCCAATGATTTGATCTGATGTATGATGTCTTCTGACATATTTGGCTAGTATAGGTTCCTTGCCTTTTGAATGATTCATGCTGTTGTCTTCTAGGATCTCTTCTTCAGGTTGCTCGGGCTCGGTAGATATTTGCTCGGTAACTTCAGGCTGAGACTCGGTCTGAATTTCTTCCTGTGACTCGGTTTGAACTTCTTCTTGTGACTCGGTAACTGTGCTCGGCTCGGTAGATATAGCTTCCTTATTGATAGTTGTTTCTGTTAGTGTTTCAGGTTCAATGTAAACGAATCTTCTATAGTTCTCAGGTTCCCTTTTGCTTTCTTCCTCAGTCTTTTTTGCAAACTCATCAAATTTTACATGTATACTTTCTATGACTTTGTGAGTAGATAAGTTCAGACATTTGTATGCCCTGCTTTTGCTAGAGTATCCTAGGAATATTCCTTCATCACTTTTCACATCAAATTTATTTCTTCTGGATTCTTTTAAGATATAACACTTGCTACCAAATATTTTCATGTAACTTACATTAGGTTTATAGCCATACCATAATTCATAAGGAGTTTTGAATGTGTCTTTCTTCAATTGTACTCGGTTCAAGGTATGAACTGCAGTGCTGATAGCTTCCTTCCAGTACTTTATAGCGATGTTCTTTTCTATCATTAGAGTCCTTGCACAATCCATAATAGATCTGTTTCTTCTTTCTGCTATTCCATTCTGCTCAGGAGTTCTAGGAGCTGATACCTGTCTTTTGATTCCTCTTTCAATGCAGAAGTTGTTAAAATCATGGGAGATGAATTCACCACCTCTGTCTGATCTTAAGCATTTCAATCTTTTCCCTGTTTCTTTTTCTACTCTTTCTAAGTACCATTTGAACTTTTCAAATGCTTCTGATTTTTCTCTTAAATACATGACAATCATCATTCTAGAATAATCATCAACGAAAAGAATAAAGAATTTATCTCCAGTATAGCTTTGTATTCCAATAGGTCCACATAAATCAGTATGCACAATTTCCAAAATTTCTTTAGACTGATAGTTCTTACTCTTAAAACTAGTTTTACTCATTTTGCCAATCTAACAGTTCTTACATAGACCAGTGTCAGGTTTCTTCAAAGTAGAAATGCCTCTAACCTTCTTGAATTTGCTTATTTTTATCATGTTATCAAAATTCACATGACATAACCTTTTGTGCCATAGCCAACTTTCTTCTATTTGAGCAATAAAGCATGAATATTCATTGAGATCAAGATAAAATAAGTTACCTTTTGTTTGTTTGCCTGATCCAATGAGTTTTCCTTTTCCATCCAGCAGTCTTGCTTGACCATTCATGAATTCAACCTTGAAACCAGTGTTGATTAGCTGTGCTACACTTAGAAGATTATGTTTTAGTCCTTCAACCCAGTAAGCATTATCACATATGAGTTCTTTGGTTAATGAGATTCTTCCTTTTCCTTTTATACAACAAGGTTCATTGTTTCCAAATCTTACATTACCATTGTCACAGTCTTCTAGATATTCAAATTTTGTCTTGTCACCAGTCATGTGGTGTGAACATCCGCTGTCTATTATCCATATATCATCTTTGCTTATATGAGAAATAAGTGCCATCTTATCTTCATCATCATCAGATTCATCTTTTATAGCAATAAAGACAATTTCTTCTTCACTATCATCAGAATCTTTAGCCATAAAACACGATTTCTTACCTTTATCCTTGTATTATTTGAAATTCTTTTTGCCATAGTACTTGTGACTTCTCTTTTCTTCTTTGACTTGCTTGTTTGGGCACCTAGCTGCAATATGTCCAATTTCTTCACATGAAAAATAGATTAAAGGAGTTTTACCTTTATACTTACCTTTCCCTCTAGAGTACTTCTTTGCAAGTAATGCTTCTACAATTTCAAGATCACTATCAGAACTTTCTTCTGATTCTTCTTCACTTTCTGACTGAACTTCTTTAATTTTCTTGTTCTTCTTTAGTGACACCTTGGCCTCAAATTCTAATTCAATATTTTTGGAACTAGGAACATAGTTATCATAGTTGTCTAATTCAAAAGATGTCAATCTTCCAACTAAAACATCCAAAGTTATATTGTGGTTTGCTCAAATCTTCTTTCTTGAATAGCTGATACTCTTATTACATAGATAGGGAGTAGTGTTCTGAGTACCTTACTTATAACAGTCTCATCTGAGATTGTTCCTCCAGAAGCTCTAATTGCACTTACACTTGCTTTGATTCTTTCAACATATTTTGCAATGTTTTCGTCTTCCTTCATATTCATCTTGTCAAACTGTCCTCTTAGGCTTTCTGCTTTGGCTCTTTTCACATTTGCATCACCACCATATATTTTCTTCAGTGCCACCCACATTTCATATGCAGTAGTGCAGTCTTTAATATCATCAAATTCTTCATAGCTGAGAGCAGATGCAATGTCTATCATCATGGTGTTGTGAGTCTTTTTATCTGCAATGTCTTCAACAATTAATGCGCCATTAGGAATTGTGTACTCTTCATCAATGTATTTGCATCCTGAATCACCAATGGAAGCCAGATGAAGTTGCATGAGACCTTGCCATGCTGAAAAGTTATCTCTGTTAAGCTTTGGAATTTCCCTCTTGTAAGACATCCTGATCTTTAGCTTAGGTCTTTGAAACCCTTCCTGCAAGCACCAAAAGCTCTGATACCAATTGATGGAATATGGATTAAGTGACTGAGAGGGGGGGGGGTGAATCAATCAACCATAAAAACACTTCACAATTAATTCTTTGTAGATCCCTTAGGATATCTTAACAATGTTATCTGTTTTAGCACTCGGTAAATAGATTGCAGTAATCTTGAAGATGCAGAAAGTATTAGCAATATTTAGATATTCATCAGCACATGTATATGATTGAGGAAGCAATTAAGAACACAAGAGACACAAGATTTAACGTGGAAACCCAATATGGGAAAAACCACCAATGTATCTAGATACTGATTTTCACTTTTCTGAAGTGATGCCCGGTTAGAAGCCAACCCGGTAAAAGGTTACAAAACACACTGTTAGGTGTGACCTTGTTAGAGGATTTAAAACACCCTGCTAGGAGTGGCCTGGTAAGAGGTCTTGAAAACAATTCAATGGAATTGTCACCTTGTTAGAGGATTTACATTATGGCTGTTAAACCAACTCGGTTAAGAGATTTAGAATTCACTATTACAATGATAAGAAGGTAACAATAAAAATGACCTATATAATAATGCAACTGTCTTGCTGATTACAGATCTCTATTCTGCATAAGTCTGATCCTCTCTGATCGAATAAATCTCTGCTGCACCTCAAGGATATCTGAACATCCTTCACAAATTCGCATTCACCTTTTTTTCTTTTCTTCTGTAAATGTTCTGCTGTGTATATATACTTTTCACATTTGACCTTTTATTTATATGATTTTGGATTAGTCGAATCGACATTATTTAGTATAATAGTCGGCTGAATTAAGTAAACTCTATTTGCAAAAATCCTTCAAGGGCCGACAGTGCTCAGTGACCATATCTTTTTATAATTTTTCGGAGACCGAGGGAACTCGGTAAACACCAACAATCCTTTACCTTTGATAACCGACTGAACTCGGTAAATACTAACTTTCTTCGATGACCGACTGAACTCGGTAAACACTAAACTTTCTTCGATGACCGACTGAACTCGGTAAACACTAAACTTTCTTCGATGACCGACTGAACTCGGTAAACACTAAACTTTCTTCGATGACCGAGTGGACTCGGTAAGCACTAATATTCCTATCTGGCAGACCGATTGAGCTCGGTAGAAGTAGATTGCTGCGGACTATGACATTGTGTGACATCAAAGACAATACATAATTGAGTAGCAATTTCCTTCAGACAATTGTTTCCAACAGATAAGTTATGTTGGCTCCTAGTTTAGCAAAATTTTAATAACCTTGAAAGTGAATAAATGCACCTACTGGTTATCTTACTTCCCACAATCAGTACACTCTAACAAGAACAAGGACCAATTAACAAATCTCTCAGGCTTTCTACACTTCAAACTCTACAGAATTTAGTCAAGTACACCTAGGTTTAGATTCATTCACTTCTCAACTTTCCTTTCTAGTAATCCTTAACAAAGAAGATAAATTCCCTTAATATATTCTCCTACTTATGAAACAAAGAGATATTGTGAGAGCTAATCACACTACCAAATCACTCACAAGCTAAGCGGGGGCTTTGCACTTTAATTCTATAACTTGAATTTAAAAGTTTTGATTTGATTTTGAAATTGAACTGAGAGAAAAGAAACAATATCTTCTTGACTGATTCTCTATGATCAGTGCCTTATTCATTGGTCATATTCAAAACAATTCCACACTATGGTTGGTGATCCAATCATTTACCTTGCAAATGAAAATCAATTGATACTTAAAATCTCATTCTTATCACAATCCTATGTAATACCCTATAACTCTGTCGGGTTATACTAAGAATTTACTTAACTCCTTGAATTAAAATAAAAGTATATCAAGACATGCAATTTAAAACAAATTGCAGCTATGATCTTGAGCTCATTATTCACAAGACATGGGAAATTATAAACCACCATAGAAGGAGACAAGATTTAAAGCAATTTCTGCTAAATCTTTGTATTAAATTCCTTGAAACTAATACATGTAGTATTGGACTAGACATAAAACATCCCACAAATGAATTCAGAACATTATACACTTCATTAAAATCCTTGCAAGAAAAACTTTATAGACCCTCTACACAGTTCTTGACTAACTACTGAGACTCTTTTCTCAGAAAATACAAACTCACTTCAGCTTGAAATTATTTTGTGTAGTTGTCCTCTTCCCAGTCTTAGAAATTCATATATATATGAATTGCAACAAGCTTTAGAATTGGGAAAAGAAAATTATCGGCAACTAAGTTTCCCTTTCATAATTCAGAGTTATTATAGAAGTGACAACAAGTAGATTAAAAATATCAGAATCCAATCTGATTTGTAATTTTTAGGTAAAACCCTAATAGGTGAACCATAAGGATTAGGTTTGATTCATCAAATGGCCTCTTTCCCTCAGCATCTCAATCAATAGGAGGATCATCTCACCTACCTCTGTATGGTAGGGGCTTGAATTTGTTTAACAATTTTCCCATACCATAACTCCTTCTAGAAGAGTGTCCCTTACAAAATTAGATTCAAGTGGCGATTAAAGACAAAGAAATCAGGTCTAATCAACTGACATACCCATTCAGCCATTTTCACCTGCAATTTTTTCCTTTCCATCTTTGCAAGAATAAAATTGGATTTGATCAAAACCCCAATCTTCCTAGCTCACCGACTCCATTTAACCCTATCTTCAATTTTAACTAGGAAACACCAAATGTCATCATGTGATTGGTTTGACCCACCTCCTTTCCTCAACATTATCTGGCGCTTAGGCCCCATCCTTTTTATTCTTCATCAAACTAGACACACAACAGTCAGACGCGATGTCTTGATCAGTAACTTTCATGTAGGTTTTGATCGTGGGAATACGCCTACCATCTGATCAAAACTGATCTCTCCATTCTTTATCACCTTTCAAATTGTGTGGTGTGAGCTCATCTTGGAAACGTGTCATCAAGGCGCAATTCCTTGATCAGTAATCAATGAAAAAAAATTATTCGCAGGATCACGCCCTTCGTCTGATCAAAACTGATCTAACCTTCCTTTATCTATATTCTTTATCAGTCCCATGATCTCAGGGTGGACACTTGTCAATCAGGTGTGATCCTATGAAGGTTAAAAAGGTATGCATCTTTGGTTAGTGGCATCACATGCACCGTTGGATCAAACTTGATCTTCCTGATGTCTGTCCTTTCCTTTAGCCTCAACCAAGTCCCACCACCAGCTACATGTCACTTGGGTGTGATCCCGTGAAGGGTAAACTTTGCACATCTTTTGATCATGGGATTGCACCCATCATAAGATTGAAATAGATCTGACTTCCTTTTAACACACACTAGAAAATTTAGACTTAGCAAATATTAAATCACGGGTCCCGCTAGGCAACATAACTTAAAAGATTTGGCCCCCTTCAATGATGACTTAAAACACATGATTTAAAATGGCTTAAGTGACCTCAAAAAGTAATGAAGAAATAGATCTCATGTAGGAAAATGGACTTATGAAAAATATTTTAAAACCCTACCAAGATAATATACCCTGTTTTCTCAACCTAAGGCAAGAAATGACAATTTTCTTCAAATTTTGCACTATGATAGGAAAATTAACCACCAAGTTAATGTAGACTATTGCATCAAATAAAGGAAAACTTATAGCTCGTGTGAACCAGGGTAAGGAAAATTTGAAATAGGTTTGTAAATTACTTGCTAAAGTTTCTAATTTTTCATTGTTTACCCATGATTTGGAGCTAAAGATAATTGAAGCTCAATAGGAGCTTAAGTCTTTAATTGCTATTATTTATCCTATCTCACATTCAGCTACCACTTATGGATCATAACTAAAGGTTGTAAATCACAAGCTGAAGACAATAAAAATAGAGAAAGATAAGAGGATCGCTACTTTACTAGAGTTAAAAACTTATTTTATTCCTATGGTTGAGGTAATGAAATTAAATGTTAGAGATTCTGAGGTAACACTTGAGTTACCAGACATGAGTGTACTTGAATCTATGGAGGATTTAGCTTCTATATTGCAAGGATAGATTCATACCATGGATCACTTGAAAAATTCATGGGAGAGTTCTTTGGAGATAGCCAAAGTCAATTTTATAGAAGTTTTTGAAAGGCTATGATCAATAAGATAATTTTATTTTTGACATTCATTTTTGTACCTTTGTCATTGTTTTCAAAGGGGGAGTGATCGGTGTAGTGAAAATGAAGTTAAGGATTTTAATGATCAAAGGGGGAGTAGTTTGATTATTTTCAATATCTTTCCATAAATGCCAAAGTGGGAGATTATTTTCATTATGATGTATTTTGGTGTTAATATGCATTGTTTATGTTTAGGAGTTTGTCATTGATGGAAACTCTACCATTTCTATCAAATTTGATGAATAGGTTGTAGATACCGATCAAATGGATGGATAGGTAAAGGTAGAATAAGCTAAGTGTTTTGACTGGTAAGAAGGAAGGCATTAAAAGAGAATTTTTTTCATGGGGATTGAGATATATGAAACTTTGGGAGGTGTGATTGTTCCTAGTAGATTACCAAGGTCAAATAACTAGAGTTCTACAACTACAACCATTAACTCATTGTTTTGAGTGAGTTGGTATTTTGGTGATATGATAATTTTGAATTGGTTGTGTTACCAATTGGTTCTTGATGATTAGATGATTGAGGTGGTTTATTTTTGGACAGACATGTTAATATTTTTGGGTAATACAATTTGGGTTGACATATTAGGTTTGATTGATGCGATTTTCCATAAGTTAGGTCAATATAGTGGACCAACTTGTAAAATAATTTTCAAGTCTTAACCAACTTAAGAACAACAATATAAAGGTGAACTAAATCACATGATTTAGGTTTTTTATCATGATTTTTGGTGTTACAATCATATATAGAGGAAGTACAATGCACCAGAGTTCAGAGATTATGATGTATCTTATAGCAAAGCAATGTCATTTCCAAATTGGTCATTTGAGTTCATTGCTCAAGGCTAACTTGATTGGTTAGCAAGTTAAGTCCTTTAAAAAGGTGGAATTTAACAAGTCTTTTTGTATAAATCCTTTAACAGGGTTACTTCTTAACTAGAGTTCTATATCCTCTTGTGAGGTAGATCCTAATAGGTCTTTTGGTACTTCTAACAAGGTACTAGTTACTCCTAATAGGGTGAACTCTTAATAGGGTATTATAAGCTCCTAACAGGGAAACTCTTTTTACTATAGTGAAGAGATTATCGGGTGTCATCCCCACTGTATTTTTTTCCCTCTTACAAGGGTTTCCATGATAAAAATAGTGGTGTTATGTTTTATGCTTTGTAGATTCTTGAACTTTGTTATTTCTATTGCATAGTTACACTTGCATGTTTTATTATTTTAAAGTTGTTAATAAGAATAATCATATTAGTGGTTGAATTAGTTCATTGCCTATTTGCATTGATTCACCTCCCACCCCTCTCAATGCCTCCAATATCCAACATAATTTATGTCTCTTATTGATGCATATTCTTTGCTTTTTATAGATCAACCCCAATGATTATACATACATTGTGGGAAATGCTTGTTCACCAAAATAATTGAATTATTGTTAAAACAAGCAAAAATGTAAGCTTTATTTTTTAGTCCATGATTTTATTGAATTTGTTCATTATTTCATTCTATTGTTATTAGAGTGGACACACATAGTCAAACATTCTTCTACTTCCTCAATAATGAGCCCATTGATATTTATGGGAATAAATTGATATATTCTTCTTTGAAGTTCCTAGCTCTATAAATGTAGTCTCATCTCTTTTGAAATTACATCATGACTTTTTTTTGTGTAAAAGGAGATTTGGACCAATATTTTCAAGAAATTGGTAGCTTTTATAACATTTTTACTATAATTCAATAGTTCTTCATAACCTCTAAGCTTCTCATATAATCATGATTTCAACATCAATGATGCAAATAAATTTCAAGGTGGCCTCTAGCTTTTTTTCTTGTATTTTTTCACTATTAGAAGGAAGTTCCTCAGTTGAAAGAAAAATAAATAAAAAGAAGCCATAGCTAGGTTTCTAAGGACCTTGATATCATCATCAATAGTTTTTTTTTTTAACTTTGTGTTCTCCACATCTAAAAGTGTGAGAAATATAGTTAGAATTGTATTTCATTTGTTTAGATTGGTTTATTTAGTATATTATGATAACTATTAGTGCTAATTTAGGTATTTCATATTTTAAAATTATAAAAATTGATTATGAGATTTAGATTTAGGATTGAATTATTTTTTTTATATAAGATCATTTTTTTTGTTGAAGGTTCAGAGAATCTATTTGGCTAAGAGCCAAGGACTTAGGGGTATTCATTCCGCCAAAATTTACCATGGACACAATCTCGGCCTCATCCCTTATAGTGTCAGAGTCTTTGCACTCAGCAAGAATTGATCCATGGTGGGCTCATTTAGAACCAAACAACTTCAATAGCAGACCAAAGGTCCATTGACATATAAGATTATTTAATTGTAAGAAATCATTCCAAAATAATGGCATGTCTTCTTTTCAAAATATTAAAATGTAAAAATAAAATCAATGAACCATTATTCCATTTTAGATAAATAAATAAATACTAAAACAACCAATAACAAAAAAGAATCATTTTTTTTCTTTCATCAACATTGTAATGAGAACCAACAAGTGCTCATATTTCATTTCTATTTAGTATAAATATTTGTTTTGATTGAAAAAATGATAAATTTCATAAATAAATTGAGGACTTGCAAATTAACTTCATTTTCTTTCCTTCATACTTTCCACCCAATTTGTATTTAATACGAACAAGGAAAACTCATTTTATAATATTGTCTACTTTAGCATGTATTTATATTAAAAAATGATTTTTATATTAATAAATATTTAATAATTTATTTATTTATTTGAGCATAAAAACATATAAAATATAAAAAGAAAGGTAGTTTAGTTTCATTATTTATCTTAGCATTTTTTAGTTTAGTAGTTACTATGGTTTGAAAATTATATTTTTGAATACTTTAATGGATTTCAAAATATAGAAAACAAAAAATACAAAATACAAAATGTAATTACAAGCTTCTTAATTGAGTTCGACACAAATTATAGTTTATATCAATAAAGAAAACAATATATAAAAAATAATTCAAACTAAGTGCATGTAATCTTCTAACTCTAATGTAAACAATCATGTTAATAAGCCTTCATAATCATGTTAATAATATAAGCTATATGTGTTTGGGAGTGAGAAATTAATGCATGGAAGTCACTTGAGAGAGTTGATGTGAAATTCATCAACTTTCATAGACATTAAGGTTGGAGAATGAATAGAAGTCATGCATCAAATTAAAGTATAAAATCATCATCTCCTATCTTTGAAATAGAATCTATCCATTGAACCATTATATTTGACAATACTATACAAGAATTAGTCAATCTTTTCCTCAAAATAAGTGTTGAAACAATTATATTACCTACCATCCAAATATCATTACTATCCACCAATAGCTCCTTTCTCATGACAAGATTATTAATCCACATAATCCACCACATTACCCATCGTCACATCATTAAAAATAGTACTAGTACTAGTATAGATAACTATATATAAATTGTGCATATACCTACCATTTATGATTCATGAAAAATAATGGGATTCAACATCTTATAGAATCACTAAGGAAAACATTTTTGGTTTGGTTGGTTGTAAGCATTAGAGAAGGGGAATTGAGAGGTATTCAAAATTGAGGTATAAAGTACACCTAGGGTTTTTCTAACTAGAAGTTTATGCATGTTGAGTGATTACTTTGGAGCATGTTCTGATGTGCATGTTGATTAATTACTCTAGAGCATGTTGTGATGTGCATGTTGATTAATTATTTTGCAGCATGGTGTGTTGTATATGTTAAATGGTTTCTTTAGAGCATATTGAATTATGAATAAAACCTATTTCCTCATATATAGTGTTCAAAACTTAGAATTGCCAAAACATTAGTTTTGTCTTGAAGTGAGAGAAAAGACCGCTACCTAGATTGGAAAATAGATAGCTACTATTCCTTGAGAAATTGTTTGTTTGGAAAGGAGTAAATAAATATAGTATATAGATTATTTTAATCTTTAAGAATAATCAATAAAATATTGTTTAACTTTATTTCTATATAATTTAACTTATAATAATAACTATTATACTTTAAAAGTTATCAATTATAATTCTAGAATTACTTTTGTAGTATTGAGTAATAATTCATTTTGTACAATTTGACTTAAAATAATATTAGTTGTTACATTATTAAAATTATTCAATTGTATTTTTTTATTAGTTACAATATATTTTGTTATTAGAGTCCATAAATCTTTACATTGTGAAAAAAATGATTAAAAATAATAATCACTTTTAATTATACTTAATTAGTAAATCCTTAAACTATAATTTTCAGTTATAATTAGAAAAACATTTTGATTTGAACTAGTAAATTAATATGATATGCATATATAAAAAAATATTAAAAAATCATAATTTCGCAACTTCAATTTGTTATAAAGCACAAATCATATAAATTGCAATATTAAAATTCCAACATTTTATACATTTTTAAAAATATTTTATGTTCTACTATTTGAATCAACATAATAATCATCACCAATTCAACTGCAAATAAGTGCATCTACACAAAAGGGATTGTTTGTATATTTTTTAGTACAATAGCAAATATAACATTAGTAACAATAGAATTATGTGGCATATAGGCTGAGTAGTGATGGTACTTCAAATTCCATAATCATTCATTGATTTGTAAAGCATATAACAAACTTGCAATTAGACCCTTACTTTATGTCTCCAATTTCTATATTGTAAAAATAAATTTTTAATGCTAATAATACTTAAAAAGTCTTGGATAAAACTTACTAAATGACCCACTAACAGATTTTATTCTTCCCATACAATACAATTATTAACATTGATAACTTTTAAAGAGATGAGCAATTTTGAAAATGAAGTGTGTACATGTGAGTGAGGCTCCAACAACTGTAACAACGGCCTTTTCTACTATACTAATGGCTTCCTCTATTCATAAAATGCCTCCCTCTACCCCAAAATATGATATGTCTCTCTTTCTTGTGGTGGAGGCTAGTGCTACGATGGAGGTTGGAATTGCTGTGGCCACCCCTAGTTTATAGATCGTTAGTCCTACTCTCCCTACCTCGAGGCTTCCTAGGTTGGGTGTTGTGGGTGTTTCCCCACCTTTGGTGTGGGGTAATTTCTAGCATTATTGGGGGAAGTTTTTTGTTAGAATGGTGTCCATTGGGAACTTCCCTCAAAGACATGATTATAGGATTATTACTACTCGTGGAAGGATGTTTTCTCATGTCACCAAATATATACCTCCAAAGGAGAAATCTCAACCTATTCCCTATGCCAAGACATCCCCTATAGTGGTGTATGGTTTAGATGTGGTGGAAAATATGTATTTCTACCAACACTGTGGGATAGTTTACAAATTTGTTGGTTTTTGGCCTTCTCTTCTAGATCTTCATCGTTGGGTGATAGATTCACGAAGATCCTTGATTCCTAGTAATTTTGAGCTTTTACCCTACACAAAGGGTTTTTTATGTTTCTCTTTTTACTTCTTCTAAAGAATTATATTTGGTGCTAACTAAGCTATGGGTTTGGGGAAATCACTCTCTCAGTCAAACCCTGGACAATTTTCTTTAACCCTCTACAAAACCACTTAGTGTACATCAATGAGGGTTTGGATCCTCAATATTCCCCTTCACTTTTGGGGAGAGTTGTTATTTTGAGGCTATTGACAACTCTATTAGTTGTTTCATAAAGGTGGATTGTTATGGGTCTCTCTACCTTTGCACATATTTTGGTGAACATTGACATATCCATACATCTCCATGGTGATGTTTTTCTCATGGTGAGGGATAGACCATGGACTCAAGTGGTGGATTATGAGGGTATCCCATTTTTTGTGGTATTAGTATTTCTCTACTATTCACTTGGCAATTGATTATTCTCTCCTATGGCATAAAGGTGAAACCACTTGGTGGAAAGATGATGGAAAAGAATATTTGACTATCTCACCTTTTGATTCTTCCTTTAACAATGAGTCGTAAGCTGATGATGAGGTTTATTCTCCTTCTACAAATCATGATACTCCTACTATAAATTTGGGTGATGCTCTTGTTGTAAACTGTCAATACCACTTCTTCTATGAATGGTGTGGCCTCCTCTGGCTATGAGGACCCTTCTCAACCTATTTATCCTGCTTTTCTCCAATCTATAGTTGACAATGTATAGCTTTTGCAACACTCTAGACCTGTGTTGGCAATTTCCCAAATGGAGTTTCATTATCTTCCCCCCTTGTGGTGGGGATCCTAAGGATGGAATCTCCTGGACATTTATCTAATGGTATAGGAAAAAGTGTTCTTCAAACTTGCATTCTCCTTAACAAGGGTGAGTGAGCTGCCCTCCCACTCTTGAGGAGGGCCACTAGCCTTTATATTGGTATATTGGTTATATGTGTGTGTGTGTGTGTGTGTGTGTGTGTGTGTGTTTATATATGTGTATATATACATACATATATGCATATATATGCATA